>JBBGZY010000268.1:2897500-3440000 GCA_037952925.1 Lithobates clamitans
GGACAACAATCTCATTGAGTTTTAAAAAAACACACCAAAAATACATTACTAATGTTAATAATGTTCAAGTGGTAAGTCTTGAAAATAAAAAAATCTACATAAACAAAAACGGTGCTTTGGGTTAACTTTATCTAAAAACTAAAAAATAATCACTAGAAAAAAAAAAAAAAGAATAATGGGTTCTTTGTGGTAACTTTACAAACCTAAAAAAAAAATAAAATAAGGGAAAAAGTATTATTAGTATGGAAACATTGTTTATAAAAAGCATACTATATCATTCATGAGATCAAAGAGAAAAAGAATTCAGAAATCAGTTTGGGAGAACTCTGATTATGAACAGCAAAACACCTTCGTTCTTTAGAGCATTCGTAAAGAAGAAATAAAATGCGCTGCATTCAACGATCACAGATTTTGCAGCGTGATGAATGTGCTACCTACAATACGAACACTAGTTTTACTAGACCGAGTGCTTCCGTTTAGTTTTTGCTTATGAGCATGCGTCGTTTTTTTGTCCGTAGGACTAGCATACAGACGAGCGGACTTCGGGGTCCGTCGTAGTTACGACGTAAAGATTTGAAGCATGTTTCAAATCTAAAGTACGTCGGATTTGAGGCTAAAAAAGTACGTTGAAAGTCCGGAGAAGCCCACACACGATTGGATTACCAGCCAGCTTTAGTCCGTCAGCGTCCGTTGGACTTTTGTAGCTGAAAAGTCCGACCGTGTGTACGCGGCATAACTCTTGATAATCCATCTACCTTTGAGGTACCCCATCAATTACATTTAATATCCTCCATTCATTGTATCCTCCATGAGTCGACACCTCTTACTGATAGTAGACATCATTATATGAGAAGATGGCCCCATTTAATAGGCAGACCTATTTCAGTTTAGGTATGGGATAGGATTTGGTCCTCCGTTTCCAAATTTTCCAAATGTGTGACCCAGCGGAAGACGTCCATGAAAATTCTCATGTTCTGGTATAAAACCCCTGAGGTCATTCATAAATATGATCCCTCAGTCTCGCCGCGTTGTTGGCGTTGCGGGACTGACACAGGTTCCTTATTCCATATATTTTGGCAATGTTCAATGATCCAACCTTTTTTGGTGTGAGGTGAGGCTCCTGATACAGAAAGTGTTGAATAAATCCCTCCCACTTGATCCCTTGCATTATTTGTTGGGCCTTCCTTTCCCTGGCATAACCAGAAGAGCCAACCGGCTTCTTTCTTATATATTGCTGGCTGCCAAAAGACTTATTTCCCTATGCTGGCTGTCCAACGCACCTCCTCCTTGGTCCAAATTTTTACTAGTGGCTGAAATTCAGAGGATGGAATATCTAACAGCCTCAGTACATGACACTATCCCCCAATTTGATAAAGTGTGGGAACTTTGGGATCGGTCGGAATTTGGGACCCCTATGCCAACTATCGCTTCTTAAATTATCTTGGCATAGTATTACTTGTGATCATGGTGCCTCCCCCCCTTACTTATTTTTTTGTATGTGATTTGGAGTCTCTTATCCTATATCATATACCCTTCATGGAATCTTTGTCCTTCCCTTTATGTGATTGACCTCTGGTTTCGAATCTATACTACCTAATTTTGGGCTGCTTACTTTGTATATCCTGGTCATGCCATACAGAGCAATCCTGTGCTCTGTACTTGTGGATTCTGTTCACCTGTATCTTTTACCCTATTGTTTTTCTGTTCTGATATCATTATGTTTTCAATATTTTTGTATTCTACATTGTGCAACAATTCTGTATTTGTTCGCTTTAAAACTTAAAAGTTTAATAAAAATACAATTTTGAAAAAAAAGAGTGATTAGGTCAGCTTGCTGCGCCTAAATAAATAAGGGCCAGATGAATGAGTGTGTATATATATATATATATATATATATATATATATATATATATATATATATATTTATATATATATATATATATATATATATATATATATATATATATATATATATACACACACACACACATATATATATATATATATATATATATATATATATATATATATATATATATATATATATATATATATATATATATATATATATATATATATATATATATTTATTTATTTATTTATTTACTTTTTAAGATAATAACACACTTCCAAAACCAACACCAGTAAACCATAAACAAGCAAGTGTAAAGTAAATGTAACACAGCAAACTCTATATAACACCTAACTAACTACCTAACTAACTATATACAAGTGAAGGGAACACACATCAGCAAAACAGGACAGGGACAAGCGATAAGGGGAACAGGAAGCCAGGTACTGGGAGCATAAAGTCAGTAGAGGGAGCAGGAAGCAGGTTCCAGGAGACAGGTGTCTCAGAATGAGGAGGTTAGGATTTGTGGGTGGAACATGGGGGGGGTGGCATTTCCGAATTGGCAGTGTCCTTGGGTAATTAAAGTGACCCAAACATGGAATTCAATCTAGTGTCAGAAACCGTGAACCAGACGGAGACAGAAGTACAGTAAAATCACACTTGTTTATTAATAAAAATAAAAGGTAAATAGAGTAAGCGTAGTCAAAGCATAGCCAGAGTCAGTAATTGGATCGGGTAGTTAGCCAAGCCAGAGTTCAGTAACCAGATCGGGTAAACAGCCAGGCTAGAAGTCAGGAATCCAAGTAGAGGAACAGCAAACAAGATAAGGAGCCAGAAGGGATATCAGCAAAGCCAGTCTTTAAACAGGAACAAAGGAAATGGTTTCTTGCAATGTGACCAAGGGGAAGGCAGGAATGAAGTGAGCTGGAGATCTCTAAGTAGGCGGGACTGACGAGCAGATTCACAACAGCTGGTTAACTGTGGAGAGAGATGAGAGCTGGCAATTAGCCGACAGCTGAGCAGCCAGCTCAGAGAAGGGAGGGCTGAGCCAGCCCTGACATCTAGTGAGTCTGTCTATATATCAAGAAATGTGAGGATAATTTGATGCACAAAAAAAGGGGAAGTTTGAGCATCATCTGAGAGATCATAAAGAGGGCAATATCTTCAATTGGAAACACTCCCCAGGGTCTGCCCCACTTAGAATTAATAATAGAAAAAAAGATCTCAACAAGAATTCAAGTAACAATAAACAGATACACACATATAAAAATAGAAAAAAGAATATGAATCCAGCCCCCCTTCTCATTCCACCCATGATCAAACCCTGTCTCAGGCAGCTACTGCCTCTCCCAATATCATTAATTAAGTACTCCGGCCAAAGCTGTTTCTCTGAGGACATGCATTACATCTGGGTCTCTGCCCATGTCTACTTCTGATACAATACAATATTAATGGCCCTACACATACCACTCCATTGGGTGATGCAGATACACCACCCGTTCATATGATATCAAACATGTGTCCTTGTTAGTGATGGGCCCGCGGTTCGAGTCGAATGTAAGTTCGACTCGAACATCGGGTGTTCGCCCATTTGCCTGAATACCGAACATTATGGAGCGTTCGCGGCAAATTCGAGCACCGTGAAATGCCCCATAATGCAGTGCGAGATCCTAACTCTGATGTTTCCTAATGTTTTTCAGAGAAGCCCCCCACCATATGACGCAGATACACCACCTATTCATATGACATTAAACATGTGTCCCTGTCCTACGAATACTTTGGCTCTTGAAGGCACAGGCACACCTTTTCCATACCCACTGCCAATAGGTTCAATCCTCTCTCCCTGACCTTGGACGCCCTGAGCCCAGAGGTCATAGTTTTGGGCCTATCACAGCCCGAGTCCACTGGCGGTTGACCCTAACTCTGACGGTTCCTCTTCTTTTTTAGAGAAGCCCCCCACCACCCCTTTAGAAGAAAAAAGAAAATATATAGAGGTAGACGTGGGGGAAGAAGACACCAGAACAGACCCTTGCCAGAGCACCATTAAAATAACAACTTGCCCTCGCACACCCTGAATGAAGCTGAACAATCTCTGCTCAGAAAGGGCCTGAGTTTGTGCCTTTGTACCTCTGCCATTAAATTTAGTTTATTTAAAGACCTAAATAATTTTTTTTTATTAATTTAACTGTAAAGCTTCATTATGCTAAAAATACTCACATGGATCGGGCTACCCAGGAAGATTCACTTACAGAAACAGACCTGAGAACTGTCAATGATGCCCTTACTCTCCAGAGTCTTTGGGAACTCTGGGAGGAGGGCACATCGATAGTCAAAGTTTAGAGGTCTGTTTTGATCCACCTATAGAACACACCCAGTTCCGTCCTACCTCCACTTTCTATCCATCACAGTCCAAAGGTCCTTACCTAAATACATATTATCAGGTTGTTTACAGGGATCTTATTTATATGTGTGACAATTAGTCACAGCCCAAACCCAATTTGACATGTCAGGCCTTACGCTCTTTGGAGAACCATCTGAGTATCATAATTAACTGCTTCAGCCCTGGAAGATTTTACCCCCTTCCTGACCAGTTTGGCACTGCGCCGCTTTAACTGACAATTGCGTTCAACGCTGTACCTGAACAAAATTTGCGTCCTTTTTTCCCACAAATAGAGCTTTCTTTTGGTGATATTTTTTCATCAGTTTAGGCCAATAGATATTCTTCTACATATTTTTGGTAAAAAAAACAAATCGCAATTAGCATATATTGATTGATTTATGCAAAAGTTATAGCATCTGCAAACTATGGGAAAGATTTATGGCAGTTTTATGGCATTTTAATTTTTAATTTTTTTTACTAGTAATGGCGGTGATCTGTGATTTTTAGCGGTACTGCGACATTGCGATGGACAGATCGGAGACTTTTGACACTTTTTTGGGACCATTGGCATTTGTACAGTAATCAGTGCTATAAAAATGCACTGATTACTGTATAAATGTCACTGGCAGGGAAGGGGTTAACACTAGGGGAAGATCAAGGGGTTAAATGTGTGTTCCCTCAGCATGTTCTAACTGTGTGGGGATGTGAGTGACTAGGAGAGGAGCCATATCGTTTTTCCTACTTCATAGGAAGAAACAATATGGCTCTTCTCCTCTGACAGCACAGGGATTTGTGTGTTTACACACAAATCCCCATACTGACACTTATGCACATGATCGCGCATGGCCAGTGACGATCGTGCCCTCCGGCCATGCGCATCGGGTCCTCCACCATGCAGCACACGTGCTTGCCCTCTGATGGCCGAAAACGGGTAGGATGTACCTGTACGGGATTTCATCCAGGAGAGCCATTGTGCCACAGTATATCTGCGTGACACGGTCGGCAAATGGTTAAGCAAGCTGACAAAGGTGGTAGCCTTGTCATACAAAATCATGAGAACTACCTTGAGGAATCCTATAGGCTCTTTTCAGATTTTGATACCTATAGTGTATTGTTTAAAGAACCCCTCTCTTAATTCCAAGTTGGGGGATTGTGTAGGGATCTTAGGGATCGTGTTAATGAGGCCAGTAAGGATGAGGTACTTAACAAGAGGGAGCAACTTTTCCTCCTGCCTACCACCTGCAGTACCCCATATTTTTACCATTTACCCAAAGTGCACAAATCCCTCCAAAATCCCTCCGGTAGACCTATTGTGGCAGGCACCAATAGCTTTACAAAGAGATTGTCCCAATATATTGATTACTTTTTACAGCCAATTGTTAAAAAACTCCCCTCTTACATCAGGGACTCAGGTCATATCATAGAGGTGCTCCGGAGCTACAGGTGGGATAGTCATTACATGTGGGCATTGCTTGGCGTGTGCTCACTCTACACCCCTATTCTACATGAGGTGGGCCTTAGGGCATTAAACCATTTTTTATGCATAGAGTCACAAATCAATTCCTGACAGGTCCAATTTCTGATGGAGGGTATGAAGTTTTATTTGGAACACAATTATTTTTCTTTTCAGGACAAATCTTCAGACCAGAGGCACAGCGATGGGCGCTAGTTTTGCCCCATGTTATGCGAACATCACCATGGCTGTGGAAGGAGTATTTTATTTGGAAAAGCAATCCCTTCCTCAGACATATCCTTCACTATGGGAGGTACATCGATGATGTGTTCCTGATATGGGATGGTGACAAAGATCTGTTTTTGTCCTTTGTTGCCCTTTGCAACAGCAACGACTGGGGGGCTGAGTTTCACTTGGTCTTTTTGGACCTTGAATTGCTGCATGATGCTGGATCCATCATCACCAGGAATTTTTCCAAGTTGGTTGGTGGTAACACCTATCTTCATTACACCAGTTGCCACCATCTGGCATGGAAAAACAACATACCTAATGGCCATTTTCTCAGGTTGAAAAGGAATTGTTCTAAGCATCAAGACTATACACTCCAGAGCCAAACATTGATTGATAAATTCAGGGTAAAAGGATATCCCAAAGACCTCCTCACAGAGGCCTTTGAATCTTGTTTGGAGGGCAGACCCAGTAATAGGACCAAAAGAACTCCCCCACAACAGGGTGTAAGATTCATTACAGGGTTCAATAGCAACTTCAGAACGATTGCCAGTGTTAGGAGGAAACACTGGCATATCCTTCAGTCCAACCTTACTTTAGGTCCCCATCTTCCTGATGCACCCCAAGTGGTTTTTACAAGGGCCCGCACATTGACAAATATGGTGGCACCAAGTATCTCAAAAACTATGTTTAGGAAATTGAATGAATGAATGAATGAATGAATGAATGAATGAATGAATGATTTGTAAAGCGCTGCAATTGCGAACTGAATCGCCTCAAGGCGCTAGATGTATTCTCTGTAGCCAGACATAAGAGGCTACATTGTCAATCGAGTGGGCATTTTTCATAGTAGAAAAATAGGCTGTTTCACCTGTCAATCGATTCCACGTGGCCAGTCCTCATTATCAGGCAGCTCTGGAAATGCTTACTCTTTCAGATAATGTATCACATGTTCGACCCAATTTGTTATATACGTTTTAAAATGCCCCTGTAATCTACTCTATGTGGGCCGAACGATACGCACTTTACGCCCCAGAGTTGGGAACCATCGCAGGTCCATCATAAAAGGAAAAGATGAGCATAGCATACCATGCCATTTCTCCAATTTTTATGAAAAGAACTATAAAGTTCTGACAGTATTAGCCATTGAGCACATAGCTAAGGGGTCCCTCACAGACAACGAGAGATTCATGTTGTTATGTAAAAGAGAGACCATGTGGATTTATAAGCTCAATTCACTCTCTGCTCATGGTTTGAATGAGGAGCTGGATTTCCACACTGTCATGATGGAACCCTGTTATATCTCCCTTCCTGAGTTACTGTATGTGATTGTCAGTATTATATTATATAGTTTTCACTTATAACCATTTGTGTCACATTTTCCACTGCTTGCTGAATTATCATAATGTTTGTGTCTGGTCAAATATGGTAACAGATGGGTTTGGGCTATTTTGATTGTTATGTTTTTAGATAGTTTTTTTGCTTAACTTATACACTTTCTTTTTCTTAGGAAGTCTTTTTTATCTTTTTATGATGTTTTATTTTATCCATCTAATTGTATTCTTATTTTACCATGCATTAGTATCTTGCATTTATCATTGCTAAATATGCTTTTTTATTGTCTCCCCAGTGTATGGCTTAAGGGTAAATTTGTGTGGGATTGAATGGCTGTCCCACTCCCTAGTACTTGTATTTATATTCTTGTTTTTGCCGGTTCAGATCATGTGACCTGACAAGGCGTTAATCCCCGAAACACGTAGTCCGTTCTTGACTGAGCTCCGGCATCCTCCTCCACCCTCCACTCCTCCTCCCATCGCCCTGTTGACAGGTGACTGGCCAAAGTCCATCTGGCGGTTGCTACCACCTGTTTGTATACGGACTCAGCAGCCAAGCTCTTCTGCCTGCTCCTGTTGTCTCCTCCGATTGGGACTGACCAGTCCTGCACTGCCTCCCCGAGACTCGGGGGCAGAGCATGCTCACCCAGGAGCTCCAAGACTGGATACAGCCATCCTCCATCTAACTCTGCAAGAGACCCGGAAGTGGAGCCTATACACACTGGGCTCATCGTCCCACTGTCCCTCTCCAGTAGCTCTAGGCCTTGAGACAGCCATTCATCCCTTCTGGCTCTGCAGGGGTTATAACTGAAGTGAGTCACAGTGCTTACAGGGCACATTCCTTTCCCTCTGTTTAAACCGTTTGATTTTTTGATACTTTGTCTCCTGGCATATGATTCCTCTAAACTGCAATAAAAGATTGTTACTGTGCTCCTTGTGTTGATTTTCACATTTTTTCGTTCTTCTGGTTATGAATGTTTAAGTGTTAATTTACATTTTTTATTAATTTTCAGGATTCTCAAATACTGTAATCAGATGATATGGGTGATATATTCCTGTTCAGGGCATTCCAAGCGGTGTTTCTACCCTGAAATATTCCCTACCTAAGTTTCTTGGGGTCTGCCCCTCCTATTGTGCTTACAACTACCTTGGGGTTGCTTTTGTTACTTATCTTGACTAGTAATGGTATTTTCACTATATATTTGGCATAGCGCTGCCACATTGCCCTCCCACACAGGAGGTCTCCCATGCCTTCTATCTCTGTGACCTCTAAAATGTATGATTTCTCTTTATATCTCTCTGTCCATTGTAACATGCTCTAGCTTTTTTATTAAGCAGTGAGTGCATATCGACCATGCATGGAATTGTCTGGCCCCCCCTCCCAAATAGGTGTCAGAAGATCTGCTGGCCTCCTTTAATATAGACACTGGCACAATATATTCAGCCCCACTGAGTAGCACCCCTTAGGGGACTTGATCCTCTTTCTCTCCTCCCCTTTCTCCCCATTCCTCTCCCCTCTTTTGTTTTTTAGAAACCTCAGGCTGCCTTGGAAGACTCCCTGGAGATCTAGAGACCTATCTGACTTCCATCCACCTGTGTACATTCAGTAATATACAAAAAGTGCTAAGAATCTCAAATAACAAAGTGTCATAACTAAACATATAAAAATATTTCATCACACAAACTCATAAATCTCAAAAATGTCCAAAAAATCCATAAAGTACAAACTGTGCTAGAGGTGAATGAGAATCATCCAATGATGGTATGTTCCAGTGTGATAAAAAAACATATAAAGTGACTTCAGTGCTTCGCTGCATAAAGAGACTCCAGCGCTTAACTTCACCAATATGCACTCACCAGAATGCCATTGGTAAACGGCATTGTATAAATTCAAACTTGAGGAATTCCCAGTAATCATCTGGCTGCTCCTCCCAAAAGGCAAAGCCCCCTCACACGGAATCCTGACTAAAAAGATGCTCGCTACACAAAGCCAGAAAAATTATTTATAGTGTAGCAGTTTATTTTACAATATAGCATACAATTTAAAACAACGGATGTACATTCAAATAAAAATCTATGTAAACGGCTAAATTTACAGCAATGGCCACCAATCCATACCTTGCATACGGTGGCGTGGTGTCAGCACATAAAGCCCCTTATTATGTGTACATTCAGTGCTCGAGATCTGAATGAACCTGCCAAGAGGCCCAAGTGCTCTACAATCTTCATAAAAACAAGGTCAGAATAGTCTTTTTTCAAGAGACTCATTTTTGCAAAGATCACATTCCCAACTAAACTAAATGTTTCCCAATGTAGTAATTTAAACACCTACTCCCAGTCTGAGTCGAGGGGGGGGGTCTGGATTACCCTTCACAAGTTCTTGACTAGGGATGAGCTTCGTGTTTGAGTCAAACCCATATTCGACTCGAACATCGTTTGTTCGATAGTTTGCCAAATTGTGAACGATATGGGCCGTTCGTGCCAAATTCGTGTGACGCGTCACGGCCCATAATTCACTGCGGCATCGCAGTGCATTGCTGGCTGATGATTGGCCAAGCATGCACTATGACCCGCATTCTTGGCCAATCACAACACCGTCTGAACAGAGAGCCATAATTGGCCAAAGCCAAGGAGACTTTGGCCAATTATGGCTCAGGGGATTTAGTACACGCCCCACACTATATAAGGCCGCCTGCACGGCAGCCCTGTGTAGTGTGTGTTCCGGCGTTGAAAGAGATAGACAGAGAGACAGTGTCATTTGATTTAAGTTAGATAGATTAGGCAGGACAGTCAGTGAGTTAGCTGCACTTACAGTGTATTGTGTATATATATGCATCCCAGGTGTTGTGTATATATATATATATATATATATATATATATATATATATATATATACACTGTATTCAGTTTAGCTAGATCTGTTCCTGTTATCTTGCTACTGACAGGCAGGCTTGTCTTGTTTCAGTATTTACAGCTACCTGAAGAAAATTGCTGGTGTTCTTTTGATCCTATTAGTACCACAGTCAGGCAGCTAGACTATTTATAGTTAGTGTAGTGTGTCCTCCTCACAGTGTTCAGTTAAAGCTACAAGTTAGTGTAGTGCATCCTCCTCACAGTGTTCAGCTAAAGCTACAAGTTAGTTTAGTGTGACCTCTGCACAGTGTTCAGCTAAAGCTACAAGTTAGGGTAGTGCATCCTCCTCACAGTGTTCAGCTAAAGCTACAAGTTAGTGTAGTGCATCCTCCTCACAGTGTTCAGCTAAAACTACAAGTTAGTGTAGTGCGACCTCTGCACAGTATCCAGCTAAAGCTACAAGTTAGTGTAGTGCGTCCTCCTCACAGTGTTCAGCTAAAGCTACAAGTTAGTGTAGTGCGTCCAACTCACAGTGTTCAGCTAAAACTACAAGTTAGTGTAGTGTGACCTCTGCACAGTGTTCAGCTAAAGCTACAAGATAGTGTAGTGCGTCCTCCTCACAGTGTTCAGCTAAAACTACAAGTTAGTGTAGTGCGACCTCTGAACAGTGTTCAGCTAAAGCTACAAGTTAGTGTAGTGCATCCTCTGAACAGTGTTCAGCTAAAGCTACAAGTTAATGTAGTGCGTCCTCCTCAAAGTGTTCAGCTAAAACTACAAGTTAGTGTAGTGCGAGCTCTGCACAGTGTTCAGCTAAAGCTACCTGTAGAAGGTTGGTGGTGTTTTCCTGATCCTATCACTGCCGCAGGCAGCTAAATAAGCTACAAGTTAGTTTTTTGCGAGCTCTGCACAGTGTTCAGCTAAAGCTACCTGTAGAAGGTTGGTGGTGTTTTCCTGATCCTATCACTACCGCAGACAGCTAAATAAGCTACAAGTTTGTTTTTTGCGAGCTCTGCACAGTGTTCACCTAAAGCTACCTGTAGAAGGTTGGTGGTGTTTTCCTGATCCTATCACTACCGCAGGCAGCTAAATAAGCTACAAGTTAGTGTAGTGCGTCCTCCTCACAGTGTTCGGCTAAAACTACAAATTAGTGTAGTGCACAGTGTTCAGCTAAAGCTACAAGTTAGGGTAGTGCGTCCTCCTTACAGTGTTCACCTAAAGCTACAAGTTAGTGTAGTGCGTCCTCCTCACAGTGTTCAGCTAAAACTACAAGTTAGTGTAGTGCGACCTCTGCACAGTGTTCCGCTAAAGCTACAAGTTAGTGTAGTGCGTCCTCTAAACAGTGTTCAGCTAAAACTACAAGTTAGTGTAGTGCGACCTCTGCACAGTGTTCAGCTAAAGCTACAAGTTAGTGTGGTGCGTCCTCTAAACAGTGTTCAGCTAAAACTACAAGTTAGTGTACTGCGACCTCTGCACAGTGTTCAGCTAAAGCTACAAGTTAGTGTAGTGCGTTCTCCTCACAGTGTTCAGCTAAAACTACAAGTTAGTGTAGTGCGAGCTCTGCACAGTGTTCAGCTAAAGCTACCTGTAGAAGGTTGGTGGTGTTTTCCTGATCCTATCACTACCGCAGGCAGCTAAATAAGCTACAAGTTAGTTTTTTGCGTGCTCTGCACAGTGTTCACCTAAAGATACCTGTAGAAGGTTGGTGGTGTTTTCCTGATCCTATCACTACCGCAGGCAGCTAAATAAGCTACAAGTTAGTTTTTTGCGAGCTCTGCACAGTGTTCACCTAAAGCTACCTGTAGAAGGTTGGTGGTGTTTTCCTGATCCTATCACTACCACAGGCAGCTAAATAAGCTACAAGTTATTTTTTTGTGAGCTCTGCATAGTGTTCAGCTAAAACTACAAGTTAGTGTAGTGCGAGCTCTGCACAGTGTTCAGCTAAAGCTACCTGTAGAAGGTTGGTGGTGTTTTCCTGATCCTATCGCTACCGCAGGCAGCTAAATAAGCTACAAGTTAGTATAGTGCGAGCTCTGCACAGTGTTCAGCTAAAGCTACCTGTAGAAGGTTGGTGGTGTTTTCCTGATCCTATCGCTACCGCAGGCAGCTAAATAAGCTACAAGTTAGTATAGTGCGAGCTCTGCACAGTGTTCAGCTAAAGCTACCTGTAGAAGGTTGGTGGTGTTTTCCTGATCCTATCACTACCGCAGGCAGCTAAATAAGCTACAAGTTAGTTTTTTGCGTGCTCTGCACAGTGTTCACCTAAAGCTACCTGTAGAAGGTTGGTGGTGTTTTCCTGATCCTATCACTACCGCAGGCAGCTAAATAAGCTACAAGTTAGTTTTTTTGCGAGCTCTGCACAGTGTTCACCTAAAGCTACCTGTAGAAGGTTGGTGGTGTTTTCCTGATCCTATCACTACCACAGGCAGCTAAATAAGCTACAAGTTATTTTTTTGTGAGCTCTGCATAGTGTTCAGCTAAAACTACAAGTTAGTGTAGTGCGAGCTCTGCACAGTGTTCAGCTAAAGCTACCTGTAAAAGGTTGGTGGTGTTTTCCTGATCCTATCGCTACCGCAGGCAGCTAAATAAGCTACAAGTTAGTGTAGTGCGAGCTCTGCACAGTGTTCAGCTAAAGCTACCTGTAGAAGGTTGGTGGTGTTTTCCTGATCCTATCACTACCGCAGGCAGCTAAATAAGCTACAAGTTAGTTTTTTGCGAGCTCTGCACAGTGTTCACCTAAAGCTACCTCTAGAAGGTTGGTGGTGTTTTCCTGATCCTATCACTACCGCAGGTAGCTAAATAAGCTACAAGTTATTTTTTTGCGAGCTCTGCACAGTGTTCAGCTAAAACTACAAGTTAGTGTAGTGCGAGCTCTGCACAGGGTTCAGCTAAAGCTACCTGTAGAAGGTTGGTGGTGTTTTCCTGATCCTATCACTACCGCAGGCAGCTAAATAAGCTACAAGTTACTTTTTTGTGAGCTCTGCACAGTGTTCAGCTAAAGCTACCTGTAGAAGGTTGGTGGTGTTTTCCTGATCCTATCACTACAGCAGGCAGCTAAATAAGCTACAAGTTAGTTTTTTGCGAGCTCTGCACAGTGTTCAGCTAAAGCTACCTGCAGAAGGTTGGTGGTGTTCTCATACTACAGGCAGGCAGTTGATTTTGCTAGCTGCAGTATCAGAATATACTGTATATATATATATATATATATATATATATATATATATATATATATATATATATATATATATATATATATATATATATATATATATAAATATATATATAAATATATATATGCACTTCCCAGCTTAGTGCAGCTACAGGCCATTAGTATGTCTGGAAGGCTAACAAGGAGAGGCAGACAGTCACAAGCCAATAAAAGAGGGCAAGCAGGCTCTGTGTCCAGAGACAACAGTGCTGGTCGTGGAGATGGTGCATCCTCATTAGCACGTGGCCGTGGGACACGCTTGGCCTTTTTTTCGGCAGCTGGCCGTGTTGAGCCGCAACATGCGGAAGACTTGGTCGAGTGGATGACCAAGCCGTCCTCATCCTCCTCATCCTCTCTCACCCATGCTCAGGGTACTTTGTCTGGCAAAGCAGCTGCCAACGCGGCCTCTTCCCTCGGCTCAATGGCATCAGTGACTCCTTCCCTTGCCCCATTATGTCCTCCTGAGGAGTCCCTCGAACTGTTTGACCACAGTGTTGGGTACATGCTCCAGGAGGATGCCTAGCGTTTAGAAGGCTCTGATGATGATACTGAGCTAGATGAAGGCCGTAACGTGAGCATGGACAGAGGGGGTGCCCAAGAAGGACAGCAATCTGGCAGTCATGCTCCCCCTGCTGCAGCATACTGCCAGGTTTGCTCCAGTGATGAGGAGGTAGGGGATGATGAGGTCACTGACTCAACGTGGGTGCCCGATAGGAGAGAGGAGTAGGAGGCACATCACCAACGAGTCAGGATGCCCTCCAGGGGCCAGCCTAAAGGCAGCACACTGACTGCATCACACCCCAAAGCTCCGCATGTGCAGGGCGCTGCTGTCTCTGCGCGTTATTCCAAAAATTCTTTCGTGTGGGCCTTTTTTGAGACGAGTGCATCAGATCGCACCGCTGCTATTTGCAACATATGTCTCAAGCCTATCTCGCGTGGCCAAAACATCTCCCGCTTGGGCACCACATGCTTGACCAGACATATGTTGACCTGCCATGCAGTCCGTTGGCAAGCGTATCTAAAAGACCCACACCAAAGAACAAAGAGGACCTCTCCTTGCTCCTCATCAGCTGAGATCTCCAACCCCATGATACCTTCAGTCCTCTCTGAGACCTGCACTGAGAGGAATGAAGGTGTAGAATTAGGTGTGTCACAGCCAAGTACTTGTGGGCAATCCGCTTTCAGTACACCCACGTCAGATTGTACCAGGCAAATTTTCCTGCCCCAACTGCTGCACCGCCAAAAGAAGTTTGCTCCCAGTCATCCACATGCCCAGCGGTTGAATGTTAGCTTGGCAAAATTGCTAGCACCTTAACTGCTGCCTTTTCAGTTGGTAGACTCTGCCCCTTCTGTGAGTTTGTGGAATGTGCGGTACCCAAGCGCCACTTTTTCTCAGGCGATTCCGGCTCTCTACCGGGATGTGGAAGGCAATGTCCATGCCTCGCTGGACAGGGCGACAGGGCGACAGGGCGATTGGCTGTAAGGTGCATATTACCACTGACTCATGGTCCAGCAGGCATGGACAGGGACGTTACCTAAGTTTCACCGCGCATTGGGTGACTCTGCTGGCAGCTGCGAAGGATGCAGGACAAGGTGCAGTAGTGTTGGAGGTTGTTCCGCCACCACGCCTCCAAAATCCACTACTAATGATTGTGACACACCTCTCTCCTCCACCCCCTCCTCTTCTTCTTCCTCCATGGCCTCTTCCTGTGCTTTGTCCTCAGAACCAGTGGTGCTCCGTAGCCATTCAAGGGGCTACGCAAGTACGCAGGCCAAAAGATGCCATTCAGTGCTTGAGCTGGTGTGCTTGGGGGACAGGAGCCACACTGGGGCAGAGGTTCTGTCAGCTCTGCAGGGGCAGGTTCAGAGGTGGTTGACGCCACGCCAACTTAAGGCAGGAATGGTGGTTTGCGACAATGGCACCAACCTCCTCTCTTCCCTCCGATAGGGACAAATGACCCATGTGCCCTATTTGGCTCACGTCCTTAACTTGGTGGTGCAGCGGTTCTTGGGCAGGTACCCGGGCTTACAGGATGTCCTGAGGCAGGCCAGGAAAGTCTGTGTGCATTTCATATAATGCCAGTACTCGGCTGGCAGACCTCCAAAAGGAGTTTAACCTGCCCAAGAACCGCCTAATCTGTGACATGCCCACCAGGTGGAACTCAACGGTGGCTGCACACGCAGCAGAGGGCCATCAATGAGTACCTGTGCGACTATGGCACCAGGACAGGGTCAGGGGAGCTTGTTTTTTTTCCCCACGCCAGTGGGCCATGATCAGGGATGCATGCACTGTCCTGTCACCATTTGAGGAGGCCACGAGGATGGTGAGCAGTGACAGTGCATGCATCAGTGACACTGTCCCCCTTGTCCACCTGTTGGAGCGCACGCTGCGTGGAATAATGCACAGGTCACTTGAGGCAGAACATAGGCAGGAAGAGGAGGACTTCCTTAGCTCTCAAGGCCCCCTTTATCCAGACAGTGTTCCTGCATGCCCGCCGGTCACACAGGAAGAGGACGAGGAGGAGGAGGAGGAGGAGGAGGAGGATTGTGTCAGTATGGAGGTGGAGCCTGGCACTCAGCATCAGCAGCAGTCTTTAAGGGATCAGTCCCAAGAAACACATGGACTTGTACGTGGCTGGGAGGAGGTGGCTGCGGACCATGTCATCCTTAGTGACCCAGAGGACTCCGGACCAAATGCCTCAGCAAACCTATGCAGCATGGCCTCCCTGATCCTGCAAAGCCTGCGTAAGGATCCTCTTATTCGTGGTATCAAGGAGAAAGACCAATACTGGCTGGCAACCCTCCTTGATCCACGTTACAAGGGTAAGGTTGTGGACCTTATCTTGCCGTCGCAGAGGGAGCAGAGGATGAAACATCTTCGGGAGGCCTTGCAGAAAGGTCTGTGCAACGCTTTCCCAGAGACTGGGAGGTTACAAACTCCTGTTTCTGGACAACGTGTTACTGAGGCTTTGGTCAGTCAAAGAAGGAGCGGTGGAGAAGGTGGCCTTCTGACCGATGCGTTCAGACAATTTTTTAGTCTGCAGCCCCAAGGTATGATCGGTTCCAGCAACCATCGCCAGCGTCTGTTTTACATGGTGCAGGAATACCTAGGGGCAAGATATGTCTTGGACACCTTTCCCACCGAAAATCCTCTGGGTTACTGGGTCTTGAGGATGGATCACTGGCCAGAGCTTGCACAGCATGCAATTGAGCTACTGGCCTGTCCGGCATCCAGCGTTCTTTCAGAACGCACATTCAGTGCTGCTGGAGGCTTTGTAACCGATCACAGGGTGCGTCTGTCCACCGACTCAGTCGATCGACTGACCTTCATAAAAATGAATCAGTCTTGGATCACCACCAGCTACCAAGCACCTGATGCTGATATAACCAAATAATTTTTTTTGAAATCTCAGATCCCTTCAAAGACTGCCTCTGCTGATGCTGAGTGACTATCCTGAGTAATTTTCCTCTTTCTCCTCAATAATCACACTGATAGCTTGTAAGAACATTTTTGGTTCTGGGCGTTGCCACCAGTGCCTAAGGCCCAATTTTTCAGCCTCTGTTTAACAGGGGCGTGTAATTAAAATTTTTGATGCAATACTTTGCAGCAGGGCTCATTCCTGCATTCCAACTAGGGTATCTGTGAGGGGTTGCAGTGTTGTGGCACCAGCACCAGTGCCTAAGGCCCAATTTTTCAGCCCCTGTTTAACAGGGGCGTGTAATTAAATTTTTAATGCAATACTTTGCAGCAGGGCTCGTTCCTGCGTTCCAACTAGAATATCTGTGAGGGGTTGCAGTGTTGTGGCACCAGTGTACCCCAGGTATGATATTTAAAGGAATATTTGACTTTTTTTTTCCTTTAAGCATCATTAAAATCACTTCTCCCGAAAAAAACGTCAGTTTTTAAAAGTTTTTTTTGCATTGATACATGTCCCCTGGGGCAGGACCCGGGTCCCCAAACCCTTTTTAGGACAATACAATGCAAATTAGCCTTTTAAATGAGCTCTTTTGATTTCAAACGTTCGAGTCCCATAGACGTCAATGGGGTTCTAACATTCGTGTTAATTTTCAGTCCGTTCACAGGTTCTGGTGCGAACCGAACCGGGGGGTGCTCGGCTCAACACTATTCTTGACTTATCACTCCTAGATACATGTTGAGACCCTGAGGGGAGGTACATTTTTCTTAAACTTACCCAAAATGGGAAAACAAACTTTGGCAATTATGTACATGTTCCTAAAAATGACCAAAACACCCTGAGTATTAAAAATATTCAAAATCTTATGGAACTTGTGGAGGGTGTGTTTTTACTAGCCAAGGATCTCAATTGTATACTCAACCTTACACTCGACACTTCAGCAGGCAGGAGCTCGATCTCTAGATCTCAGACTAATAGACTTAAAATAAATTCTTCTCCAACACAGCTTGGTGGATGTATGGAGGGTCTGCCAGCCTACTGATAAGGACTTTACCTTTTTTTCTTCATACTCTTGTATAGATTATTGACTTATTAGCTGATGTGTCCTTACCTTCCAAGCCACTAAACAGGACTGGACATGAAGACTTAATGACAATGCACTAAAGATGCACTATGCATAACTGAAATTGGACAATCAATATCCCATTTTATTTTTGATCAACAACAAGACGATACCCCTATACCCACCCATGCCTCATGCATAAAAAAAAATACCACCTATCTCAAATTCAGAGTCTGTTGTCTTAGATAAAGTATCTTGAAAGTTCTCATAAACAAACCCTCTACAATGATACATTATTGCAACTATCTGATACCTGACACAAACGTTTAGACTTGCTAAACCAGATAGCTCTCCCCATTAGAGACTGTTATCATAAAAAGCTGTACAAGAAAGTGGACAAAATGAGTAGGTTACTGGCTAGAGATATTCATGCTAAAAATGGCAAGACCTCCGCCCCCAAACTCAAATGCTCTGATTGTCATATGACCTTCACCAACTAGGGTTAGGTCCCAACATTTTACAAAAGATCAGGCAGGATTGTCCACTATCCCCCCTATAATATATTCTGACAATGGAATATCTTGCGATTGCAACTCATAACAACCCTGCAATTGGGGGCATAGGGGTGGGGCCTCATCAGTATAAATTTTCCCTCTATGTGGACAACATTCTCCTATATGTCATGACCCCCCACACACCTCTCTTCCTTCTATAATATGAGAGTTTGTGGAATTTGGAGAGATCAGTAACTTTAAGTTTAACTATGATAAAATGGAGGCCCTCAGCATCTAATTATCCCTTCATGAGGTCACTCACCTTTAGTCTAACTACCCCTTCAAGTTGCAACAACAAACTATTAAATATTTGGGTGATATACATTCCTACATACCTCTCTATCTACCACTGCAGACTTGAACTATAAACCTCTCCTATGTACAGTTCGCACCTGCCTATAATCCTACAGTAAACCCGAACCCAATTTTTCCTGGTTTGGGCACATCAATATCATGAAAATGGACATCCTACCCAAATTACTATATTTATTCCAAATGGTCCCTGTGTGTCCCTCCGCTGCCCACCCCCCAGCTTGCTCTTCGAAACATAGGGAATTGCAGCACTCCCTCATGTGACTTTATATCTCCACGCATCCAATCTGATTTGTCTCATGGACTGGTTCCATACTAAATAAACCAAAAGTTTTGAAGACAACGTTTTTATCATTGACCTTACATCACTGCCATGGACCCTCCCCCCCCCCAGTTAAAGACCCTCCATAGAATCTCTACACCTTTTGCTGGCATATACTCTCTACATTTGGAAAACATGCTTAAACAAGGGCTTACTGTTTACGAGACCTAGCCCCCTGACTCCTTTGTTTGGCGATATTGCTTTCCCCCAGCCCTTAGTCTTTCCTACTGTTTATCATGGACTAAAAATGTAGGCACATTCCTTTCCCATACCATGTTTCAGGGAACCTTACCACCTCTTTGCAGAGTCATGCCATACAGTCATAATACATCTGCAGCATGGCTTGAATATTCCCAACTACGTCATTACTTCCAAACACGACATGTGGTCCTCCAACCCAACTTTATGTTGTACTCGATATGTTCAGTTTATATATCCTTGTTATGCCAAAACCCATAAAAATGTATTAAACATAATTTTAAGTAAAATTGCATTTTGCATTTTCACGTATGTCTGAATACATTTGAAAATTCCAAATTAATACCTTTTCTGAAGATAAATCCTGCTTTCACATCATTGTCTGGCCATATGCTTTCATGTAGGAACAAAAGAAAAGAATTGCGCTAGGTGCGTGAAAAGTGTGAGTGAAAATGGTCCCGCCGCTATACACTATAACCCCAATATATATACAACTTTAGCGCTGGACTAACTGATATAAACAAATAGTGATAAATTCTGTTGATCAATATAGCAAAACACAGTGACAAAATCCCAATCATTCGTGATTAAACAATATATAAGGTGCTCTTAAGTATTAACTTTAAAGACACATAAAAACAAACATTTTTTAGAAAAGTGAATAAAATCATAAAGGTCCAAAAAAAAGTTTGTTATGTAAATGTTCTGTACAGGTTCAGGAATGAGTCTCCACCATTCAGTGTTGCCCACCACCGGATAGTGAAGGCTTACCGAAAAGCCTGTGACGGCCCTTATTCAGGGGGGTCAAAACAAGCTTAGTAGATGGATATAGACCACCACAAGGATACTTCAAAGGGCACCGCTGAGCCCATACACCGGATTCCTTCCTGGATAGCCAGCCGACAACAGCTATGGATGCCTCCCAGGATCTTATCCCGGGATGTCCTCTCATAACGCTATTCGTAATGACTCCCACAGATCCAGCACAAAAATTATGTTAGGTGCCAAAAAAGAAACAAAGGGAGAAGCTCCACTGGTACAAATAACTTTTGGCTGCTTTATTCAAGGTATTTGGCAAATAAAACACGAAAACATAAAAGTTTGGTAAAAATATAAAAAAAAGACACTACCGCCGTTTAAATTGAAAACGCGCATGCGCGGTGCGTGCAATGTTGTGACCCTACGGCCGTTTAGTCACAACTGACGTCAACAGGGGTACGCACCGACGCACGCGAATGCGCATTAAATACCCGGACATCATGATGGAAAGCGCTGTGATTGGTTCCTAAAAAGCAAAGCCCAACTGCAATTGGTTCTAAAATATCTAAGCAACCTATTGAAATGAGTAATCACCACAGAAATAAGGGCCATTAATTAACTAAAAGATGAGCTTCCTAATCATTAAGCCTAGTTGTATAAAGATAGAGACATGGAAACTTATCTCTGGTGCCATCTAGTGGAATATTAACGGCATTACACCAGGATTATTGACGCCACCAGGCAATTGTATGGGGAAAATGAAAATTCATTTAAACAGTTCATTGTCCCAAAGGAATTGCTGTTATGGGGAAATAATAATTATCTCTCCATACATACATAGCCACCAGGCACCCCACACAACCACCAGGGACCTAGGACCCTGCACAGCCACTAGGGACCCCACACAGCCACCAAGGACCCCGCACAACCACCAGGGACCCTGCAAGCCACCAGGGACCCTGCACAGCCACAAGGGACCCCCCACAGCCAACAGGGACCCCGCACAGCCACCAAGGACCCTGCACAACCACCAGGGACTCTGCACAACCACCGGGGACCCCGCACAGCCACCAAGGACCCCGCACAACCACCAGGGACCTCACAAACCACCAGGGACCCCGCACAGCCACCAAGGACCCCGCACAGGAACCCCACACAACCACCAGGGATCCCACACAGCCACCCGGGACCCCGCACAGCCACCCGGGACCCCACACAATCACCAGGGACCAGGAACCCCGTACAACCACCAGGAACCCCACACAGCCACCAGGGACCCTGCACAACCACCAGGGACCCGCACAGCCACCAGGGACCCCGCACAACCACCAGGGACCCCGCACAACCACCAGGAACCCCGCACAGCCACCAGGGACCCTGTACAACCACCAGGAACCACACACAACCACCAGGGAACCCGCACAACCACCAGGGACCCGGGACCCCACACAGCCACCAGGGGCCCAGAATAGCCACTTGAGAAGGAAGGGGTGGGACAATTTTAGATGGAGGGGGCGCCTGATTTTAATATTGCCTGGGGCAGCACAACATCAAAATACGCAACTGCATTCACAAATCTGTACACACTCAAGGCTCTGGCCCATCTCTGTACACAAACAGCCCCCCTCCCTTTTTCTCACAGCCCCTACTTGTAAAGAAGATCTTCCTACCTAGTCCCAGGTCATTGTCAGATAGCTGACAAACTCAGTACAAATCACACGAAGAGTGAACATGCACATAGTAGCCAGAGGTGGCAGTAAAGAGCTCAATGTCGGAGCTCAGTGTCAGTGACTTAAGAACAGCAGAAGCTGGGAGATCATTTGTGTAATGCACAGCACGGCTCCCCTCCACCCACCCGTCCTGCCTTCTCCTGGCCCGGGCGGGCCCCTCGGACCCCGGGGCCCCTTACACTTGTGACGGCTGTACCCCCCTGATGGCGGCCCTGCAAAGCACCATTAGAAGTTTGGAGACAGTAGGCCTTCCCTGCTCAATGAGTAACCTGTCTTTTAGAATCAGATTTTACTGGGAAAAATAGGATGTGCTCATTTAGGTGGCTGCAGAAAGAACAGTATGTCTGGAAACAGGACTTGTCTTCAAAAAAAGGTAATACATCATATTGACATTTTTCAGAAACTGCTGAGACGAGTACAAATATATAGTTTTTAGTGAGAGCACTATTACTGTATATTTAAATAAATATATTAAAAAAACACACTTTAAGTGCTGTCATTTTTTACTAACTACCTAAAACATCTCTTTTTTACAATAGGCTATGAATCACACAGAGGAGAATCATTCAAAAGAAAAACAATTTACATTTTTGTTGCACGCCAAGTTCTGTTTACCTTAGAATTCATGTTGTATTTGTTCATTTTACACTGCAGAATATTATCAATGCTTCACTGATGTGGTGAAAAAGTTAAGTCAAATGCATTTAAATGAGACGTTTTGTTTGTCTGGAAAAAAATAGATTTTCCTGTTAAAATTATTCTGGAATCAACACAAAAGATTAACCAAATGCTGTAGAAATAGTGACTGTGATGTCAAGAATGATGAAAATCACAAAATTGATTGTTGTGTAGCTCAAAATAGCTCTTATCCTATTTCTCTTTATTAGCATGACCGGCAAGTATGCTTCATCCTGGCTACACATTTACAAGATAATGAGTCTCATTTTTACACATATCAATATCTCCTTTCCAATTCATTACCAGGGCCTATTGGAATTGATTAATTGTAATGTTAATCACTGTGGATCAGAATTCAAGTAGTGATATCTGTAGCATGGCTAAAACTCTGCCATCATTAGCTTGATGAAAGTTAAACATGAGTAATGAAAAAATATTTGTGTTAGACCTCTCAATGATCAGAATTTTATTTTATTAAATAGAAACATAATTAAAGGATAACTAAAACCCAAGAACAAAAATGTAATATATATTACCAGCAATTTAGATGTGGTGGCTGCAGTGCCAGGACAAGGTCGTCAAGTGCCCAGAACGAAGATGGCAGACTGTGCCTTCCCTCCCTTCTTGGTTGGAAAAGTGGATAGGGCTAATAAATGAATGTGTTTGATACAAATACTGTATATGTGTAATGTTTGGAGGCATGTGCTGAAATAATGCCAATGGTTTACTGCAGCAAACTGAAGACAAACTGGCAGAAGATACGGAAAGCCACACGCCACTAATCAGCCTGGTCAAAATCTATGAAGAAATGTCTTCAGCTTGTCTCCTTCAAAAGCCATGCCCCTTTAATGCATTTCTGCCATTCACAGATTTAGAGATACCCTCTATGGCTAAGTCAGTGGATGGGTTAAATACATTGGAGGGCACAGCTGGCTGATCACCGTTGTTCAGCTTTCAATATCTTCTCCCAGTTTGTTTCAGTGGCCTGGGCATGCCCTGCAGTCAAGTCAACACCAGGCCCTAGAAGCTAATCTTTCGCCATTGGGGGACCAGGCTGGGATATCAAAGATGGTGCCCGCTCCTCAGACACAGGCACAGCTGGGGAAACCCATAGCAGCCGCATCTCCAGTTCCCCTGCTACTCGGGACGCATCCTGGGTCCTGTTATTAAGAGAGTTTAGCTATTATATGTATATTTCATTAAAGAGGAGTTCCGTCTAAAAAAAAAAATAGTCAGTAGCTACAAATACTACAGCAGCTGACTTTTAAAATAAGGACACTTACCTGTCCAGGGCACCCGTGATGTCCTCACCCGAAGCTGACCCGTCCTTCAGCTGGTGGAGGTGCTGGCATCTTCAGTAAGGGAATCAGGAAGTGAAGTCTTGCGTCTTCACAGCCTGGTTCTCTACTGTGCATGCGTGAGTCACGCTGCACATTTTGAGTGATCCCTGCTATCTTCTGGGACCTGTGTGTCTCCCAGAAGACAGCGGGGACAACGACGGAGGAGTGGCTAGACATGGCATAGATCGCTGCTGATACTGGGGTGATCTTTTGCTGGAAGTGGGAGCAAATACCTGGATTAGACAGGTATCTGTTCCCCCTCCCCCCTGATATGTGCCAAATGTGACACCGGGAAGGGGGAACCAGATCAGCGGAAGTTCCATTTCTGGGTGGAACTCCGCTTTTAGTTGTTGTTTCTATTTTTGGATTAAAAAAATACCTTGGATATACAGAGTGGTTGTCATTGAAACTAATTTTCTTTTTTTCTCAATAAAGTTTTTATTGAAGTACAATGAAAGCATTACAGTAACACAAAAAAATCTCAGTTGTATACTACGTAATGATATATATAAGAATTTACAAGAACACAATATGTTATAGCTCTAATAAACATAGATTGTTTTTGTTCGTTTTACATTTATTGTAGAAAAAACCTTAACCTGGCTGGGTTTCCCAGTCATGACAGGGGACCCATACTATTTATGTGTGTTCACAAAAAAATGTGTTTTAACTTGAAAAATTTTATGATTATATTATAGGATTAGAAATAGAATAGAAATAGAAATAGAAATAGTACATGTAAGGAGAAATAGAAGGCAAGTGAGAAGAAAAAGAGATGATTTCGATAAACCATGAGGTTGCTAGGTGTCTGTCTATGCTTCAAGCATCCGTAAGGGAATTAATTTCTTCAGAGTATTTGTACACAACTCACACTCTCCACCGAGTGTTACAATTCTCTGTATTTTTGTGAGCTATGGCCCTTGTTTCCTCCATGTTATACACAGTGGCGGCCTGTCCATAGGGGGCGCATGGGCGCCGCCCCCCTCTCCCCCCCAAAAAAAAAAATGTCCCTTTAAAAAAAAAAAAAACTTCCTTTAAGTCCACTGTGTTCCGGGCGGGCGCCGGACACAGTGCACTATGGAAGCGTCATGCCAATGCAATCCCGTGATTGCAGGCAAGACGCTTCATTTGCGGGTTTTTTTGATGCCCTGTGGCGCTATGCAGTGCGCCTCTACACGCTGATTGGGCCATTCTCCTTTGTGTCTTCCTGTCTGGGCGGTGCTGTCTCCCGGCGGCGTGTCACTTCCTGTTTCGGGTCGCTCTGTGTGAATGGAGAAGACAAGGTACTGTGTCACTGACAGCCTGTCTGTCGTGTTATATTCTTCTCAGTCTGTGTTCGGAGGGTGGAGGGAGCCGTGCTTCATCTCTGCCCTGCCAGGCATCAATCTCTGCTCCAGCCCTTCACCCGACAAATCTGCTGGAGCCTTCATTACACATCTGCTGTATGTGTAAATCACGGGGGCTCCCAGCACTGCGTCCTGGAGTCATGGTGTGCATTCTCTCTCTCTCTATATATATCTCCAGCTCTCTCTATCTGTATATCTCTATCTAACTGCATGTCTATCTATCTGTCTGTATGTCTATCTATCTGTATATCTATATAACTGCATATATCTGTCTGTCTGTCTATCTAGCTACATGTCTGTCTATCTATCTATCTGTATAACTGCATGTATCTATCTATCTATCTATCTATCTATCTATCTATCTATCTATCTATCTATCTATCTATCTACCTACATGTCTGTCTGTCTGTCTGTATATATATATATATATATATATATATATATATATATATATATATATGAAGGCCGGTTTACTGGCCTGAAGTTATGGGAGAAGCCTGGAGGGTATTTAACCAGACCACCCAGGATGGTCTGTGTCGGTTCCAGTGCGCGGTAGCTCACATCACAGGGTTGACTCTTCCCAGCTCACCTCATGTTCGGCAGTCTGTGCATTCAATTGCAGGTACACTCCGGCTTTTCATTCATTTCCCACTCACGGTCGCAGGTAGTATCCAAACTTTCGTGTCATGTGCAAAATCTTGCGGTTTATTATGCTTCCTATCCTGCACCCCTTTCGTGAAAAAACCTGCCCCGGAGTGTTGTCGCTCATGTCCCGACATCATTCGGTACAGGCATAGTACATTCGTAAAGTTCCTTCTGACAAATATACGATTCATTCGTAGACCCAAACCTCCAGTCACTATAGGTCGTTCTCAATATCACTCGCGATAGGCTTCACTGGTTATAAAATTCATGGTCCATGGGGTTGCCATCTCATTCATTAGGAGATCAGCATATATTGTTTGTAGAGGTTTCTGTGGCTGATTGAGGTGTGGTTGAGCCCACCTGGTGCCTTCTCTGCACTTGATTAGCCTGGGGGGATGGGTGGTTGATAGGTGTTCGGTTTCACAGTATCTGATACAACCAATTTATATCAGATACTCCTTACTACCGATTTATATCAGATTAATTTAATACGTTTTACAAACTGATTCATATCAGATGCATTGCAGAGGCCGACTCTACCAACTCACTGCATGTCCTTCGAGATTGGTCGTAGGTTTTCATCAATTGTCCCACACTCACTGTCGCAGGTAGCACTTGTGGTTTCCTGCTACCGAACCGTTACTTTATGTTCCCCTTCGTAAACCACCTACAACTTTGTAGGTCTTACTCGGTTATTCGCACACATCCGTACTTACTGCCTTTCTCCGTTCCTCATTGGAGCCCAGTCGCATCCGCGATGTTACGACTCATGACAGCCTCCACTCGGCACCACTGGTATCTTATCGACTAGGTGGTAAGAACCGTACGAATAAGCACAAGCCACCTTCGGGAACAAGTCACTTACAATGAATGTAGTCGCAACATCGGCCCTATGATTTAGATCCTCAGCAAATCACAAGCCCCTTCAACCACTAACACCGTCAGCCGATCCGAGTCCAGTCGCAGCACCGGCTCAACGATTCGGATCCGGAACACAAGCCCCATCGTCATCTTACATCCACAACCGATCTGAATCTAGTCGCATAATCAGCGCAAAGATTCGGATCCTCTACAAAACGAACTCCACCAACCGATCCGAGTCCAGTCGCAGCACCGGCTTAAAGATTCGGATCCTTGGCAATACAAACATCACCAACCGATCCGAGTCCAGTCGCAACACCGGCTCAATGATTCGGATCCTCAGCATACACAAGCACTCACCAACAGTGTGCTTCTTTCATCCCACCGACCCGAGTCCAGTCGCAACACCGGCTCTATGATTCAGATCCTCAGCATACACAAGCACTCACCAACAGTGTGCTTCTTTCATCCCACCGACCCGAGTCCAGTCGCAACACCGGCTCTATGATTCAGATCCTCAGCATACACAAGCAGTCACCAACAGTGTGCTTCTTTCATCCGACCAATCCGAATCCAGTCGCAACACCAGCTCAATGATTCGGATCCTCAGCATACACAAGCACTCACCAACAGTGTGCTTCTTTCATCCGACCGATCCGAGTCCAGTCGCCACACCGGCTCAATGATTCGGATCCTCAGCATACACAAGCACTCACCAACAGTGTGCTTCTTTCATCCGACCGATCCGAGTCCAGTCGCAACACCGGCTCAATGATTCGGATCCTCAGCATACACAAGCACTCACCAACAGTGTGCTTCTTTCATTGGACCGATCCGAGTCCAGTCGTAACACCGGCTCAATGATTCGGATCCTTAGCATTACAAACCCCACCATCCAATCCGAGTCCAGTCGTAGCACCGGCTTAACGATTCGGATCCTTCCCAAACCAACTTTCACCAACTGATCCGAGTCCAGTCGCATACCGGCTCAATGATTAAAGATCCTTGGCATTACAAACCCCACCGTCCAATCTGAGTCCAGTCGTAGCACCGGCTCAACGATTCGGATCCTTGCCAACCCAACTTCACCGACCGATCCGAGTCCAGTCGCATACCGGCTCAATGATTCAGAATCCTCAGCATTACAAACCCCACCGTCCAATCCGAATCCAGTTGTAGCATTGGCTAAACGATTTGGATCCTTGCCAACCCAACTTTCCCTGACCAATCCGAGTCCAGTCGTAGCACCGGCTCAATGATTCAGATCCTTGCCAAATACAACTTTCACCGACCGATCCGAGTCCAGTCGTAGCACCGGCTCAATGATTCGGATCCTCTGCAATACAAAGCGTCACCAACCGATCCGAGTCCAGTCGTAGCACCGGCTCAACGATTCGGATCCTTGCCAACCCAACTTTCACCGACCGATCCGAGTCCAGTCGCATACCGGCTCAATGATTCAGGATCCTCGGCATTATAAACCCCACCATCCAATCCGAGTCCAGTCGTAGCACTGGCTCAACGATTCGGATCCTTGCCAACCCAACTTTCACCGAGCCATCCGAGTCCAGTCGCACACCGGCTCAATGATTCGGATCCTCTGCAATACAAAGCACCACCAACCGATCCAAGTCCAGTCGCAGCACCGGCTCAGCGATTCGGATCCAGCAATCCAGCGATCCTCGGCAATACGAACTCCACCAACCGTACAACTCCACCGACCGATACGAGTCTAAATCGCAGCACCAGCTCAACGATTCGGATCCTGGGCAATACAAAACTTCTTCGACTGATCTTTCACAAATAAACCCCACCGGTGCTTACACCTCAGCCCGGTTTGAACTAGTTGCATCGGCGCTTACGAATACAGTGCAACTTAGGATTCAGATCTTCAGCCTTACGTGTATTAAAGCATTAACATTCACAGACACGCATCTCATCATAACTCCTTGCAATCGCTGCAAGACACGCATCTCATCATAACTCCTTGCAATCGTTGCAAGACACGCATCTCATCATAACTCCTTGCAATCACTGCAAGACACGCATCTCATCATGACTCCTTGCAATCGCTGCAAGACACGCATCTCATCATGACTCCTTGCAATCGCTGCAAGACACGCATCTCATCATGACTCCTTGCAATCGCTGCAAGACACGCATCTCATCATGACTCCTTGCACTTGCTGCAATAAACACGCATCTCAGCATATACCCATTTTGCAATCTCTGTAAAATATGCATCTCAGTACAAACTCCTTGCAATTGCTACAAATACACGCATCTTACCACATACCCGTTTGCAATCACTGCAAAACATGCATCTCAGTATAAACTCCTTGCAATTGCTGTAAATACACGCATCTTAGTGTTTACCCACTTGCAATCGCTGCAAAACACGCATCTCAGTATAAACTCCTTGTAATCGCTGCAAAACACGCATCTCAGCATTTACCCATTTTTTGCAATCACAGCAAAACATGCATCTCAGTATATACTCCTTGCAATCGCTGCAAAAACACGCATCTCAGTATATACTCCTTGCAATCGCTGCAAAACACGCATCTCAGCATATACCCATTTTTGCAATCTCTGTAAAATATGCATCTCAGTACAAACTCCTTGCAATTGCTACAAATACACGCATCTTACCACATACCCGTTTGCAATCACTGCAAAACATGCATCTCAGTATAAACTCCTCGCAATTGCTGCAAATACACGCATCTTAGTGTTTACCCACTTGCAATCACTGCAAAACACGCGTCTCAGCATATACCTATTTTTGCAATTGCTGCAAAACACGCATCTCAGTATAAACTCCTTGCAATCGCTGCAAAACACGCATCTCAGCATTTACCCATTTTTGCAGTCACGGCAAAAAACACGCATCTCAGTATATACCCCTTGCAATCGCTGCAAAAACACGCATCTCAGTATATACCTCTTGCAATCGCTGCAAAAACACGCATCTCAGCATATACCCATTTGCAATCACTGCAAACATGCATCTCAACATATACTCCTTGCAATCTCTGCAAGCACACTCAGTGCTCATACAGCCCACTTCATCTTTTTTAGTAGCACTTAAAAAACCAGACTCAAGGTGACCCTTATCTCACGCCTCCTAGTGTTTCTCTCCCAAGTACAAGTTCCTGACTAAATCCTTAAATTAGATGTGCCAGCAATAGCAGATTTGCCCAGATGGAATGAATTTCTCATCAACTGGAATGGTATGTCAATGTTCATTCCGTTAGCATCTCCCTCTTCATCTCAGGTAGTCACGGACGCCGCAGCCTCCACAGGTCCTCGCGTCAATTTTTTGGCTATCTTTGGTTTGAAGGGCCATGGCCATCAGAAATCCTTTTGATTCCCGGCTTCAGTTAGTCCTTTTCTTTGTTTGAACACTGCCCCATTATTGCAGCAGCTCATGTCTGGCGCAGTAACTGGGCAGGACAAACACTGTCGTTTGCCACAGACAACCAAGCCACAGCTAGTATTATAAATAAAAGCAGGTTCAACTCGCTGGCCATCATGGCCTTCCTGAGCAGGCTGGTGCAACTATCCCCACAGCACCAAATAATGTTCGCTGCATCTACATCCCAGGCAAATGCAATACTCTGGCCGATGCACTACCCGTTTTAACTTTGCGTTATTCTTTCGCAGGGATCTGGAACCGACCCGACCATGTTTCTTATCCCACATTGGTCGTAGCTAACTTCGGATTAAAACAAACACCTTCACAATGCTACCCGCCTTATTAATCTATTATTTTCTCACAATGCCCTGAAGGCCTACCGTACTGCCTGGAAAATCCATGACAGGTTCCTAGCCTCAAACCCTGGGGCAGTATCAGGAGATTTCCATCACATCCTGGCCTTCATATCATCTTGCCACACACAGTTGGCATTTTCACACTATACCATTAGTCTCTACTTAGCTGGCATCCAGCATTTCATCTCCTTACAAAATCCTGCCAAACCATCTTTGGTTGCCGCCCATGCGGTCAAGTCTATACTGCTCGGTAGTCACAGACAACTCCAAATCAACAGTAAACGCCTACCTGCGACCAGCGCAATATTCCAAGACAGGTCTACCATCCGGTCACATTCCCCTTTGGGTTAATTTCAGCCCGGTCGTTCACGCAGCCATCTACCTGGCTTTCTGCGGTTTCTTATGCCCCAGTAAATTCACGGTCACCGGCCCCAGTAACATGTTACATAGACGCCACCTGACACGCCACCAAAGTTACTTCATCCGGCACCTCATGGTGTCCGAAACACAACAGTCTGGTCCCGGTGTAGATATCATACTTCCCAGACTCGTAAACACCTGGTGCCTCGTGGCCATTCTAGACCAGTTATTAGCTCATCTGCCCGACCTCTCGGAGGGCAGCCATTACTACCGTTCCCTACTAGCTCTCTAAGTAGCAACCAGTTCACTAGACACGTTAGAAATCTTTTGCCCAACTTAGGCCTTGACCCCGGACAATTCTCTGGAAATTCTTTCGCATTGGAGTAGCATCAGCAGCCTCACGAAATGGGGTCCCGGACCACGTCATCTAGAAGATGGGCAGGTGGAAATTCGCTTGCTTCGCTCGATACATTCCCAATCCACAAGCAGAAATGTCACAAGCCTTTGGCAAGCTTGCCCTGTAGTATGTAAGTAAACTTAAATCATTACCTCCTTAACCAAGTCTTTTTGCGCCCTTCTCTGGCATACCACCCAGCAGATCTGGGTTTACCATACAGCAGGCCAGGGCACACTTCAGGTCTATTTTATGTTGTTAGTCTTGTGACGTGTTTATGTGCTTCATATCTCTCAGGACGGAGGGCTCCGACCATAAATAGGAAGGCCAGTTTACTGGCCTGAAGTTATGGGAGGAGCCTGGAGGGTATTTAACCAGACCACCCAGGATGGTCTGTGTCGGTTCCAGTGCGCGGTACCCACCCACCCATTCCCCTTCTTGGGGTACTTCTCTTCAAACAATTTCTCTACAGAAACATCCATTACTTTCTTAAGGTATGCGCCCTTCTCTGGCATACCACCCAGCAGATCTGGGTTTACCATACAGCAGGCCAGGGCACACTTCAGGTCTATTTTATGTTGTTAGTCTTGTGACGTGTTTATGTGCTTCATATCTCTCAGGACGGAGGGCTCCGACCATAAATATATATATATATATATATATAATCTCTCCATCTCTCTCTATCTGTATATCTCTATCTAACTGCATGTCTATCTATCTATCTATCTATCTATCTATCTATCTATCTATCTATCTATCTATCTATCTATCTATCTATCTATCTATCTATCTATCTATCTATCTATCTATCTATCTATCTATCTATCTATCTATCTATCTATCTATCTATCTATCTATCTATCTATCTATCTCATTCTATCCCTCTGTGTGTCTATAGGCCCATCACGGGCGAGTGACGTCAAGGGGGGGGATTGGTTGGGATTTTGTTTGCGCCCCCCTAAGAAAATGGAGCACCAGCCGCCACTGGTTATACATATCATGTACATTAAAGAGCCATTCTTTAATAGTGGGTGTTTCTGTGGTTTTCCAATATCTGGGAAATAGGGCTTTTGCGGCTGTAAGTAGAAATCAAAGATCGCTTATATCTTTTCATTGGGCCGTTAGAAATGTGTAATAGGCAGCAAGCTGCCATTAGTGGAATTGAAGTATCTGTAATATGTTTAATGATGTCACAAACCTTCTGCCAAAATGGATGTATCAGGTCGCAATCCCACCATATGTCATATCCAGCATAAATCTGAAGCCATTTGTGAATTTTAGATGGTGTATTGTACCAATTTGTCAAAAGTTTGTAGGACGTTTCTTGGTTGTGTGTGCTAATTGAGCATTTGTGCGTGAAACTAATTGTCAGTGTTGGGTGGAGCACATGTTTATTTCACTAATTTAGAAACATCATTCATCTTATTGAGTTTATTTATTGTGTGGTTGTTGATTCATCTTATTAGTTCATTGTTGTATGTCCAATTTTGGGTGGAGCACAGATATGTGTGTATGAATGCACAAGTGAGTTACACTCAAGTGAGTGTCACTATAGTAATACTGTACTACTCTAGTCACAGTATACAACAAAAAAATGTAAAAAAAAGAAAAAGAATTAAAATAAGAAAAAAAATGTTACAAAATTGAAAAAAATATATTATTTCTTCTTTTTTACATACTGCTCATGATCACTGCCACACCAGTAATATGGTTATGCTGTACTGCTCTGGTGAGAGTATGTAAAAAAAAGGGGGTGGAAATGTATTCAATTTCTTCATTTAAAAAAAAAATTGTGACAAAAAATTACAATTTCAAAAAACTCACCATGCCTCTTAATAAATACCTTGGACTGTCTACTTTCCCAAAACTGGTAATGTGGGGGGTATTTGTACTTTCCCAGCATTCTAGGGCCTCAAGGAATTAGATCAGTACATCAGAATAGATTTATTTTGAAATATATACTATAGTTTGTAGACTTTCCTACAGACTAAATATTATACACCGTTCTAAGTTATTTTTGCCAAAGAAATGTAGCATAATACATTTTGGACTAAATGTATGAAGAAAACTGTTATAACAGAAACAAAGGAAATGCTTTGGGTCCTTGTTGTTATTGTTGTTTATTTAGTAAAAAATAAAGCCCAGTGGTGATTAAATACCACCAAAAGAAAGCTCTAATTGTCTCAAAAAGTGTTAGAAATTTCATTTGGGTACAGTTTTGCATGACTGAGTGATTGTTATTTAAAGTGTGACAGTGCTGAAATTCAAAAATTGCCCTTGGCAGGAAGGGGGTGAAAGTGTCAGGTATTAGGTGAAACGCGAAGAACACGATGCATCTTTCTTTTCTTTTTGAACACACCATCTGGGTCTGTTTCCTTATATAATCATAGTGTGGAGTGAAGTTTGTTACCAAAAGCAACATATCCCAGCTGATTTAAAGGGAACTTGTGCTTTAGACCTTTTATAATTTTAAGATCCAACCTCCAAGATGAGAGTGTGTCCACAGGATACAGTGGCAATTACATGGACTATCTGTACACATAAAATAGAGTGTACTACAGGAATAGTTAACACTGGAGACATATTTTGCATGTTGACTATATTATTTAACTATCTTCATTATTTGAGCATTGTATATTATTGGTGTATTTTTCACTTCAGGCATTGACTGACTGCATTGAGTTTTTTTCAGTTATTGATCATATAAATTTCACTAAATGTTTTTCAAGCTCAGTATACTTTCTTTTCTAACATAGGTTGAAATAGGTCTCCTAAAACTGAATAAATATGTGTATGACCAGTTAGGATTTTTTTTATCTTAAAGCATAAGTAAACTCTCCCCCTATGAAGCTGTTTTATAAATAAGCCAGTGTAGCAATGTATTCCAAAACATTCCACATTAAAAATAACCCCCATTCGTTTGTTTCTTACCGTTTTGCAGCAGATAGAAGATAGAAGAAAGAAGATGGAAAGAAGAAGCATTCAAATAAAGGAATTGTCAAAAACTGTGTCTTGTCATTTTTAACATTTTTGACACTTTTTTGTGAAATGGTAGGGGTACCCCCTTACCATTTCACACAGGGGGGTGGGATCTGGGGGTCCCCTTGTTAAAGGGGGCTTCCAGATTCCGATAAGCCCCCCACCTGCAGACCCCCACAACCACCAGGCAAGGGTTGTGGGGGTGAGGCCCTTGTCCTCATCAACATGGGGACAAGGTGCTTTGGGGGGGACCCCAAAGCACCCTCCCAATGTTGAGGGCATGTGGCCTGATACGGTTCAGGAGGGGGGTGCTCTCTCGTCCCCCCCTCTTTTCCTGCGGCCTGCCAGGTTGCGTGTTTAGATAAGGGTCTGGTATGTATTTTTGGGGGGACCCCACACCATTTTGGCACAGGGTTCCCCTTAAAATCCATACCAGACCTGAAGGGCCTCTTGGGGGACCCCCACACCATTTTTTTTTTAATTTTGGTTCGGGGTTCTCCTGTGAGGAAATCCCATGCCGTTTTTATCAATGAACTTTTATGTGTATTGTCGGACCGACAATTCATATAGCTGCGAGTACTTTTAAATTACTTTTTTCCTTTGAAATGTCATTTTGCTGTAAGACTGTTCTAAACACGGAAACATTCGCCCCTTTACAGGCATACTATAGACACCCCCCAGGTACGAAATTTAAAGGAATATTACACTTTTATTGTTTCACTTTAAGCATTATTAAAATCACTGCTCCCAAAAAAATGGCAGTTTTTAAAACTTTTTTTTTCATTGATCCATTTCCCCTGGGGCAGGACCCAGGTCCCCAAACACTTTTTATGACAATAACTTGCATATAAGCCTTTAAAATTAGCACTTTTGATTATTTATGTTCGAGTCCCATAGACTTTAACAGTGTTCGCGTGCTCGAACAAATTTTTTGCCTGTTCGCATGTTCTGGTGCGAACCGAACAGGGGGGTGTTCGGCTCATCCCTGGCTGTTATGTCCTGATGTTTACACTCCTGCAACATGTAAGGTCACATAGGGTGTATCAGGAAACTGTAATATTGCGGGATCTTGGTGCCATGCCGCACAGAGCAGATATGACCCACGCCGCATGCATCTTTATGGACTGACGGCACAAAGAGGGTGAATCAGGTGAAAGATACGCATTCGCCAGTGACAAAAGCAAATGCAACGGGACAGATTACAAGAAAACAGAGCAAGTAAGATTTGCATACAGCGTTTTTAACTGTTTGTAGTGATGATTGATATGGGTAAAACTTATGGGGGAGAGTTTACAACCACTTTAATGAAAGTGAAATTTTGCTTGCAAATCTAAAATGTAGATGGTTAACTGAAAGTACTGAATTTTCCTTTTTTTTTGTCTTCTTAACAAGAAGGTCCTTAAAAAAGCTTGTTTTAATGCGATTAATACATTGAAAAATCTCTCATGGCTACTGGAAAATTGCAGACAGCTATTGACACAACCAAAGTGAACATCAAGGTATGTTGACACAAGTTGAACATTGATGGATGAATAGTCGATTAAAAAAAATCATTATGCTCACCTGTAATTAATTAGTAAAGCACAGAAAATCCCCTTCATAACTTCTTTGTCAGTACAAGGATAATTAAACAATTATTCTAAATCCTGTACATGGTATTGCTTTAATTACAACATAGACATTACATATCTATCTTTGTAATTTCATTATATATGTGTGTATATATAATAAAATAACTCTAAATATTTAATTAGGTATTCATAATTACATTTTGCTTTGCTTTCTTAATCCATGATAATGTTCCCTCAAAAATGATTCCTGACCAGAGTAGCTTCAGCTCACTTGCAGGTCCAATATTATGTTTTATCAGTGTAAGGTAGACTACTTTAAATTATTAATGTTGATTTACTAGTGAAATAGTAATATTTTGCTTAGCAAACACAATGTTCACTTAAAAGTGCATGTTCACTTAGTAAATAAAGTAAATCTGTGTAGACTGAATACCTAATCATGTGTTAAGGTAATAAAAAAAACTGGATTTTTGATTTTGCATGACTGAACTACAGACCGATTCATCCTTTTAACTAAGCTGAGTGAAAAAATCCATTTGCTTAATGATCAGTCTAGCAAACAATATTGTAGATAGACCTCAAAGCCCACACCCTTAAAGGGGTTGTAAGCCCTTGTGTTTTTTCACCTTAATGCATCCTATGCATTAAGGTTAAAAAAACTTCTGACACCGACAGCCCCCCCATTTTACTCACCTGAGCCCTTCATTTCCTCAGCGGAGATGCGCTGTACCTCTCTGAAAAAAGTGATATATGGCAATAGTGTGCTAAAGCGCTGATATGGTGTAAAATCGGTTACCGTAGAATATCCATAATAAATAAAAAGCATAAGCAATACCATAGGAAATGACTAAATAATCAAGCCGCACGTATGTGCAAGTGTTCTGACACCACTCAAGTGAATAAATATTGACAATAAAATTAGTGAGCTAAAATTAACTTCCTAATGTGAAATCAAAATAAAAAATAAAAAATAAAATATAAATTATTAATGTGTTTAGGCAGATAACAGAACCATAATATATCAACCTTAAACAATAAAATTATCCTGGAACGTAGGGCATATAATAGTCCTGGATAAATGCATAAAACAAAGTCCAAAAAATCCTAACAGAGCATAGGAAAACTACCGCGGTTCCAGGGTGCTTACTTCACTCATTAAACAGTTGTCTTCACCATAGGTTTCTCCACTGCACTGCTCTTTAACTAATTGTTATGAAATCCTCCAGTGGTAAGTTTCATTCATGCAACCAAAAGAAAAAAAAATTGCACTGCATATAGGTGGATGCACTCACATGTGATACAAAGTACCAGCGCATAAAGGCAGTCAGATGCTCACCGCAATCTCTCTCCTAGCACTGTACACTGTGTACCGAATAGGCACATCTGATGACCTTGATGGCTTCTACCGACGCGTTGCGTCACACGTCACGTGACTTTATCAAGGGTAGCCATGTGACAGCAAGACTCCATACTTATACTTGTTATAGCATGCCGGTTGCCATAGTGACTTCGGTGGTCATTGGAACATCATACTGATTCAGCGCTCATAAGCTTTATTACATAATATTAACAGCTCACATCAAGTTTATTAAAATGATCAATTAGACAATTAAAACCTAGCCAAAATATAAAGACTAAATTTAAAAAATGCATCTTTCATTACTATCAGTAGGCTTCTAATCACCTACTCCCTCCAGTGATCAAATACTATATTGCTTGAAATTTGCAGTCCATGAACTATAACACTGATAAAAATCAATATGAGATTGTACCAAATAAATGATACAGGTCAATACTGTTACATACTCAGCACTAAGGGGTATCTACCTTTTCATATATAGAATAAATACAAGATACATAGTTATGGATATAAATATAAAATAGATAAAAATATTAAAATAAAAACATCGAAAAATCTGAAATAAAACAGTTTAGATCAAAATCAATATTTAAGCCTCTGGGGGCAAAAGTATCTATTTCGAATATCAATCTGGATTCTCTTTTGCTAAGTTCTCTTATTTTATTGCTCCCCCTCCAATGAGGCTTATATCTATCGATAGCCCAAAATTTAAGCGACGTTGGATCAGTATTATGGTCGGCAGTGAAATTACGTGATACACTGTGTTTAGGGAAGCCGTTCCTAATATTCTGTACATGCTCTCTTATACGTTTCCACATGGGGCGTTTAGTTCTCCCTATATATTGCAGTGAACACGAACACTGCAACATTTACACAACCCCTTCAGTTATGCAGGAAATACAATCTTTAATCTGATACTCCTTATTAGTACTGGTAGATATAAAACGGGTACATTTTTGGCCACCAAAGTTCGTGTTTTTACAAGCATAACATCTTTTACAGGGAAAAAAATTATTTCCCTGGAAAAAAGACAGTTCATTAGATCTTTTAGGGGGATCCATTATATTTTTAGCTATCAGGTCCCTAAGGGTGGGAGCTCTTCTATAGACAAAGCGAGGTCTATCAGGTAAGATAGTATTCAAATGTATATCTGCCCTAAGGAGTGCCCAATGTTTGGTAATAATCTGTTCCACTTCTCTATGTTGAGCGTTGTAATTCAATATGAGGGGGATTTCATGAGACTTGGAAATTTCCTTTTTTTTGTCTTGGATCAGTGAATCTCTCGGGATTCAATATACTTCTTGTATTTTCTCCTCCATGAAATTTTCATTGTAACCTTTCACTATCAATTTTTAGAATTATGGAAAAAATCTTGCGAGCCACAATTATCCAGTGCCTTAATGGAAATTCAACCAAACAGCTACCCGGCTGCAGACGCAGATCACGTATTCATGACCGTGCGATAAATGGTATATGAAAAAAATGCGCCGCGCCTAGGGGTGTAACTGAATAACTGTAAATCTGAGTACAAATCACAAATAATATAGCGTGCAAATCAAATAGAGCCTAAAACTCTGATCACTTACTAAGATCACCTGCTGTGTGAATCCTATGACCATGCACACTAAAAAATATCTAGTGCAATAAATCACAAAGTGCAATGTGCATAGAAAAACGTAATGAGATAAATATACAATCCACAGTGATTAAAATAAAATCATTCCTAATAAGGTGTATATACTAAAAAATGTTACACATATATAGATCCACTGTGATTGAAATGAAAGAAAAAATTTTAAAATAAAACAATATATATATTCGTAAAACACAAACAGAATAAATCAATCACATGCGTGGGAGAATTGAAACTATAATCGCCCTAATAAAGGTGTTCAAATCACATTCGTGAAAAAATCTTCCAATCCAGTAACATAAAGTGACCAAGTTCAAATAAAAGTCAGTGTAATGGTGATGGTTCAAAGAAAAAGTTCCGGTTTTGAATCAAACGTGCCCAAAGAAAACATGCTGTGAAGTGCCTTGGTGACCCCCAATGTGATTGCGCTCACCTTGGAGCGTGTGACACAGGTTTTAATTGTGTCAATACACGCTTTTGGAGCCACCCCTGGGCTCAGTATTAGGTACAGCTGATTCCCACACTAGATTCTTTATGGCTCCACTCACATCAGACCATATAAAAGAGAAAGGCTAATATAGTGTAATACCGTAGGATACTTTTATTAAAATCACATCCAATCCCCACATGGGGTACTCACATTTATAAGGTGCTCATGTGCACCAAACATAACATTGGAAAAAACGGCTGTGCGGCGTGCTGCGGGGTGTGAGAGCTCCACAACCCAGCTCTGTGCTGATCGCTCCGTCCTGGCCCCTCCCCTACGCGTCTTCGACACAGGGAGTCACGTGTCTTCATCAGGGGGATATGATTGGACGGGCGCTCTACAGTTTAAATACACTGACGGCGGCCATTTTGTGTAAGACCGCGGACATTAATATGCTGGGCTCCGCTCCTCCTAGTGAATTTAAAGCCATTAACAGCGGCCATTTTGCGTGGGACCGCAGACATATATATAATGGGCTCCGCTTTGAATACTCACAGCACAGAGATAATGCATCTATACGAACTCCAAATATAACTATATCTTGTAATAAAGATACCCAGGACGGAGCTAGGAAGGGATTAGAAACTCATACCGCTCAGCGTACCCTCAAACTAAGTAAATACTAGTAAACATGGAAACGACTGTAATGATGATTAATAAATATTATGCAGACATGGTGCAGACATGGTGATTAAATGTATAAATGTCTAACCTACCCTTTAGATAAACTCCATAAGAATATATACTGGGAAACAACTACCCGTATCATCATAATAAAAAACAATAATAAAAAATCTTTTATAAAATTGGGTTTTAGGGCAAACTAATAAAAAACAATAATAAAAAATCTTAAATAAAATTGGGTTTTAGGGCAAGCTGATAAATGCCCATTAATCACACGACCTGCGAGTTGAATATCATAATCGCATGGTATATGAATATAGATCAACATTAAAAACTAATTTTAAAACCTGGGTCAGGTTTATACATGCCCCACAATCACGCAACATGCGACTAAATATATTTAATCGCATGGTGTGAAATATAGTAAACAACATTAATAATTAATTAAAAACAGACGAAAAGGAGCCGAATTGATTAAGTCTAAGGTCAAGTTCGTGTATGACCATCGATCGCACAACTTGCAACTAGGTATATAAAATCGCATGGTGTGTAAATACAGTAAAAAATATATCAAAAATTAATTAGAAAACATGCAAGATCAAATTCCTTGTTCAACCCACCAGGCGACAAGGAGCCAAGTTGGTATATCCACCATGACTCGCGTTTGCTAATGTCCCTGGTATAGTTAGAGCCTCTCCAATTACGTTTTGGGGCCTCCAATCCCCAAAACCTCATACCCTGCGTGCTCTGATTATGCGCATTCTTAAAATGTACATATAAAAAATGGCTATCAGATCCATTCCATATGTTCCTAACATGCTCCTCCATACGGTCTTTCAAAGCCCTAATAGTGCGACCAACATAGAACAAATTGCAAGGGCACTGGATTGCATATACCACTCCAATAGTATCACAAGAAACAAAGTCATCTATCTTGTATATTTGTCCATTACGGGGGTTATGGAATTCTTTAACTCTCTTAGTGTTAGATGGTACTCTGATACAACTATAACATCTCCCACATCCAAAAAAGCCCTTTAAATGCCAGAACATCTTCGGTTTTGGTAGGGGAGGTTCTACTACATTGTGTACTAATCGGTCACGTAGACAGGGCACTCTTTTGTAAACAATCTTAGGTCTGTCGGGTATCAATTCTCTTAAATGACAGTCCTGTTTGAGTACATTCCAGTACTTTTTTAAAATCTTCTCTACGTCCTTACTTTGTAGACAATAATCCAAAACTATACAAGTTCCAGCATATTCATCATCACCCACAGTAATATCTTTATCCTTCAGTAAATCATCCCTCTTAAGATTCTTCACCAAACTTTTCTCTTTTTCTAAAAATTCTTCCTTGTAACCTTTATCCAGAAACATCTTTTTTAATCTATCCGCTTGGGAATCAAAGTCATCATCTTGCGTACAGTTTCTCCTCATTCTTGTGAACTGTCCTCTGGGGATATTGCTAAGCCACGGTTTGTGATGGCAACTAGTAGTAGGAATGTAGGAGTTGCGATCAGTAGTTTTAAAAAAAGACCTCGTAATAATACCATGGGTTGTGGTCACAATCTCTAAGTCAAGAAAGTGTATGCGGTCCCTACTAATCTCCCAAGTCAGAGAGATACCTCGATCATTATTATTCACAGACTCCAACAATTCCGTTAGTGATTCTGCACCCCCCTTCCATATGACCAAAAGATCATCTATAAATCTTCTGTACAGTAGTAAGTCTCCATATTGCTCAATTTGCACTGACTCTTCTTCCCATTTGGCCATGTACAAGTTTGCTACACTCGGGGCGAATTTCGCGCCCATGGCCACACCCCTTATTTGTAGGAAGAACCTATTGTCATACCAAAAAAAGTTATGGTGTAAACAGAAATTTAAACACTTTAAAATGAACCCGCATAGGCCCCTATCAAAATCTTCTTCCTTATTTAAGGCCCATTCCACGGCTTCCAAGGCCCCTTCATGATTAATGTTGGTATATAATGAAGCTACGTCACCCGTAGCCATTATTATATTGCCATCCGTGACGTATTCATCCAACAATTGAAGGGTATGCTTAGTATCCTTCAAATAAGCACGTGTTTTCTTTACTAGGGGTTGTAGATGAAGGTCAATGTACTCCCCCAATCTAGAAGTGAGGGACTCAATCCCACTCACAATGGGCCGTCCTGGTGGGTTTACACTATCTTTATGAATTTTGGGAAGATAATATATTACTGGGATCCTGCTAACTGTGGGAATTAAGTATTTGGCTTCTTGATTATTCAGGAATTCATTATCCACCCCGTATTTTATAATCAAATCTAGTTCCTTCCTGAAATCCCTAGAGGGATCAGTGCTTAATTCTTGGTATGTGCTCTCATCATTCAATATCCTATTCATCTCATCCTTGTATTGCTGTAATGAGAGTACCACGATTCCCCCCCCCTTGTCCGCCGGTCTGATGACAATATCTGTTCTTTTTTCCAACGACTCCAGTCCCTTTTTGAAATTCCTATGTTCATACACTTTTTTAATAGGCAGTTGTTCAAGCTCTGTGTTGACCAATTTTTTAAAAAGGTCCACATATTTATTATTAGCCACAAAAGGGTTGAAAACAGAATTATTTCTCAACCCCGTAAATTTTTCATTAATAGCTGTTTTTTTCTACCGGATTTAAAGCAAAATACTTTTTAATATTAAGCTTCCTTATGAACTTCTGCACTCCTACATATGTATCAAATTTATTAAGACCCTTTTTAGGTGCAAACTTTATCCCCTTATCAAGTATTGAGATCTCTTCCCTTGATAAGTCCTTGCCACTCAAATTGAAGATTCCTTCACCTAATCTTCCCGCCTTCTTTTTCTGCTGTAACCTTCGTCCGGATCTTCTTCCCCTCTTCCTGGATTTCTTCCTTCGCGGGTAAATCCATCCCGGTTCTTCCCTAAAAAAGACTCATCAGAATATCGATCACCATTGTCTGCAAGTGGTTGGTAGCTGTTGTATACTGGAACCCCATATTGATCTTGTGTGTGTCTATCATATCGTGTCCTCTGGGGTTTAGGTGAATAGTAAACTCCATTTCTTTGGGGTTCATCCCTATATTGAGGGAACCGTCCATAACCTTTTAGCCCAATAATCTGGCCTGTTCCAAAAAGGTACTATCATCAGAGCAATTTCTTCTAAGGCGTACCATTTGGCTCTTCGGAATATTGATTAGCCATGGATCATAAAAAAAACACAGAAAGCTAAGGGGGTTTGTGGGACTTTAAATGAGACAGGCCTGGGAAGATAACATGGTTGGCCTCTGGGTGGGTTTCTTGCCGGGGATCGCAATCCCGGGAGCTGCGATGCGTGCTGGGAGCCCTCCCCCTCCCCTGTCACGTGGGGGTTGGGGCGGACTTCCCATCACGCATCGACGCCACGCTCCCAGCGTCGTGCGTGTGATGTCGATATGACGCCATCACGTCGACACTGTGCGTCGTCCATCCAAGCGTCTATAAGAAGGGCCGGCTGCGGGCTGGCTTGGCTCGGCTCCGATAGCTGTTACTCTTCTTTACTTTAGCCGCCCACGTGGCGTTGGCGGTTACCTACCGGCGGCGTTTCCAATTTGTATTTCTTCCCCTTCATTGGATACACATTCCTTGCTAACACACCCCTTACCGGTGGCCACTTTGTTGGCAATTAGGTGTTCTGGGAAGCTCAGGTAATACTATGACCCCTTTTGGTCTCCACTATTGTTTTTGCACTCTTTCCTATGGCACAGGCACATACATATAATTCTAACCCTTCTGTTTATACTCTCCTTTCTCGGTTACCACATTATCACTTATTGGTATAATTTTCACTGTTCCCTCTGTTTTTTCCTTCACTACTGTAACCGCTATACCTCATGGTTTGGTCCGGTATTCACACACACTTTCTCAGCCTCAAATACTCCTACTCTCTATTATCTCCCTTCTATAGTCACCCTTATATTTTCTTATCTTTTTAAAAACATTAAGATGCGATTCTCACTTTCAACATTTCCCTATAAAGTCGCCCTCTAGGTACCACCTCAGCTCCCGGGATGGCCTGACCTTCATCCCTGACAGGCTCACACCCTTGGGGCCCTCCACCCACCTACACAGGCTCCTTGTAAGTAACCTCTTATGGTTTTTTTGACTATTATTACTACCTTGGGATCATGTTATAACAGTTTTTCCGACCTGCCCTGTGATTAGCTCCTGAAAATTTCTCCTACATCTTTTTATAGACATTACATATTGCATCTGCTCCTGAAGATTGGAAAGATCCATGAAACGCGTAGAGCTCTTAGATGCTATTTACATGAACAGCCCCTCTACATCTTTACCAGATTACGCCGTTTGGATGCCACCAACTGCTATGTTACTTTAATACTGTAAAGACACACAACTTCATAATTGAATTATTGTTACCTCACCGTTGCGTTCCACATCACGCTGCTATGTTGATGGGTCACCTTGTTATGTTGATTCATATTCAGGGAACAATTATTTCATATGTCATACTCCTTTACTCTGTATCCATGCAAGCTATGTGGTCATCAATGTGGCCCATTCACCAGACATTATTGATACTACGATGCAGTCACATGCAAATATCAGTCTGATGAATTTCTACTATGGTACCATACTGACCAAAATAGGCTGCTATGCTATTATATTGTCTTATGATGTTTTTACAATATATACCTTATTATGGAATAAAAGCTCCTGGATTTATTATAACTTATCGTTTATGTAATTATTACTATGCAACACGATGTGGTCGCATTTATGGTGCAATCAACAGATGTTCTTATTATTACCATGTTGTGTTATCTTCCCAGGCCTGTCTCATTTAAAGTCCCACAAACCCCCTTAGCTTTCTGTGTTTTTTTTATATATGCATTTTGGGGATGGAGGTACATTTTAGAAATGTCCTCATTTAAAGTCCCACTTAGTTAGTTAGTTTCTCTAGCCATGGATCATGGTGGCAGCTATCCACTGGAATATAGCACCATATTATTGCTAATCTCATAGGTCAGTTTAATATTTTCTGATTGTTGTTTAATTTATCAAAAAATCTAGTCAGGCTGTCTTCATCAGCTTTCCATATCAGGATGCAATCATCAATAAATCTCCTGTAGAAAATTAGATCATCTGGCACATCAGAATAAATCGCTTGCTCCTCCCATTTGGCCATGAATATATTGGCAACACTAGGTGCATACTTGGCACCCATTCCTATACCATTAAGTTGTCTGTAATATTCACCATTATGCCAAAAATAATTGTGTTGTAATCCATATGCCAGGCACCTTAATATGAATCGCTTTTGTTTAGAAATAAGGCTGCTATATTGATCCATAGCCCATTTCGAAGCAGAGGTAGCCTCCTCATGACCTATTATAGTATACATTGATGATACATCGGCTGTAGCTATAAGATATTTACATTCCGGTCTAAGTTCAACACTATTTAGTATCTGTATTAAATGTTTAGTGTCCCTCAAATAAGAGACTGTTTTGGACACTAGAGGTTGTATAAAGTTGTCCACATAGTGACCTATTCTTGCATTTATGGACTGAATCCCATTTATAATGGGTCTTCCCGGTGGATGTGTTTGGTTTTTATGAATTTTTGGAACTGTATAGATTATTGGGATCCTACATGTGTCTGGTACCAAATATTTTGCCTCCTCTTTTAGTTAGAATATTTTTTATGCTTCCTCTGAGTACTAACTCTGATAGTTCTTCTTTGTATTCCTTAGTTGGGTTCCTCTTTAATTGAATATAGGTATTAACATCACTCAGTTGGTCTTGCAATTCCTTGTAATAATAATCTTTGGACAATACGACAATAGCTCCCTTTTTGTCCGCAGGTCTAATTATGATTTGTTTATTCTCCTCAACTTCCTTGATTCCTTTTTTGATACTTCGCGGATCACTTGTTCTTTTAATTTTTAGTTTTTCCAAGTCCTGTATAACCATCTGGTTAAAAACTTCTATATGCTCATTATTTGAGACTGGGGGATTAAACAATGGTTTGTTCCTTAATTGGCTATGTATAATTCTTCCAGATGTATCTACTTTGTCATGCCTAGTACTTGGAATCTTGTTCAATTTTCTCTTGAACTTCTGAATGTCCACATACATTTCAAATTTGTTTAAGTTACGTTTGGGGGCATATTTCAATCCTTTGTCTAAAGTTAATAATAATAATACCTACCCCGATTACTCTCTTTTTTCTTTTGCGTCTTGCGTCCTCCTCTGCATCCCCTCTTACATTGGGACTCCTTGCGTTTGTTTTTTGTTCGTGTCATGGTGGGGTTCTCTCGCTCCTGCGATAATCCAAAAAAGACCTTGCCTGATCCTGATCTCTACAATCCCCTAGGGCTTCATATCTATTGTGGGTATGAATCGGACTCTTCCTAGATTCATACTGATACTGGTCATAATGATCACCCCTATCATATTGTTTATATTGTTGATATTGTTGATTTTGATATTGTGAATAATCTCTCCTGATTGTAATAATAACCATAATGTTCTTGTTCACCACTTCCTGAATTCCCATATTGATTGTTTGATTGATTATGTGGCTTTTGGTTGTTTCTATTCCCAGAGTTTTTCTAATAGGGTTGTCTTGGTGATTTATTTTTATTTTTCCACCACGGTTTGGGGGTTCTTGGTCCAGTGTTTTCTTCCCTATAAGTTCTTTCTTGTTCATTTGTATTACCTCTCTCTGATCTACATGGTTCAGGAGATCTATATCTGAATTGAGGGGATCTTGGTATATAATCTCTTCCTGGAGACCTTATCCTTGCATCTCTTTCAGGGGATCTTAGTCTAAGATCTCTTCTTGGGGATACAATCATTACCTCCCTCTCCGGGGATCATACCGTTGATCCGACTCTTCCCTGTTTGAGCTGTATTTGCCATTTAAACGTTTATTGTGACTGATAATCATTTGTATCTCTCAGATACTTCCTCTTTTTTCTCTGTTTGATTTCCATATCTTTCTGTTCCAGTACTTTGTTTAGTTGTTATGTTAATGTAGCAAAGGAAGCTGATTCCTTAAAAGCCTCCAGTGCTATTTTACAGTCCTCTCTGTACCTCTCTGCCCAGGGTTCTCGGCTCTTGATTGGATAGATTGATAGCAGTGCAGCCATTGACTCCCGCTGCTGTCAATCAAATCCAATGACGCGGGCGTCAGGGGGGCAGCGCCGAGTCCGGCATTCTGTGTCTATAGACGCAAATGCTGGACTCGGGAGCATGCCCCCAAAGTAACCCCACTTCTCCCAGGGGGTTTACCAATGTGGGGAGGAGCCGTGAGAGCCGCCCGGGCCCCCAGAAGATGATGATTGAGGCCACACTGTGCAAAACGAATTGCATAGTGGAGATAAGTATGACATGTTTGTTGTTTAAAAAAAAAAATCCTTTTAAGGAATAAATTAGAAGAAACTATATAACACTTTTGGAGCCCCTAACAGAAAACTGCTACCGCATCCAATCCTGAAAATGTCAATTCACTTATGCTTTATGTGGTATTTACCATATAAAGCAAAAATTCTTGATAAATACTGCATAAAATGGTCAATCACAAAAGGAAATAAATAAATAAATGCGTGTGGTAAATAAGTAATGGTTTATGCATGCGATAGTTAAGGAATAAGCAGCCGCCGGCGTCCTTGGTGGTGAATTCTGATGTTAAATTCTGGCCAATTTCAAACCTAATAAGCAAGGTAAAAAAAGCATGTCAAAAAAGGCACAGGGAGCTGGGCACTTCCATATAGGACTGTACGCTGTCGGGAGAGATTCATTTTAACCATTTTACCTCCAGAAGATTTACCCCCCTTCATTACCAGGCCATTTTTTAAGGTACTACACTGTGTTAATTTAACTGATAATTGTGTGGTCATGCAGTGCTGTACCCAAACAACATTTATGTCATTTTTTTTCCACAAATATAATTTGTATTCCTTTTTTAGTCTACTAGTAATGGTTGTATTCAGCTGGACTTCAATTTTGTGTATTGTGGCAGACAATCGACATTGACACTTTTGACACTTTGTGACAGTAATAGTGATCAATGCTTAAAATATGCACTGTACTAATGACACTGGCTGGGAAGGAGTTAAACATCTAGGGCAATCAAAGGGTTAACTGTGTGCTTTGCAGGAACACAGAATCCATCCCTTCCCCCCGTAAGAAGGGACGTTCTGCCTTGTTTACATAGGCAGATCCCCGTTCTGTGTTTACCAATGATCAACGGGTGCTGGTGGACATTGGGTGCCCTGCACCTGAAGATCAGCTTCTGCTGTGAAGAATCACCGCAGAAGCAGCCCGCTGGTGTCGTGCGCATGCCCCCTGCAGGAGGAAATGTAGAATCACGTATATATAAATCGGGTATAGGGCGGTCAGTAAGTGGTTAATGTGACTTCCAGAGTGACATGAAAAACAAATCTGTTAAATAATAGGTTTGAGAACCATGTTTAAGTGATTGTACAGGCCTCCATTTAAAAATAAAAATAAAATAAACATGTTATTGCATGGTATTCCAAAGAGCAGCTGCAAGCCTCATCTTTTGGGGTCCCACTCCAGTGCTTTGAGGTGACAATGCTTTGAATCTGTCTCCCACAATCTTCTGACTCTAGATTCCCCTGTCACATGTTTTACCAAAGAAAACTATAAGCTGCTGATTTGATCCCCAATACCCAGGAATATTCTACTGTTGTTACCATTTAAAGTGAATCACGAATGTGGAAGGCATGCCCTCCTGAAAGCCCTCCACCCCCAAAGTCAAATCACCTGAAAAAGTGATTTAAAGATACTTACCTGGTACACATATTCTGATACTTCTGAATGGCACAGGTGCCATTACCATGCCTCACCACCACCTCCTGGGATAACTAGGTGCTTTAAATCTCAAAAGAATGAATGCTAGCACATTTCAGGGGTATATTCAGTTGTATTTAAAGTACCCAGCTATACCAGGAGCCAGCAGTGAGACATGGTGTTATCACTAGGGATGAGCCCACGGTTCGAGATGAACGTAAGTTCTACTTGAACATCGGGTGTTCGTTGGCTGGAAAACTATCTGAACATATGGGGCGTTCGTGGGAAATTTGAGTGCCGCAAAACGCCCCATAATGCACTGCGAGATCGCAGTGAATTGATGTTTGATGATTGGCCAAAGCATGCACCTGACCTGCATGCTTTGGCCAATCACAGTGTGCTCTGCTGCGAGAGCCATAATTGGCCAAAGGCAGGGTGCCTTTGGCCAGTCATGGCTCAGGAGGACTAAGTCCATGCCACACACAATATAAGGCTGCTTCCAACGGCGGCCGTATGTAGTGTTGTTGGCGTGGATGGAGAGAGAGAGATTGAGCTAAATTAGGCAGGCAGGTTATTTAGTGGAGGCAGTGTAATATATATATATATATATATATATATATATATATATCCAGCTTGAACTGTCTGTCCCTATAACACCAGAACTGGCTCTTCTAGGGATACATGCAGATGAACAACCCTTTCATAGTAAACTATTGATTTCATATCTTTTATTCTACGCCAAACAAGAGATTCTTCGTAAGTGGTCCTCCCCTGCCTCCCCTACAGTGTCCTCCTGGGAAGATAGAGTTAATGCTGCATTGCCTCTCTACAGACTTGCGTACATTAGCTGGGGTTGCTCCTGGAAATCTGATAAGGTGTGGTTGCCCTGGACATCCCAATAGATCCCCTCTCTCACTGACTAATGAATAGTCATTAAATTTGACTGTATTACTGACCCTGATGACTTTGCCCCCATTCCATGGCTCTCGGTTCATCTATCTCATGATGTCCCTCCTCCTTTCCCTCCCCCCCTGCTGGATCCTGGCTAGGGATGAGCTTCGAGTTCGAGTTGAACTCATGTTCGACTCGAACATTGGCTGTTCGCAAGTTCGCCGAACAGCAAACAATTTGGGGTGTTCACGGCAAATTTGAATGCCGCGGAACACCCTTTAAAAGTCTATGGGAGAAATCAAAAGTGCTAATTTTAAAGGCTTATATGCAAGTTATTGTCATAAAAAGTGTTTGGGAACCCGGGTCCTGCCCCAGGGGACATGGATCAATGCAAAAAAAAGTTTTAAAAACGGCCGTTTTTTCAGGAGCAGTGATTTTAATAATGCTTAAAGTCAAACAATAAAAGTGTAATATCCCTTTAAATTTCGTAGCTGGGGGGTGTCTATAGTATGCCTGTAAAGGGGCGCATGTTTCCCGTGTTTAGAACAGTCTGACAGCAAAATGACATTTCAAAGGAAAAAACCCATTTAAAATTACTTGCGGCTATTGCATTGCTGACAATACACATAGAAGTTAATTGATAAAAACGGCATGGGAATTCCTCACAGGGGAACCCCGAACCAAAATTTAAAAAAAAAAATGATGTGGGGTTCCCCCTATTGCAATGCAATAGCCGCGAGTAGTTTTAAATGGGTTTTTTCCTTCGAAATGTCATTTTGCTGTCAGACTGTTCTAAACACGGGAAACATGCGCCATTTTACAGGCATACTATAGACACCCCCCAACTACGAAATTTAAAGGGATGTTACACTTTTATTGTTTGACTTTAAGCATTATTAAAATCACTGCTCCTGAAAAAACGGCCGTTTTTAAAACTTTTTTTTGCATTGATCCATGTCCCCTGGGGCAGGACCCAGGTCCCCAAACACTTTTTATGCCAATAACTTGCATATAAGCCTTTAAAATTAGCACTTTTGATTATTCATGTTTATGTCCCATAGACTTTAACGGTGTTTGCGTGTTCGAACGAACTTTTTTCCTGTTCGCATGTTCTGGTGCGAACCGAACAGGGGGGTGTTCAGCTCATCCCTAGTCCTGGCCCTGACACTGATACAAGAAATACATATTCTATGTTTGAATGTTTAGTTTTGACTAGATGAGAAATGTTCTTTCTAATTGCATATATTTCATTCAGTACACCATGCTTTTCTGTGTATAATGTTTTTCATTGCTGTATATGCTCTGCTGTACTAATTCAATAAAGCACTCCTTCAATAAAGCATAAAAAATATATACAATGCATTCGGTGGTGTATAATATATGATAGTATTTATATATATATATATATATATATATATATATATATATATATACACACACACACACACACACACATATACTGTATACAGTCTAGTGTGTGTGTGTGTGTGTATATATATATATATATATATATATATATATATACTCTGCATTCAGTGTAGACTATATATACAGTGCATTTGGCGGTGTACAGTATATAATACACTTCAGGTGGTGTACACAGTATATAATACAGTGCAGCCAGTTTCTAATACAGTGCAGGTGGTGTATGTACACAGTATATAATACAGTCTGTACAGTTTATAATACACTTCAGGCGGTATACACAGTATATAATTCAGGCGGTGTACACAGTATATAATACAGTGCAGCCAGTGTACAGTATAAAATACAGTGTAGTGCAGTGTTGGCGCTTGACGGATATGGCTGCTTGCTAGAGGAGCTCCAGAGGACCCGCAGCCTTAAAGGGGTTGTAAAGGTAAAAAATTTTTCACCTTAATGCATTCTATGCATTAAGGTGAAAAAACTTTTGACAGTACCGCCGCCCCCAGCCCCCCCGTTTTACTTACCTGACGCCTCAAATCTTCGGTCCGCGTCCTCGTCAGCTTCATTGCAGCTCAGCCTGGTCGCTGATTGGCTGCAGTGGATGGATTCAAAGCAGCGCAGCCATTGGCTCGCGCTGCTGTCAATCACATCCGATGACGCGGCGCGCCGGGGGGCGGGGCCGAGTGATACAGCGAGCGGCTATAGCCGCCGGCAGTATCACGGGAGCGCGCCCGCAAGCACTCACCACCGTGCGAGGGAGCTCGCATGAAGGTGGTAAATGCTTGCGGGGAGGAGCTGAAACAGCCGCCGAGGGACCCCAGAAGACCAGGTTCGGGGCCACTCTGTGCAGAACGAGCTGCACAGTGAAGGTAAGTATAACATGTTTGTTATTTTAAAAAAAAAAAAAAAACATCTTTACAACCGCTTTAAGCCCGTCATTCTGCATCTCAGCTCCTGATAATGAGCAGGCAGAACAGCCGGACACCACACACCCGATCCCGCCATCTAGCGACGGCTTCCCAGGGCAGGAACATATCCGAAATCTTCCGGAATCAGTCTCTGTCCCGGAGTAACGTGGCCAGAGCTAAGATGGCGCTGACACACGCGGTGGAAGACTTCAGTGAAGACTCACAGTCTGCTGCGGAGGACAACGGTAGGGGACTTTCACACTCTAATCACCCCCTCACTTATGCAGACATGTCCATATTTGCAGCAGACATTAAGTCCACATTCTCAGCAGCAATAACTGACCTCAAATCTAACCTGCAGGTGCTCACTAAGAAAATGGCCTCGGCTGAGGCTGCTGAAAAACAGAGGGAGAAAGCTATTTGCAGGCTTGAAAAGGTCACCTCCTCACACTCTAATCATTTCATAGAAATGAACAGACACTTGGAGGACCTTGATAATAGGGGGAGGAGAAGTAATATATGGGTACGAGGGATCCTCGAAACTGGGGACAATGATCAAATCATCCCTGCACTTCAAAGAGTATTTAATAGTCTGCTAGAACGGCCTGAGGATATTGCTATTGAATTTGTGAGAGCACATAGGGCCCTGAGAGCACGAGGCCCAGACAACATGCCCCACGTAATATTATATGCTGTCTTCAGAGTTTCACACTGACGGAAGAGATTATGCAAAAGGCGCGCCGCAATGATCAAATTGTGTTTAATGGAGAGATGATAATGCTCTTCCAGGACTTGTCTCAAATAACTTTGAAAAATCGCAGGGCTCTGCGACCCCCTTTAGACAAGCTCCACGAGAAAGGCCTGAGATATACATGCCGCTTTCCGTTCATCCTACTGGTGACGCACAATGGCAGACAATACTCTTTACGCTCAACAAAGGACCTTCCAGAGTTTTGCAACTCCTTACAACTAGGTCCAGTCAAACTCCTGGACTGGTACCGAGAATTTCTTCTTCCGCCTCTGAACAGAAATCCCCCCTGCTCACCGTTTGCATCTCCTGATAAGCGCCAATCTAAGAAGTTGAAGCAGGTTAGACAAGGAGGCTCACTTTCCGGCACCCCCAGAGCGCACAGGTCGGGAATCCTGGATGATACCTAGAAGATGATCTATCTCTCCATCTCCAATTTAAATGTCATAACTACCATGTTTAATGGGGTGTACACCGTGTTATCTTTACAACAACTATTTTTTTGATCACTTGCTTTTTTACCCGAATTTATTCAATTTTAAACGAGCAATGGGGTACCCTAAACATAGTGTGGGGACTGAACTTATGCTAATTTACCCATACTCAACAAATGGAGAATTCCGCTTTAAACCCCAGCAAGCACAGAACTTACGTCCTGGACTCTGAGGACCGTGTTATGAGAAATCTTCTCTACACCGCCTGCAGTACAAGATGTGGCTGGAGTTTGTGCTTTCTTTCAACAGTTATGATCCTGAAAAACAGCACTGGATGAGACTGAAGGCTGGGAGCTGACTCTCATGGTTGGACATTTGTTAGTCCATGATGATGGGTTCTTACCTACCGATCTCAGAGTTACATCTAACATTTCTTTACTTTACAGGATCAGATGTCCAGAATTTTCACACACAGTTTATGTTGATTGGGCTTATATTAGAAACACTGGTTTAGAGTAATTAGTTACTAGTAATGTTCCCATAATGAGGATATATAGTATAAAAGGCATGGGCACCCCAATGTTGTGGTTATGTCTCCGAAAGCCTGACACCGATGAGGCGGAGAGACAGGAATAAGGTTACCTTCAAATGCCAATAGTATCTCCTATCTATTGGGTTCCTTATTAGTGTGGTTGCTTTTCTGCATCTTAAATACTTTACATTATGATGCAGTATGATTCAATTTTAACCCATTCATAGGCTACATGATGAGGCTGTGGGCCTCTTATCCCCGATAGGTTATTTTACTTCCCTTGCGGAGTAACGGGCATTTTTGCCTGGTGATATCCATATCGGTCGTTACCTCCCACTTCCCCCACAAAGTACCTCCCAGTGTGACCTTGGCCACAGGAGAGTGTGGTACATAAGGCCTTATCGATAGTATATCTATTTAAAAGGTGAAAGTTGATGACTTACCTTCTTCTTGCTGCTATTCTCCATCTTTCTATACTTTTCTCTCTTGACGGTGGCTGTTTGTTTTCATATAATCGGTTATCAAAGATATATTCACCAGTACTCACGTTCTACTTGATTAAGTGTTGTTTACAGGACACAGTACTCTGGATCTGTCCACAGTCGTACAATGGCATACTCTTCACTGGGTCGTAACCTTACAGTAGTCTCTCATAACATCAGAGGCTTGAATATACCAGAGAAGCGTTCGACCCTCTTAAGGGAATTAAAGAAAGGTAGGCTTCATTTTGCATTCTTACAAGAAACGCACTTTAAACCCAGCATACCCAGGCTCACTGACTCCTACTTTATTGAGGCACACCATGCCACAAATACTCTGGCTAAATCTAAAGGGGTCACTATACTGATTAGCAAAGACCCCAACTTTGAAATGACCGACAACCTGGCTGACCCAGAAGGAAGATACAGTATCTTTTAATCAAAGGGAAACATAACGGTATTCCAACAACCTTAGCTAATGTATACTTTCCAAATACATCACACTTAACCTTCTGTAGACGCATGATAAAGGAGCTTGAGGGTTTTTGCTCGGGCTGTATAACCTTGGGAGGAGATTTTAATCTCCCCTTAAATCCTTTGACAGATACATCTTCCGGCAAATCATATTCTGAAAAGCTTAAAAACACTGATGAATTCTCTACATCTTATTGACACATGGTGCTTTTTGCATCCAGACGGCAGAGACTTTACCTTCTACTCTGCCCCACATGCACGATACTCACGGATAGACTATATCTTTATATCGTGCAAAGATCTACACACTGTCACGAAAACTAACATTGGTATCCAATCCATATCTGACCATGCTCCTGTCTCGCTCTCGCTGGATTCAACTATCCCCTCTGCTAGAGCTCTGAATTGGAAACTGAACTCCTCACTCCTGACAGACCATGTGTTATTACCAAAAATCACATCACATTTGAAAGAGTTTTTCATTCATAATGAAACTCAAGGGATGGACCCCCTGATGATATGGGAGGCCAGGGGGGAGTTAATGAGGATGGGGGCTCAGCGAAAGGGGGACAGGGAAAAAGAAATCACAAACCTGACAGATAAAATCTCAAACTTGGAATCCCAACATAAACAGTCACTGACAAAGCGAACAGCGACTGAACTACTCGAAGCCAGAAAAACCCTACAGCAAATAGTTGATGCTACAACTAAACGCTTCTTGTTCTTTAAGAAAAAAATATATTATGAATCTGGAGACAAAACAGGCAAATTTTTAGCTAAGGCCCTGAGAGGACCCCGACATCACAATAAAATCCTAGGCATACAAAATAAAAAAGGGACTCTGGACTTGACGGACGAGCTGATCGCCCAACACTTTCACGACTATTATTCTAACCTCTATAATTTACCTGCGCCACATAAACCAGCAGAAATGTAGGGAAACAGGGCGCAAATTATTCAAGAATATCTAAACTCCTCTAAACTCCCTAAACTATCAGAGGCAGACATCGAGGATCTGGAACAACCCATTGACAATTCCGAATTACAATTAGCGATAAAAGATTTAAAGACGGGAAAAAGCCCTGGCCCAGATGGCTTTACGTCCATCTACTATAAAACCTTTATGGACATATTGACAAATCCCCTGACAAAAGCACTAAACTCTTTTTCCACACCCAGAGACTTCCCCCCGACATTTATTTTGGCACACATAACTGTCATACCTAAACCGAATAAGGACCCTACGCAATGCCCCAGCTACAGACCAATCTCATTGCTAAATCTGGACGTGAAACTTTTGACCAAAATACTAGCAAACAGACTTAAGCCCCTACTCCATACTTTAATCAGACCAGAACAGGCCGGATTTATGCCCGGCAGGGAAGCTAAGGACAACGTCACAAAATCACTGAACTTAATCTATGCGGCTAGGATGCAAAAAATCGAGGGCTTTCTCTTGTCTACGGACGCTGAGATGGCCTTCGATCAAGTAGCGTGGGACTTCATGCTGGCAACATGTCGGTACGTTGGCCTAAGCACACTTTTGATGGCATGGATATCTGCGTTATATAAGAACCCTTCTGCTAAACTAAGAATAAATGGCTCTCTATCTAACCATTACCAACGGCACTAGGCAAGGTTGCCCACTTTCACCACTCCTTTTTATATTATCACTTGAACCCTTCATTAGGAGGGTAATGGCCACCCAGGATATCCAGGGATTTAAGATTGCTAATACAGAATTTAAAATAGCAGCTTATGCTGATGATTTATTATTTTTCTTGCTTAATCCTCTCACTTCGATCCCCATATTATTAAAGGAATTCTCCACTTATGGATATATTTCCTATTTTAAAATCAATTATGCAAAATCAGAGGCAATGAATGTCACTCTACCCGAAAAAAATATGTAAGGACGCACAACTTCACAGCTCCTTCAAGTGGCAGGCCTCGGCGCTCAAGTATCTGGGTGTCTGGCTGACCCCCCAACTCTCCCATATTTTTGATAAGAACTTCCCACCCCTTTTGAAAACTATAGGGAAAGAATTATTATCCTGGCACTCAAAATTTTTTTCCTGGTTTGGTAGAGCTGCCATTTGTAAAATGTCCATATTACCCAGAATCCTTTACCTTTTCAGAACGCTACCCATAAAAATACCACAAAGTTTTTTTAAGAAACTACAATCGATCCAGCTTTTGTGTGGGCACATAAACGCCCATGGATCAGGTTCGATCTTATAACCAGACCTAAAGAAAATGGCAGGATGGGCTTACCCGACTATAGAAAATACTATCATGCTTCACATATCACGAGGATTATAGATTGGCACTGCCACCAGAAACTCAAAGACTGGGTATATCTGGAAAATGAACTGAGTCCAATCCCTTTAAAATTCTCTCCCTGGATACCATGGATGAGATATCCCCCGACTTTGAAACAACACCCTTTGCTGAACGCCACTCTGTTGATCTTTCACCTTCTGACAAAGAAAGCAGTTCTTTCCACACCCTTAAGTCCTCTTACTCCACTCCAAAACAACCCTGACTTTCCACCAGGAATTAAGAATCATTCATTACAAGCATCAGACGCTGAGTTACCCTTACTTGCCAAACACTGCTTCCAAAATGATCTAATCTTAGATTATGACATACTGAAAAGAGATAACCATACCCAGGGTCTGCCGCTCTGGACTTATTTTCAGTTGCGAAACTATGTCAACAATACCCAACGAAAGAAATACTTCATAAGATAATTAACAGAAGTGGAATCAGTGTGCCTGGAGGGAGCTGAAATTCGAAAAGCAACTTCATTAGCCTATACCTGGTTGCAGGACTCAAAACAATCAACCTTGGACAGATTCAGAGAGCACTGGAATAGGATATACAACAAAAACAGGATATAAAAGATATACAATATAAAACAGGATATAAATTGCTCACACAATGGTATGCTACACCTGCCAAACTGCATAAATGGTATCCTCAGTCCTCAGAACTTTGTTGGCGATGTAAGACAGATAAGGGTACTCTTTTTCACATATGGTGGCAATGTACCAGGATAACACCATATTGGTCAGAGGTTGTAAAAATTATACGCCATATCACGGAAACCTAGCTGAAGCTGGATGTGGCATGTTGTCTACTCCATGTTACTATTTTTCGCTTCAAAAATACAAGAGATCCTTATCTAAACACTTGTTAAATGCAGCCACATCCCTTATACCTCTTTATTGGAAATCTACAAATGTGCCTTCTATTAAAGAATGGCTACACAGGATCACTGATATTCGTGACATGGAGGAGATGATCGCTCAGTCCAATGATGGAATTGAGAGGTACCACAAAACATGGTCTCCTTGGTTTACTTTTAGATATTCACAAGAATATGAGAAACTTAGATCACTTGAATTAGACTCATGACTTCCATTAACCCCTCCTAGGGGCTCCCTGGTTTCCACCCATACTGTACATGACACTTATCTTTGCTTTAGACTATAGGCTTAATAATATAAAGAAACAAGTCTGAAACGACCACAAATATTGAACTCCTTTTCAAGTTAGAACTAAAATATATTACATAGTTGCTCAAATTAGATAATAGCTTATTATCTGATGCCGTTGAACTGATGATTTGATATGTACTTGATGAAACACACTGGCCACTCTTTTTCAATACTTACTCCACACCTTTACATTTCTTCTTCTTCTACTGTCTCTACTCCTAATACATCCTCTTCCTTCTCTAATCATGATTTGTCTTTACTATACATTTCTAGCTCTCCTATCCACCTCTACTTACCAATAGTCCACTTAAGATGTAGCTTTAAGGTGACCATAAAGAGTCAACGAAATGACAAAGTGAATATATTTCTGCCAGATTACATGTACAATGTCTAATTCTGAAATCTCACTCATATCCTATTTATTTGACTTCAGATAACTTAGTGCAAATTTCAATGGATATTATTTCGCCTATGTTCATGTTAACAGTGATTATATGTAACATGTGTTACCTTTAATAAACCTTTCTTAAATGGAAAAAAAAAAAAAAATCCCAATCATGTCTGGAAGGCCACCAATGAGAGGCAGACATCACAGGCCACTAAAAGAGGGCAAGCAGCCTCTGTGTCTACAGTGAACAGTGGTGATCATGAACATGGTGCATCCTCTGCAGGCGGGTCACTTTTGTCCTTTTTTTCTGCTGCTGTTATTGAGCCACAACATGCAGAAGAGTTGGTGGAGTGGATAACAAAACCATCCTCATCCTCCTTATCCTTTGTCACCCAGGCTCATACTAGTTTGCCTTCCAATGCAGCTGCCAAAGCGGCTTTTTCCACCGGCTCCTTGTGCACAGTTACTCCGTCCATAGCCCCACATTCATGCACGGAGGAGCCACCAGAATTATTCGACCATAGTAAAGGTTACATGCTGCTGGAGGATGCACAGCAATTGGAAGGCTCCAATATTGGTTCCCAGGTTGAGGAAGTGTCAAAAACAAATAAGTGTCAAAATGGTAAAAATTACAAGACACGGCTTGGGACAAGTCCCTTATTAAAAAATAAAAAAATTAAAATGTCCCACAAAGTCTTCTTCTTCTTCTCTTGCTCTGTCGATGGAACGGAAAAAAAAAACGCAACTGACCTGCCTCCGTGGGAGGCTCCCACCGTATGATGTGTCTTCGCTTTGACAGTTCTTTTATAACTGAGGGCAGGGCCACACCGTGACATTCTCGGGTGACCCCGCCCCTTCTGATGCACAGGGACATCCCTATGGCTTTCCCGAGGCATCAGAGGGGGGCGGGGCCATTATAGCCGTGAGTAGTTTTATATTACTTTACTTCCTATAGTAATGTCATTTTGCTCTCAGACTGTATTAAACACAGGAAACATGCGCCACTTTACAGCCATACTATAGACACCCCCATGTATGACATTTAAAGGAATATTTCACTTTTATTGTTTCACTTTAAGCATTATTAAGCTTACTGGGCACTTAAATCTACCTCCTGCCCAGACCAATTTTCAGCTTTCAGCGCTGTCGCAATTTGAATGACAATTGCGTGGTCATACAACACTGTACCCAAATGCTGCCTATTGCTAGGTGGCACTGGTCGGGGGCACAGGTGGGCACTGGTGATCTGGCAGCAGATCTCCATGATCGGGACTGATGTCCCTCTCACGGCCTCCGGTGATCGGCTTATTTTTCCTCCTCACGCTGTCAGCGCAAGGAGAAAAAATAGTTGATTACCGGCTCTGTCGACATGACATGATCAGCTGTCATTGGCTGACAGCTGATCATGTGTTAAGGGGTCGGGATCGACCCCTTACTCCGATCTGTGATCAGGCGAGTCTCATAGACTCGCTGATCACAGAGCGTGCCGCACGTACCCTGCAGGGGGCGCGCAGGCCGCTCGTGCATGGGACGATGTCAATGAACGTAGTCCTGGCAAAGCAGGTCCGCGCTCTAGCCGTCATTCGGCTATAGCGTGAATCTCAAGTGGTTAAAATCACTGCTCCCGAAAAAACGGACATTTTTAAAACTTTTTTTTGCATTGATACATGTCCCCTGGGGCAGGACCCAGAACCCCAAACACTTTTTATGACAATACCATGCATATAAGCCTTTAAAATTAGTACTTTTGATTTCTCCCATAGACTTTTAAAGGGTGTTCCGCGGCTTTCGAATTTGCCGCGAACACCCCAAATTGTTCGCTATTCGGCAAACAGGCGAACACCCGATGTTCAAGTCGAACTTACTTTCGACTCGAACATCAGGCTCATCCCTAGTCTGAAGCGGATCAAGTGTGTCCAGAACAGCAGCTGCTTGGATGCCACATGCTTGACAAGACACATGACGACCTGCCATGCAGTCTGTTGGCAACAGCGCCTGAAAGACCCACATCGTAGAAAAAGGCTCCTCATCTGGGATCTCAAACCCTACTATACCTCCAGTCCTCTCAAAATCCTGCGCTGGGAGGAATGAAGGCATAGCAATAGGTGCCAAAAGTACTTGCAGCTAATCTGCTAGCAGTACACCACCAGTTGATTTTAGCAGCCAATTTTGCTACCCCAGTTGCTGAATCGTAAAAAAAATCTGTCCTAGCCATCCACATGCTCAGCGTCTAAATGCTAGCTTGGCCAAATTTCTAGCACTGAAACTGCTGCCTTTTCAGCTGGTAGACTCTGCCCCCTTTCATGAATTTGTGAAATGTGCTGTACCTCAGTGGCAGGTTCCAAAACAACATTTATTTTTAAGTAAGGCAATTCCAGCTCTCTACATTCATGTGGAAGGCAATGTTTTGGCCTCGTTGAACAGGGTGGTCAGCAGCAAGGTTCATATTACCGCTGACTCATGGTCCAGCAGGCATGGGCATAGACGTTTTTTTTTCTTCATGGCACACTGGGGAACTCTGCTGGCAGTTGGGAAGGATGCAGGATAGGGTTCAGTGTTGGAGCTTGTTCTGCCACCATGCCTCCAAAAAGCTGGTGGTTATTCTGCCACAACATCTGTATGCTCCCCTCCCTCCTTCTTCTTCCTCTATGGCCTCTTCTGCAGAATTTTCCTCTGAACCAGCAGTGCTCTGTAAGCACTCAAGGGGCTATGCAAGCAGTCAGGCTAAAATATGCCATGTTTGTCTGCCTAGGGGACAGGAGCCACACTGGTGCAGAGATTCTGTCAGCTCTGCAGGGGCAGGCTTAGAGGTGGTTGACGTCACACCAGGAATGGTTGTATGCTACAATGGCACCAACCTTCTCTCCACCCTCCGACAGGGACACTTGACCCATGTTCCATGCTTGGCTTACATCCTGAATTTGGTGGTGCAGCACTTCTTGAACAGATACCCAGGCTTTCAAAATCTCCTGAGGCAGGCCAGAAAAGTCTGTGGTCATTTCCGGTGGTCATACAATGCCAGTCCTCGGCTGACTGACATTCAAAGGGAATTTAACCTGCCCACCGACTGCCTCCTTTGTGACATGCCCACCAGGTGGAACTCAACATTGGCAATGCTTCAGCAGCTGCACACACAGCAGAGGGACATTAATGAGTACCTGTGTGAGTATGGAACCATGACAGGGTCAGGGGAGCTTGGTATATTTTCCCCATGCCAGTGGCTGCTGATCAAGGATGCATTCACTGTCCTGTCACCATTTGACCACAAGGATGATGAGCAGTAATGATGCATGCATCAGTGACACTGTCTCTCTAGTCTTCCTGCTGGAGCACACACTTCGTGGAATCATGGACAGGGCACTTGAGGCAGAACAGCGGGAGAAAGAGGAGGACCTCCTTTCCTCTCAAGGCCCCCTTTTTGCAGATAGTGTTCCTGTGGGGCCGTCAAACACACAGGAAGAAGAGGAGGAGGATTGTGTCAGCATGGATGTAGAGGATAAAATGCAGCAGTTTTAAGGAATGGTTTTCATTCCCCAGAAACCCAATGCACAAACCAATACGGTGATTCATGCACTAGCTTTTGTGGGTGCGCACATGCTTCGATTGGCCAGTGGGGGAGCCAATCAGTGGGTCCGGTGGACTCGATGTCCACCGGCCGCCAACAATCGTCCCCCGCAGAGACAGAACGGGGATCTGCCAAAGTAAACAAGACAGATCTCCATTCTGTCATGGGATGACACTGAGATCTGTCTTTCTGATAAGCAGGAAGATGGATCTGTGTGTTTCCCCAGTCACACAGTCCCCCATACAGTTTGAAAACACAAACAGGGAACACATTTAACCCCTTGATTGCCCCTGATGTAAACCTATTCCCTGCCAGTGCCATTAGTACAATGTCAGTGCATATTTTTAGCACTGAACAATGTAATAATGTCACTGGTTCCCAAAAAAGTGTAAAAAATGTCAGATGTCCGATCTGTTCGCCGCAATGTCACAGTCCCGCTAAAAATCACTGATCGCCGCCATTACTAATAAAAATAAATACATTTTAAAAATGCCATAAATCTATCCCCTATTTTGTAGACCATATAACGTTTGCGCAAACCAATCAATATACGCTTATTGTGATTTTTTTTACCAAAAATATGTAGAAGAATACATATAAGGCCTAAACTGATGACATTTTTTTTTTTTTTTTTCAAAATTGGCGGTCATTTCTTTTTTAAAGTGCAAAAAATAAAAACCGCAGGGATCAAATACCTTCAAAAGAAAGCTCTATTTGTGGGGGAAAAAAGGACGTCAATATTGTTTGGGTACAACATTGCATGCATTGCAGTGGTGTATCGCAAAAAATGGCCTGGTCATTAACCACTTGACGACCGCCTCACGCCGATGTACGTCGGCAAAGTGGCACGGACAGGCAAAATCACGTACAGGGTACGTGATTTGCCTTCCGCGGGTGGGGGGTCCGATCGGACCCCCCCCCCGGTGCCCGAGGCGGTCGTCTTTTGTCCAGCGGCGATCGGTGGTGAGGGGGAGACCATCCGTTTGTGGCCCCCCCCTCGCGATCGCCGCCGGCCAATCGAATCATTCCTTTGCTGCTGTATGCTAAACAGCAGCAAAGGAAATGATGTCATCTCTCCTCGGCTCGGTAATTTCCGTTCCGGCCCGAGGAGAGAAGACATCTATGTGAGTGCACCAACACACACACACACAGTAGAACATGCCAGGCACACAAAACACCCCGATCCCCCCCCCGATCGCCCCCCGATCCCCCCCCAATCACCCCCCCCCCCGTCACAAACTGACACCAGCAGTTTTTTTTTTTTTTTTTTTCTGATTACTGCATAGTGTCAGTTTGTGACAGTTACAGTGTTGGGACAGTGAGTATTACCCCCCTTTAGGTCTAGGGTACCCCCCTAACCCCCCCTAATAAAGTTTTAACCCCTTGATCACCCCCTGTCACCAGTGTCACTAAGCGATCATTTTTCTGATCGCTGTATTAGTGTCGCTGGTGACGCTAGTTAGTGAGGTAAATATTTAGGTTCGCCGTCAGCGTTTTATAGCGTCAGGGACCCCCATATACTACCTAATAAATGTTTTAACCCCTTGATTGCCCCCTAGTTAACCCTTTCACCACTGATCACCGTATAACCGTTACGGTTGACGCTGGTTAGTTTGTTTATTTTTTATAGTGTCAGGGCACCCGCCGTTTATTACCGAATAAAGGTTTAGCCCCCCGATCGCCCGGCGGTGATATGCGTCGCCCCAGGCAGCGTCAGATTAGCGCCAGTACCGCTAACACCCACGCACGCAGCATACGCCTCCCTTAGTGGTATAGTATCTGTACGGATCAATATCTGATCCGATCAGATCTATACTAGCGTCCCCAGCAGTTTAGGGTTCCCAAAAACGCAGTGTTAGCGGGATCAGCCCAGATACCTGCTAGCACCTGCGTTTTGCCCCTCCGCCCGGCCCAGCCCAGCCCACCCAAGTGCAGTATCGATCGATCACTGTCACTTACAAAACACTAAACGCATAACTGCAGCGTTCGCAGAGTCAGGCCTGATCCCTGCGATCGCTAACAGTTTTTTTGGTAGCATTTTGGTGAACTGGCAAGCACCAGCCCCAGGCGTCAGGTTAGCGCCAGTACCGCTAACACCCACGCACGCAGCATACGCCTCCCTTAGTGGTATAGTATCTGAACGGATCAATATCTGATCCGATCAGATCTATACTAGCGTCCCCAGCAGTTTAGGGTTCCCAAAAACGCAGTGTTAGCAGAATCAGCCCAGATACCTGCTAGCACCTGCGTTTTGCCCCTCCGCCCAGCCCAGCCCACCCAAGTGCAGTATCGATCGATCACTGACACTTACAAAACACTAAACGCATAACTGCAGCGTTCGCAGAGTCAGGCCTGATCCCTGCGATCGCTAACAGTTTTTTTTGTAGCGTTTTGGTGAACTGGCAAGCACCAGCCCCAGGCAGCGTCAGGTTAGCGCCAGTACCGCTAACACCCACGCACGCACCGTACACCTCCCTTAGTGGTATAGTATCTGATCGCATCAATATCTGACCCGATCTGATCTATACTAGCGTCACCAGCAGTTTAGGGTTCCCAAAAACGCAGTGTTAGCGGGATCAGCCCAGATACCTGCTAGCACCTGCGTTTTGCCCCTCCGCCCGGCCCACCCAAGTGCAGTATCGATCGATCACTGTCACTTACAAAACACTAAAAGCATAACTGCAGCGTTCGCAGAGTCAGGCCTGATCCCTGCGATCGCTAACAGTTTTTTGGTAGCGTTTTGGTGAACTGGCAAGCGCCAGCGGCCTAGTACACCCCGGTCGTAGTCAAACCAGCACTGCAGTAACACGTGGTGACGTGGCGAGTCCCATAAGTGCAGTTGAAGCTGGTGAGGTGGCAAGCACAAGTAGTTTCCCGCTGCCACCAAAAAGACAAACACAGGCCCGTCGTGCCCATAGTGCCCTTCCTGCTGCATTCGCCAATCCTAATTGGGAACCCACCGCTTCTGCAGCGCCCGTACTTCCCCCATTCACATCCCCAACCAAATGCAGTCGGCTGCATGAGAGGCATTTTTATGTCCTCCCGAGTACCCCTACCCAACGAACCCCCCAAAAAAGATGTTGTGTCTGCAGCAAGCGCGGATATAGGCGTGACACCCGCTATTATTGTCCCTCCTGTCCTGACAATCCCGGTTTTTGCATTGGTGAATGTTTTGAACGCTACCATTCACTAGTTGAGTATTAGCGTAGGGTACAGCATTGCACAGACTAGGCGCCATTTCACAGGGTCTCCCAAGATGCCATCGCATTTTGAGAGACCCGAACCTGGAACCGGTTACAGTTATAAAAGTTAGTTACAAAAAAAAAGTGTAAAAAAAAAAAATTATATGAAATAAAAAAAAATAGTTGTCGTTTTATTGTTCCCTCTCTCTATTCTCTCTCTCTATTGTTCTGCTCTTTTTTACTGTATTCTATTCTGCAATGTTTTATTGTTATTGTTATTGTTATTATGTTTTATCATGTTTGTTTTTCAGGTGTGTAATTATTTACACTTTACTGTGCTTTATTGTTAACCATTCTTAACCATTTTTTTGTCTTCAGGTACGCCATTCACGACTTTGAGTGGTTACACCAGAATGATGCCTGCAGGTTTAGGTATCATCTTGGTATCATTCTTTTCAGCCAGCGGTCGGCTTTCATGTAAAAGCAATCCTAGCGGCTAATTAGCCTCTAGACTGCTTTTACAAGCCGTGGGAGGGAATGCCCCCCCCACCGTCTTCCGTGTTTTTCTCTGGCTCTCCTGTCTCAACAGGGAACCTGAGAATGCAGCCGGTGATTCAGCCAGCTGACCATAGAGCTGATCAGAGACCAGAGTGGCTCCAAACATCTCTATGGCCTAAGAAACCGGAAGCTACGAGTATTTCATGACTTAGATTTCGCCGGATGTAAATAGCGCCATTGGGAAATTGGGGAAGCATTTTATCACACCGATCTTGGTGTGGTCAGATGCTTTGAGGGCAGAGGAGAGATCTAGGGTCTAATAGACCACAATTTTTTCAAAAAAGAGTACCTGTCACTACCTATTGCTATCATAGGGGATATTTACATTCCCCGAGATAACAATAAAAATGATTAAAAAAAAAAAAATGAAAGGAACAGTTTAAAAGTAAGATTAAAAAAGCAAAAAAATAATAAAGAAAAAAAAAAAAAAAAAAAAAACACCCCTGTCGCCCCCTGCTCTCGCGCTAAGGCGAACGCAAGTGGCGGTCTGTCGTCAAATGTAAACAGCAATTGCACCATGCATGTGAGGTATCACCGCGAAGGCCAGATCGAGTGCAGTAATTTTTCCAGTAGACCTCCTCTGTAAATCTAAAGTGGTAACCTGTAAAGGCTTTTGAAGGCTTTTAAACATGTATTTATTTTGTTGCCACTGCACGTTTGTGCGCAATTTTAAAGCATGTCATGTTTGGTATCCATGTACTCGGCCTAAGATCATCTTTTTTATTTCATCAAACATTTGGGCAATATAGCGTGTTTTAGTGCATTAAAATTTAAAAAAGTGTGTTTTTTCCCCAAAAAATGCGTTTGAAAAATCGCTGCGCAATTACTGTGTGAAAAAAAAAAAATGAAACACCCACCATTTTAATCTGTAGGGCATTTGCTTTAAAAAAATATATAATGTTTGGGGGTTCAAAGTAATTTTTTTGCAAAAAAAAAAAAACTTTTTCATGTAAACAATAAGTGTCAGAAAGGGCTTTGTCTTCAAGTGGTTAGAAGAGTGGGTGATGTGTGACATAAGCTTCTAAATGTTGTGCATAAAATGCCAGGACAGTTCAAAACCCCCCCAAATGACCCCATTTTGGAAAGTAGACACCCCAAGCTATTTGCTGAGAGGCATGTCGAGTCCATGGAATATTTTATATTGCGACACAAGTTGCGGGAAAGAGACAAATTTTTTTTTTTTTTTTGCACAAAGTTGTCACTAAATGATATATTGCTCAAACATGCCATGGGAATATGTGAAATTACACCCCAAAATACATTCTGCTGCTTCTCCTGAGTACGGGGATACCACATGTGTGAGACTTTTTGGGAGCCTAGCCGCGTACGGGACCCCGAAAACCAAGCACCGCCTTCAGGCTTTCTAAGGGCGTAAATTTTTGATTTCACTCTTCACTGCCTATCACAGTTTCGGAGGCCATGGAATGCCCAGGTGGCACAAAACCCCCCCAAATGACCCCATTTTGGAAAGTAGACACCCCAAGCTATTTGCTGAGAGGTATAGTGAGTATTTTGCAGACCTCACTTTTTGTCACAAAGTTTTGAAAATTGAAAAAAGAAAAAAAAAAAATGTTTTTTCTTGTCTTTCTTCATTTTCAAAAACAAATGAGAGCTGCAAAATACTCACCATGCCTTTCAGCAAATAGCTTGGGGTGTCTACTTTCCAAAATGGGGTCATTTGGGGGGGTTTTGTGCCACCTGGGCATTCCATGGCCTCCGAAACTGTGATAGGCAGTAAAGAGTGAAATCAAAAATTTTCACCCTTAGAAATCCTGAAGGCAGTGATTGGTTTTCGGGGTCCCGTACGCGGCTAGGCTCCCAAAAAGTCCCACACATGTGGTATCCCCATACTCAGGAGAAGCAGCTAAATGTATTTTGGGGTGCAATTCCACATATGCCCATGGCCTGTGTGAGCAATATATCATTTAGTGACAACTTTATGAAAAAAAAAAAAAAAAAAAAGTGTCACTTTCCCGCAACTTGTGTCAAAATATAAAATATTCCATGGACTCAATATGCCTCTCAGCAAATAGCTTGGGGTGTCTACTTTCCAAAATGGGGTCATTTTGGGGGGTTTTGTGCCACCTGGGCATTCCATGGCCTCCGAAACTGTGATAGGCAGTGAAGAGTGAAAGCAAAAATTTACACCCTTAGAAATCCTGAAGGCGGTGATTGGTTTTCGGGGCCCCGTACGCGGCTAGGCTCCCAAAAAGTCCCACACATGTGGTATCCCCATACTCAGGAGAAGCAGCTAAATGTATTTTGGGGTGCAATTCCACATAGGCCCATGGCCTGTGTGAGCAATATATCATTTAGTGACGACTTTTTGTAAATATTTTTTTTTTTTTTTTTTTGTCATTTTTCAATCACTTGGGACAAAAAAAATAAATATTCAATGGGTTCAACATGCCTCTCAGCAATTTCCTTGGGGTGTCTACTTTCCAAAATGGGGTCATTTGGGGGGGGTTTGTACTGCCCTGCCATTTTAGCACCTCAAGAAATGACATAGGCAGTCATAAACTAAAAGCTGTGTAAATTCCAGAAAATGTACCCTAGTTTGTAGACGCTATAACTTTTGCGCAAACCAATAAATATACGCTTATTGACATTTTTTTTACCAAAGACATGTGGCCGAATACATTTTGGCCTAAATGTATGACTAAAATTTAGTTTATTGGATTTTTTTTATAACAAAAAGTAGAAAATATCATTTTTTTTCAAAATTTTCGGTCTTTTTCCGTTTATAGCGCAAAAAATAAAAACCGCAGAGGTGATCAAATACCATCAAAAGAAAGCTCTATTTGTGGGAAGAAAAGGACGCAAATTTCGTTTGGGTACAGCATTGCATGACCGCGCAATTAGCAGTTAAAGCGACATAGTGCCAAATTGGAAAAAGACCTCTGGTCCTTAGGCAGCATAATGGTCCGGGGCTCAAGTGGTTAAGCGGGTAAATCTTTCCGGGGCTGAAGTGGTTAAGGATGCCGGTGGGTGACATCACAGGCCATATTAACTTACATTTCCGGGACTCTCCAGCCATGTAAGCAAAGAGGTGGGGATCAGGGGGTGTGGCCTGGACGGAAACTAAGATGGCAGCTTAGTCCACTAGCTCCTGCTACCCGGGGAAAGAAATTAGCCTAGTGAGAAGCCGACACTGACAAAACCTTTGCAAAATACCATGCAGGCCCAGACACCGCACTCTCCCACCACCGATCCCAGTGCCCTGACAGTGGGGGAAGCCAGCCATGCCTAGCGCAGATCGCTCACAACCTCCAAGCCTATTCGACCTGGAGAAGATTTCCTCCGATATTAAGAACACTTTCACAGTCGCCATCACTGACCTTAGATCAGACATACAAGCAGCAGTGCATCGGATTGGGGAAGTGGAACAGATGAGCCAGGCCCACGCTGCAGCTATTCGTCAGGTACAAAATACTTATGACTCCCAGCTACCTCTCCTTCTTGACTTAAACAGACATATCGAGGACCTCGACAACCGAGGTCGAAGGCATAATGTCAGAGTGCGGGGTATCCCTGAAAATGGCGACCCGGGCAACCTTCACCAAACTCTATGTACAATCTTCAATGACCTGATTGACCACCCTGCAGACTCTCCTATAGAGATGGAAAGAGCCCATCGTGCCTTGCGCCCTCAACCCCGAGACAATGAACCACCCAGAGATGTGATCTGTTGTATTGTTAGTTTCCCACTGAAGGACGAAATCCTCCGTAAAGCAAGAGAAAGAGGACGCATCCTCTACAATGGCGCAGAGATAAAACTTTTTCAGGATCTATCACAGATCACACTGCAGAACAGGAGAGCTCTGCGCCCTCTATTGGAGATACTGCGCACACAAAACATACAGTATCACTGGAAATTCCCTTTTGTCTTGTCGGCATCCACCAGAGGGCGCTCTGCAATTCTTCGTACGCCAGAAGACCTCCAGATGTTCTGCGATCAACTCGATCTCCCACGCGTAGAACTTCCCAACTGGTACGCCTTCTATTTTCCCCCAAAACCATGGCTCCCTGTTTCACTGAACCTATCACCGAAAGCTCAGCGCCAGAGATCCTGCAAACAAAGAGCAGATCAGCCCTCACCGAACGCCCACTCCTCTTGCCGGGATCTCTATCAGCGCAGCCCGGGATCTCCCCCATTCCCATCCACGAAGAGAGACCACCTGGCTGCATAAAGAAATATCTCTCCATTCAGCTATGGATTAACACATGCCTGTAAGAGCAGCTTATTAACCACCTATCCCACCCTCTCCTGCTTACTTGTCCCCCCCCCCCCTTTTTTTCTTTTTTTTTTTTTGCCTTGTCTTAATCTGCTACATAGGGCTGGACACTCCTCCAAGATCGCCTCTAGTAGACGTATCCCATCCTACCTCCACCCGTTACATCTGAAGGACTGGGAATTGAGGAGACTTATAAACCAGGTGGATGAGACATCTCTTTGAGCTTCCTCCTGCCCGGACCGATGCCCTGGACATCTGGACAGCCGACACCTAAACAAACCTTGATGCTACAATCTCAAATACAGTCTTCACCACTGCGACAGACTCCACTTTTATGAGGTACTCCGACCCATTAAGTAAATTCACCCGATTCATAAACGCTATCCTGATATTCCCCTGAGACATAGTCCAGCTTAATAGTACCACGCTGCCCCTCACTCACAGCTCACCCATATGACACGAATCATCTCGACTTGTCTTTTACCCCCATACCACAAGTTGCCCCCCCACAACGGATGCAGTATACTTGACTTTTGCTGGTGACACCCCTCTTTTATGTTGCCTTCGCAACATAAGCCTAATCAATATCAGAGCAACAACCAACATTTGCAGTAAGAGACGCTGATTTTAGATGATCTTTACCCATTCTCTCTGTTTGTATAGCACGTGTTCAATATGCACCACGGGTCGGCATACAGGATGATAGGCTACTTGCTGAAGATAGAATTGGTCTGGTACAATCCCCCTTTAAACATTATGTGTTTCCAGCTTTTTACAATGTAACATACATACCTACGAGGCTTTGACAGATGCTGGGAATTGGTGGCGTCCTGCTACCCCGGAGGGTTTTGTTGAATGGCGCCTGATCAAACACTGCCATCTAATTAAATACCCCCAACTGCTAATACCCACTTTCCACTGCAAACCTAACCACACAATTATTCAGATAACTGCAGGTTAGTCTTTGCCCTTGAGGCATCCACATTTTTTTTTAATGCAATTATACCGACATCAATGTGACCCACCTGGCTCCCGAGATACCATTACTATTTTTATTATCCTTGAGGTCCACGGAAGGTCAGGTATATGTAAAGTGTGCTCTTGGCCTCTGGTGGTCCCTATCCTGTATGCCCCTCCTGGAAACCAAGTAAAACAGGAGCTAAGTAAGGCATTAGCGCTTAATGTTGTTCTGGGACTTCCCAGGTCCCCTCTAGTCCACCTACCTCTTCCCTATCCCCTATTCAATGTCCTCTCTCCTCTCCCCACCTTTGCCCCCCCCTATTTCCCCCTCCTGCTCCTCCCCACCTCTCCCCCTCCTGCCCCTCCCCACCTCTCCCCCTCCTCCCTAATTTATTTCTTTATTTAATTAATTTCTTTTTCTTTTATATATTTGTAGTCTTTATTTATTTTATTTGTTTAATTTTATTTTATTTCTTCTTCTTCTTCAATGTTTATGTCATTCTGCTTAGCTTTGTGACGTACAAATGTGCATTCATGTATGCTTTATGGGCACCAAACCTTTTGCCTCATCAGAATAATTACAAATCGAGGCTGTATTCTGACAAGGCAAAGACATCCGATGGCTGAATGATTGTTAAAGGTACTGTTTCTGCATTCTACAACTTGATTATTAACTGGTTATTTGTTATTCTGTTCAGACGGCTTCCCACTACATCACTGCCTACTCTCACCCACTCTTCATTTCTCGCTCCCTGGCTGGCAGAGATCCCGTGATCTTCGTGCCTCCTTTCGTCCCCCTCCAGCGGTCCCCTTGGACTTTTGCTGACACTTCCAGCCTTTCCCTCTATCGGTGGAGTAGCCTGTCTACTGCCACCTCTGGTATTTTTTCCCTATCTTCCCCCCTTTTTTCCACACCCTTACAACCCTCCACTGCCCTTTATCTCCTTATACCACATAGGAATCATACCCCTTCATCCCCATCCATCTTTAGCAAACCCTCTATACGTATAAATAAGAAGTTGGTGCTGTGCTGACCTAAAACTGGGGTATAATATCCTTTAACAGTGTAAACTCAGTAGCAGATAAAATAAATTAAATATTCTGAATATATGCCTGTGCAAACTGATACTGTGAAGATACAAGAAAAATAAATACTCTATAAAAACAATTCCTTTTTCATCAAATAACTTAAAAACATAAATAGTGTGCAATAGCGTGCCAATAAATAAATTGTGCAAAAATCAGCATATTAAGATAGGTGCAAACAGCGCAAAAATACCAGATGAGTATGTGGCGTATATATTGGTCACTTCCCAGACCCTATCGCCCCAATCACATATAAATATCCTTATACACACCAACCATGTGTATAATAATTGTAACAGTGCAAATAGACAAATTTATGTGCAAAAACCAGCAACTTTTGCAAACAGTGCAAACAACGCAAAAGTATGTGTAAAGTGAATAAGTGGCATGTATATTGGTCACTTCCCAGACCCTCTCGCCTTTATCACATAGATCCCAAAATGTCCTCACACATATCAAATGTGTGTCATAGTGACAGCATAAGGGTAAACCATGGAGTGATTGGCTTCTTTAAAAAGTTCGATGTGTAACATCAGCCAGTGGGGTGCCGAAAGAGAGAGAGTGTGTCCGTCCTCTTTGTGCAAACAAACACACACAGGTGAAAGGTGGCCCCTTACCTCAAGGCAATGGGACAATCGCATAAGAGTAATGCTGCAGGGGATGGTCTCTCTTTGGGATCCCTGGACCGGAGCAGATGGTCCCTGTACTTAGACTCCTCAGTACCAACAGAGTCCACATATAGAAGAACAGAGGAGTACCCAATAGTGTAGTATTTCCGAACACATTAGTTTTTATTAAGATTAAAATGCATGTACTCACATTAAGTAACTGCACAGTGTGTACATCTCTGAGTGGCGAGCTCGTCAAATCCTGTCAGTATCAGCGCCTATCCCGTCCCTACGTGTGACGTCACCGGATCACGTGACTTCTTCAGGGGATATCCCATTGCCTTGAGGTAAGGGGCCACCTTTTACCTGTGTGTGTTTGTTTGCACAAAGAGGACGGACACACTCTATCTCTTTCGGCACCCCACTGGCTGATGTTACACATCAAACTTTTTAAAGAAGCCAATCACTCCATGGTTTACCCTTATGCTGTCACTATGACACACATTTGATATGTGTGAGGACATTTTGGGATCTATGTGATAAAGGCGAGAGGGTCTGGGAAGTGACCAATATACACGCCACTTATTCACTTTACACATACTTTTGCGTTGTTTGCACTGTTTGCAATAGTTGCTGGTTTTTGCACATAAATTTGACTATTTGCACTGTTACAATTATTATACACACGGTTGGTGTGTATAAGGATATTTATATGTGATGGGGGCGATAGGGTCTGGGAAGTGACCAATATATACGCCACATACTTATCTGGTATTTTTGCGCTGTTTGCACCTATCTTAATACTATGCTGATTTTTGCACAATTTATTTATTGGCACGATATTGCACACTATTTATGTTATTAAGTTATTTGATGAAAAAGGAATTGTTTTTATAGAATATTTTTTTTTTCTTGTATCTTCACAGTATCAGTTTGCACAGGCATATATTCAGAATATTTAATTTATTTATCTTTGCTCTTCACATTAGCACGATAGCACTTTACATTTTTACACAAGCTGCTACGCATGCATGAGGACTGAGGATATCTATTCCCCGCATGCCTAGTATTACTTTATTGGACACATACTGATGATTTAACACTAAAGAGTGCCTTAGAGGTTACGGACTGTGCACATTGTTATTTGTTCATCCACATATGTTCTTTTCAGTATTCTGCTACTGAGTTTACACTGGTAAAGGATATTATGCCCCAGTTTTAGGTCAGCGCAGCACCAACTTCTTATTTATTTTTACTGCCCATGGGCTTTGTTTGATCCCATTCGGTGTCCGCAGCTGTCCGTGTATACACTGTTTTTCTTCCCAGGTAGCGCAGGAATAATTTACATTTTGGATTTCATTATTTTTTCAAACCCTCTATACGCCCCCCCCATATAGATTCCTATACTGACTGCCTCCTTTTCGTGTGGCTCCGCCCCCAAGCAATTGCCCCCCCCCCCATATCCAGGTCACCTCTCCTTCCGATACCTAATCACCTACTTTTGGACACAGCATCCATACTTCATCATGCAAAATAACTCACTCGCCGCGTACCCTCTGACCCTGAAATGTATATCACTAAATACAAAAGGCCTTAATCTTCCAGAAAAGAGAACACAAGTGTTGTCATCCCTCACGAAACATAAGGCCCATTTCATTTACTTACAAGAAACACACTTCCGTTCGGATTCTATTCCTAAATTATCCAATCATATCTATAATTCAGCCTTTCATGCCACTAACCCTGAGTCCAAGACCAAAGGAGTTTCTATCCTGGTATCTAAACATGCAGACTTTCACCTTTCTGACTCCCTCATTGACCCTGACGGTAGGTTCATCTTTCTTATGGGCACTTATGCTTCAAAACCAATTACATTGGCCAATATCTATTGCCCCAATGAACACCATGTTACGTTCTTTAGAAAGATCTGCAAACTCCTATCCTCTTTCCAGAGAGGAATAGTAATCCTCGGGGGGGACTTCAATGTCCCCCTGAACCCTGTTCTGGACTCTTCCACAAAAAGAAACAAAAAGAAGAGAGGGTGCACAGACCTAGCGCTTTACCACTGATAGCGTTTATTAAAACAGTAAAATAGCAAGTATATACTCACAAACGAGCTTGAAATACAGGCATGGACATAGACTGCAGGTGTGCAGTAACAGACATCAGGATAAAAATGGGACTGGACATCAGCTGGATGCAGCAATGGCTAACGCTTTTGGGGGGCAAGCCCCTTTCCTCAGAGCCTAAGCGGGTTGTAACTGCTCACAAGTGAGAGCTCCTCTATATATGTGTGCATGCATGTGACCAAGCCTCCCAGTAATCACCAACACCAGCCCACCATGGCCACTCCCCCTTACTGAACTCTCCCAGCTAGAAAAACCCTCTCTGATGTCACCAAGTCTTCATAGTAGCAACATGATAATAGTACTCTCACATCCATGAAAGGAACGTGCATGTTAATCAATCATTATTATTGGTGTAATACACAAGAAAGGACCCTACCTGCGGGCTAATAAAAAACATCTAGGTCTAGTGATCCGGCCACATCACAAGTGTAGATGTAAGTGTAGATGTAAACAAGTGAACGTGACAATACCATCAGTGCCACCTCTACAAATCAATCAATCATAGTGCACAAGAGGGGACTTTACCTGCGGGCTGTTAGGGACTATCTAGGGCTATGATCCGGCCACATCACCAGTGTAGATGTAAGTATAGATGTCAACAGGCAGAAGTAACAATACCATCTGTGCCACCTCTGCAAATAGGAGATGTAATGTGGGCTGTATGTACCAGAGGAGGCCACAGTGAACCTTCAGAGGGCTTCAAAGGGCTACAGGCGCCGGTGGAACGCACGCCGCTATGAGAACCCGGAAGTTCGGGTACGATTGCGTTCCACAGGCGATTTCCGGCTGCCTTCAACGACATTTCCGCCCGCACATGCGCAGTGTACACAGGCCGGAAGTGCGGGTGGATATGCGGGGGGGAATGAAAGGTGGGGGAAACTCTAATGTCACACACGATATAAACCATTGAATTGATCAATGTACTTGGATATCATGAGGGACCAGGATAAGGAGGGAAGTGGCAAACAAGCAAGGATGGCACATATCATAGGACACTATGTAGTTCTATCTCTTTGTTGAGGCCTCTCGGGGCCAAAGTCCCCAAGGTGAAAATCCAATAGGCCTCTCTGGTGCAAGATCGTTGGGCATAGCTTCTAGGCCAAACACCCTAAGGCCATCTATGTTGCTATCGTGAACCTCTAGAAAGTGCCTTGGTAGAAAATATTTATCTTTCTTAGTTGAGATATTACTTCTATGTTCATTCATTCTAGTTCTCATAGGTCTAGAGGTCCGACCGACACATCTAACCTACCCTATAAAGCCCTCCGCCAAATTAAATTCGAACTCCAGAAACTTACCTTGCATGACGCCTGGCGCACTTTATCCCCTTCTGTCAAAGACTACACTTTTTTCTCGGCCCCCCACCAGAAATATTCCAGGATTGACTACTTTTTCCTTTCCCAAACAGACCTATCTTGCTTACAACAATCCACAATAGAACCTATGTTTCTTTGCGATCATCACCCGATCACAATCACCCTTTCCTTCCCTGAGACCTCCACTAAAACAAAAATTTGACGTTTCAACCCCTCTCTCTTAAAAGATCCTGCAATTGTCGATCACATACGTGACCGCATCTGCCTATATTTCACAGAAAATAGTAGCCCAGATGTGTCCCCTATATCCCCCTGGGAAGCACACAAGTGTGTGATGCGAGGCAAACTATTAGCATTGGCCACAAAATCCAAACAAGAGTCCCAAGCAAAGATAAACGCCTTAACAAAGACTATCAAATCGCTAGAATCAACGCACAAACAAACACATGCACAGTCGACTCTTCGGGAGTTAATCCAAGCCCGTTCCACACTCCTGGAGGAATTGAGCACACTCACCAACTGGCGGTACATTCTTGGCCAGAGGATCTTTTACGAACATGGAAATAAATGCGGACGCTTACTTGCCTGTTCGGTCCAAGCCTCCAAACCCTCCTCTGTAATTCACCACATTCGCGACACACGGGGAACACTTCTGGCCAAGAATGAAGACATCGCTGGTGAATTTGAGAAATTCTACTCAAAGCTCTATAACCTACGCCCCAATCACACAATCCAGACACCCACTGAAACTTGCACCAAAGAGATTAAAGAATTTCTGTCCCAGTATAGCCCTAAAGCATTACCTCCCCAGCAGGACCAGGAGATGGAAAACCCTCTCTCGGGAGAAGAATTGGAGATTGCCATTAAGCAAATAAAACCGGGCAAGAGCCCTACAAATTTTTTGCTGATGTTCTTTCTCCAAAACTTCTCTCTACCTTTAACGCACTAACAGACCCCCTTATGCTCCCAGGTAGAATGCTATAGGCCCATATATCTGTTATCCCGAAGGAAGGGAAGGATCCTGCCCAAGTAGCCAGCTATAGACCAATCTCCCTACTAAACGTGAACATCAAGCTTTACGCGAAGATTCTTGCTAATAGGCTACTTCCCCTATTACCTAGCCTTATTTCCACAGACCAAGTGGGGTTTGTTCCTGGTAGGGAAGCCAGGGATAACACCATATGCACCTTAAACATCCATCACTGGCTGACATCCTCAAAATCACAAGGCTTTCTTCTCTCCTTGGATGTAGAGAAGGCGTTCGACAGGGTGGCCTGGGACTACATGCGCAAAGTACTCTCGGTCTTGGGCCTAGAGACTTGCATGCTAACACACATAATGTCCGTCTATTCTGGTCCCACTGCGGCCGTAAAGGTCAATGGCCACCTGTCGAACGTCTTCTCCATCTCCAATGGTACACACCAGGGCTGCCCCCTGTCCCCCCTAATATATACACTAACTCTTGTACCCTTCCTTAATAGGCTACGGAACAATCCCAACATACAGGGTGTGATTGTGCAAGACAATTTCACTAACATCCCCCCGAACCTCGCTTCCCAATCTCCTTAAGGATATTTAAACCTTCGGTAAGCTGTCCAACCTCAAGATCAATCATTCAAAATCGCAGGCCTTAAACATACCTCTCCCTCCGCAAGAATTAACCCACTGTCAAGACTCTTTCCCCTTTAAGTGGGAGAAGGAAGCGATCACATACCTCAGAATTCAAATCCCATCCTGTCTGTCGGACCTTTACACGAAAAATTTCCACACTGGTCTTCTTACAGCGCAAAAACATCTGAGGGACTGGATGGGATTGAACGTATCCTGGTTTGGCCATTCAGCTCTGATCAAAATGATAATATTCCCGCTTAACACTCCACAAAACCAAAGGGGGTATTGGATTACCAGATTTATATAAGTATTACACGGCACGCCACCTTACCAGAATAGCTGACTGAAACATACACGCATGTAAAAAGAAAATCTTGAAAAGTCTTTCACATCCACTTCTCTCCACTTGCTCCCCTGGATTCCCTCCAATCACTGGCCACCAAACATCTCATCACATCCGCTTATTTACCCCTCTCTCTCAACCTTTAAACGAGCCTCAAAATCTGGGACACCTGCACCCATCCCGGGACCCCTAACTACTCTAAGAGGTAACCCTGCTTTTCCTCCAGTGGATTTCCAGCATTTCCTTCGCCAAGAATGGCCCTATGAAGATGTTCTAGCTTCCCAATTTTTCTCGAGTGGGGGGCCTATTCCCCTAGATAAAATAAATGCCTTGTCTAAGACCACCACTTTCCCCTTTTGGTCATACAGGCAAATACGGCACTTCCTCATGACCCACGCCCACCAAACCGCCTGGACGAGACAACTCACACCCTTTGAAGACCTTTGCCACCGCAAAACACCACAGAGACACCTTATATCCCTCCTATACACCCTCCTCAATGAGGAGACCAAACACGAACCACACCCTTCACAAATAGCATGGAATAGAGATCTACAAGCACCTCTAACCAAAGAGCAGTGGAACAATGTGTATGAATACAGCCACAAAGGTTCACTGAATGTTGCCATTCAAGAAAACTGTTACAAAGTGATTACCAGATGGTATAGGATTCCATCCCGCCTCCAAAAATTTTCCCCCTCTATCCCTAACATATGTTGGCGATGTGAGAAAACGGTAGGCACCATGCTCCACATTTGGTGGGAGTGCGAGAAATTACAACCCTTCTGGAAAGAGGTCCATAGCCTTATAGCCCATGTACTACATTCAACCTGGATTACTCTCCTGCACAGTTCCTCCTCCATCACACATCTTTAGCGAAAAAAGACTACTACAAATCGTTAGCCATGCATATGGTAAATGCAGCTAAGCTTTGCATACCAAATCATTGGCGTTCTAAAAACGCTCCGACGATTAGGGAATGGCTGTTAAGGGTCTCCCATATAAAAAACATGGAAGAACTAATTCATATCGCCCAGGACAGATCACACAAATTCACATTTACTTGAGCATGTTGGAATCATTTTACAACATCTGACCAATACCGCCAGTACTTTACATAGAGTAGTCTTGCAAAAGCAATCCTGGGCCCCCTTAGTTTATTGGAAGTAATGGGGGGAGCTGGGCGGCGGAGCCACACAGAATGATCTACCAACTACAGCTGCATTTGCTCCCTTTCCCCCCCTCCCTTTTCTCCCTGACTGTGCCCTTCCTACCTTCTCCTTCCCTGCTCCTTCTTGCGCCCCCTCCTCCTCCTCTTTTACTCTCCCTTTCCCTTCATGCTCCTCACCTTCATCCCATCTACACACTGTTTCGACATTTTTACTTCTCTCCCTTGAGGTCGAGTGTCCTGCATTCGACCAACACCTATAGAATACCCCCCATACCCTCCCTCCCTGTGTTCATCCTGTCGTAGCTCCATACGCCGTCTTAGGTTACACTACGTTTATATCAATGACCTGGAGCAAACCCTTACGCCAACTCCTATCCTTGGTTGCCCGAGAGGGGGGGGGGAGGTGAAAGAGAAAAAAAGATCCTCCACCTAACAAAGCTCTGGGTATTACACATGTTTGTTCCTGGTTGACTCATCCCAGGCTGTTCAACTAAATGATTTCATAAGACTGTAAACCTATTTTGATGTCATTGTTGTGACCTTATCAAGTTACTGTAATGCTTTCTTTGTATACCCTTTCTTTATTGACTTAAATAAAAACTTTTAATGGAAAAAAAAAAGAGGTGGGGATAATTTAATTTTAAAAAAATAAAAGTGGAGTTCCCCTCTTTTCCACCTCAGAGTCTTTGAGTCTGGTATGAATTTTCTCCTTCAATATGTTTATTGAGAATTTTGCAATAAAAGAACATAAAATAATAATACAATCGTTAGCTCATAATCAGAAAGGACATACACAAGGCATACACAATGTACCATTAACCATAAACATTACAAAAGAGCAGAGAGTTAACTTTAATACTTCTAATGCCCTGTACACACGGCCGGATTTTCCGATGGAAAATGTGCGATCGGAGCTTGTTGTCAGAAATTCTAACCGTGTGTGGGCTCTATCGGACTTTTTCCATCTGATTTTCCGACCCACAAAGTTTGAGAGCAGGCTATAAAATTTTCCAACAACAAAATCCGATCGCGTCAATTCCGACCGTGTGTGGACAATTCCGATGCACAAAGTGCCACGCATGCTCAGAATAAATTCTGAGATGGAACTGCTCGATTTGGTAAAATTAGCATTCGGAATGGATATAGCACTTTCGTCAGGCTGCAATGTTTTAAATTGTTTAATGCAGCGCACTCTCTTCTTCTTTATTTTGCTGCTCATATTCACACAGACTTCTCACAAACTTCCTTCTTTATTATTTATCATGATTTCATCAATATAATATTTTTATTTGTCACATCTCCCAAAAAAATAATATTTTTGGGATGTTTTTAGATTAAATATATTTTTTTAGGATTTTTTTAAAGCCTGATCTTGTGTTATATTTATCTTTTGTTTTTTTTTACTCCAGAATATTTTTGGGTGTGTTTTGTGTGTCAGGTTACCACAACACCATTATTATCTTGTATTATTTATTAATCTCAAGGAGATTGTTTGGTGTCGGTGTCTCTTGTTAATTTCACATTGTATTTTTGAAATGTACCTGCCTCCTCACAAACAAACTGTCCTTTTTGAAGGAAAACACACATAGGCAAGTATAATCGAAAAAAAAAATTCCTTTATTAAGGGCTCATAACCAAACAAAGAGGGAGGCAACGCTGGAGAAACAGCAGAAATTGGCAAAGCCTTTGACCCCCAGAGCACACATCAACTATTTTACTGCAAAATTGGTGGCCTGAGGAGTCCATATCTAAGGGAGTACAATCTGGTCCAGAAGTCCAAGAGATCATGAACAGCAGCAGATGACATGTAGCTCCCCAGGCTGTGGTCATACAAGAGCCTGCATCTTTTGCCAGACCAGACTGAACCCAGGCCATTACTCTCTGGTCTTCCTTACACTCTTCCTTCCTGGCTGTGGCTCTGGTGTTGGAGGTGTGGCAGGAGGAGGAGTAGGACCTGGAGGAGGAGGAGGAGGACCTGGAGGAGGAGGACCATGGGAGAGCTCACAAATGTGGCTTTGGCATGTGAGTTGGCCCCTCAACCCCTTATTTAGTGCTTCAAAAATGATAAACTCACATAACAGGCATTGGCCCTCCTCCATTTGCAGCATTCTGCATGCTGTTAGGTCAGCAAAATCCTCTTCAACACTGTGGAAGGTTCTGAGGGCCTCAGTAGCCTTCCAAAATAGGCCAATTGCAGCCTCCTCCAAGTTACTCCTCTTCCTGCCACTTTTTTTTTGGCAGGCGGAGGGGAGGGACCTGGGTATCAGGCAGCCTACTTGGCCCGGCCACCTACTGGCTGAGACTTTCCTGTGTATGAAAAAGGGACATCATTTTAGTTTTTGGTTCATCAATTTTACAATCAGAAATTAGTACTCCAAACTAACATAGATTTAACATCATTCATTTAGAAGAATGCTATACCTGGCGCAAGCTGGGCTCCTTCACATGTTGCTACCTGGAAGGCCCAGGTTGGACGTCAGAAGCCTCAGCTGAGGGGGAAGGAAGCGTGGAAGGAAGATTGGAGAGTGCTGGCCTGGGTTCAGTCTGACCTGGCAAAAAAATGCAGTCTGTCATAGTACCACAGCCTGGGGAGATAAATGTCATCTGCTGCTCCTGATCTCTGGGAATCCTGGACCTTCTTGCGCTCCCTTAGATAAGTGCTCCTCCAATTAGGGCCTTCAAATAGGTGATGTCTGCTGTGGGGATCACAGGCTTCACAATTTCCAGCAATTTATCCAGCGCTGCCTTCCTCTTTGTTTGATTCTTATAATGTGGGTGGTTTACTTGCCACAGACAGGGCAGCTCCCTGAACATATCAATGAATATGGTGATAAAGTCCTGAACCTTCAATATATCCATTTTCTCTGCAAGACACAACACAAGACAAACCCTAATGTCAGGCTAAACTCTCCTAATCTTGTCCCAATATAGGCCTCAACAGATTGTACGTACGATGCACGCGTGTTACGCTTTATATACTCTGCACATGCGTGAAACTCTGCCCGCGGAGCATATATATATATATTCCCCACCCCTTCTCGTTCGGCGCAGTGGGGAAGAGCACATGGCGGAGACAGAGCAGGTGTGTGATAATTACAGCAACGTGGAGGAGGAAAGCCTGGAGCCAGAAACATCACGATCCCGGAGGAGACGATTTAAGGCCTCAAATATGTCCTTTATGGAGATGGTGGAGATGGTGGACATCTTGAAAAGGGCCGACTATGATGGGAAGTATGGACCTTACCCAGACCCAAATGTCAGAAAGTCCAAGATCATGGCGAAAGTTGTGAAGAGTCTGCACAGAAATTTTGGGGTACAACGATCCAAGGATCAACTCAGGAAGCGGTGGTCGGACCTCAAATTAAGGGAGCACGATCAGTATAGAAGGATCAGGAGAGTGCTGCAAAAAAGTAAGTAGTTGTCCTGTGTTCATATTCTTTATTTTTATTACGTTCGTGCTGCTCCATGTGCTTTTCTTTACTGTTGTACAGTTTAAAATGGCAACTTTCATGTTCATGGACACATTGTTTGTTCGTAGGAAACATTGTTCGTTTGGCCAATAAAACAGCATGTTTTGTCCAGATGCAGTTCAATACATTTTTTCTGGCCTACTTCTCTTAAAATAATTTTGGTGTCTAGATGGGTTTGTAACTAGAATAAAATGCAAACTAGATTCTGTGTCAGGAGAGGACACTCAGCAGCTGTTTACACATCTGGATGCTGGAGCACTAGTGTGGGACACAAGAACACCCTTTTTATTAGGGGGCCCCACACAGGTGCTCCAGTGTATACTATAGGGGTGTCTCCATCTGTGAAGCTTGTACAAAACAGGTAAGTATTCAAGCTTGACAAAGGAAAACAATATTTCTTCATTTTGGAACTCTGCCAAAACAGACAATTGTACCCCACTTCCAAGCAATGTTTCAGATTCCTATTTCTGCCATCAAATATCTGTGTGCTAAGTATACCTATTTTTTTTTTACATAGGTGAGAAAAGACTCGGAGGACACCACTCATCAGAGGAGACAACAGACCCCCCACCTCAGGCAGAAGTGTAAATCCCTCAAAGCCAAGCAGAGGAGGAGGAGGGAGACGTAGTGGAAATAGTCACCACAACAGGTGAGTGTCTGCGACCACAGGCTCAGGTAAGAGATGGATGCCGGCATATTTATAATATATGGGGTTTTTGTTTTTTCTATATTTTTAGGTGATCGTGATGTTGTGGATGAAGGTCATTTCACCAGTGAAAGTGCTCAGATCCTGATTGGGGAGATCATGGGGTGTAATAGGGACTTGGAAAACATAAAGCAAAACATCAATCATGTTCAAAACAAAATGAAGGACATCATTGATGTTTTAGGGAGAATTTAAAACCCCTTGAAATCCCGAATTATTGAAGTTTTTTTGTCCTGAAAATTTTTTGAACATTTTTTGACATATTCTCGAAAAGCCAAATTTTGAAGATGCACACAGTGTGTCAACATGTGCTATCTGCCATCACAAGAGATCAATGTATGCGTTTTAGGGGTGCAACCCACAAAACACGTTCCTTGATCCCCCATGATGGCAGCTAGCACATGTTGACATTCGGCAATTTGTGTGCATCTTCATTTGGATTTTCCAGGGGTGACATCACCCCATCTGAACCCATATCAAACACAGTTTGTAAATACTCATGTCTGATATTGCCTTCAATTTCTATAAAAGTTGAACTTTGTAAGTTCCAGATTTGTGTATTTCTTGTTGGTTTTAAACGTGCCTGTTTTACCTTAAAAGGACATTTCTACTTTTATTAATGTGACCTAAAAATTTGTTATACAAAAAACATGTTGTTTTTTTTAAAAAAACCTTTTATAAATGCACATGTGATTGTGCTTGGATTAAAAAGATTGATAATGAACAATGTGTGGCTTCTTCTTTCAATGCTCATAACAATTTTTTGTGGTAAAATTGGTGTTTTCAGTGACAATGGGGGTTATTTCCTAAAGGCAAATCCACTTTGCACTACAAGTGCAGTTTCAGTGCAGTCTCAAGTGCACTTGTAGTGCAAAGTGTCTTTGCCTTTAGTAGATAACACCCAACAGTGCTTTATAATTTTACAGAATCACGCCATTTTCACGACTCCCCAAATTTCAGTCAGGGTCAGCTAAAAGAAAGACAAGCAGTAAGTAAATGTAAGCAAATATTTGTTCAGTTTAAAAAAAAAAATATTTAAAAAATGTCTCAGACATTGTCTGGCATATTGATGGCCCCCCTACCTGCAAAGTATTCCATATATCTTATACGGACCTCGTGGGCACTCAGGGGGGGGCAAGTCAGGATGGCCAGCTTCAAGCGCCGTCAGGGTTGGTTCATTGAGATTAATTCTGGCTTCAGGCCCAACTGAGCCAGCATAGTTCACAGAATTTCTCCTTAAAAAGTTGTGGAGAACACAGCAAGCCAGGATGATGTGATTGAGTTTATACTCCGCCATGTGTATCGGTGTAAGAAATAGGCGGAACCGGATGGCCATTATTCCAAATGTGTTCTCCACCACTCTTCTGGCTCTGGCTAGCCAGTAATTAAAAACCCTCTGGTCTGGGGTGAGGCTCCTCATAGGGAATGGCCAAATAAGATGATCCCCCAGCACAAATGCTTCATCCGCAACAAAGACAAATGGGAGTCCTTCCTCATTGTCTTCTGGAGGTGGCAAGTCCAAGCTGCCATTCTGGAGATGCCTGTAGATCTCCGTGTGAGCGATGACTCCACCATCTGACATCCGGCCATTCTTCCCCACGTCCACATACAGGAACAGTAGCCGACACCACGGCCAACATCACAATACTATTGAACCCCTTTACTGGGCAAAGTGGGATGCCACAGTCTGCCATTCCTGTGGGTTGGAAGGAAACTGTTGAGTCAAAACAAGAAAAAAAAATTAATCATTTTATACATAAACATGGAAAGCAGATTAGACACAAACATTCTTGGCCAACATCAGTATAACATGTATTTTAGGGAGTATTTAAAGACAAAGGTATAAGGTCCACCTATGAGATTCCTCCCCCCTCTCATGGGCCATTTAAAAAAAATTATGGGGGGGAGATGTTTTGGACAGGTAACCCTCTCTACTTCATTGAGAGATGAATGTCTAAATAATGTGTATTACTTTGGCCAGCCCCTCCTTACTTACACTATTGGCATCCCACTGGACAGGTCAGAAGTGTCATAATACAAAGAGATAAATACACACTGTACACATTTTAGCACATTTTTACATTCTGCTATTACCTATCAAAATAATAATAGGATACAAAAACTTTAAATAGTACAATTTGAAAGTATTCAGGCAGGCCCTTGCACTACATGCTTTGGGGAATTCATCCATAAATCTGACCACAAAAGAGGTGGGTATAGTGTGTATGGGTTTGGTAAAGTCAGCAGATAGAGGATTGGTATCAGCTGTGTTAGCAGTTGGGGGGAGGGAGGGTTCCAAATGATTTTGGGACCCCCAAAAAAAGCGTCTGGCACTCTGCCAGAATTTCAAGCACACATCACAATTTTCAACATTTTAGGGGGTTTTTAGGGTAAAGCACTACTATGGAGCTGACAAAATACCTTGTTAAGTGTCTACACTAGGTGAATATAGGACCAGGAGAGCATGCTGGGGAGGTTAGTGAAGGCAAATATGTATGAAGGCCGAAAAAATTACATAAAAATCCAGCATGCATGAGGACAAAGGGGACATTCACAACATATTACAATCATGGTAATTAGGGAATAAGGAAAGAAATACAATACATTAGCAAACATTAAATACAATACAATGTGATGTTAAATGATAAAAATCTTACCTTCATATACTCCTTCTGCAGGACCTGGATGATGGCAGAACAGGTCTTCGGGATAATGATCCCCAGAGCCTGGGGGAGATGCCTGTCGAGAACTTAAGGTCCTGCAGGCTTCTCCCCGTTGCCAAGTACCGCAGGGTGACGACTAGCCTCTGCTCCGGAGTGATGGCTTGCCTCATGCAGGTATCCTGCCTGCTGATATAGGGGGTCAGCAAAGCCAACAAATGCTGAAATGTGGGGTCCGTCATCCTGAGAAAGTTCCTGAAATCATCACGATTATTTTCACAGAACTCACTGAGCAAAGGCATGTGACAGAATTGGTCACGCTGGAGCAACCAATTCTTGGTCCATGAACTCCTCCGCACCCTGTTCATGGACTGGGCTTGTGTCAAAGTAAGGACCCCAACACCAAGCCCCCACACAGCACGAACTCTATGATGAGTATGTACACGCAACATGGCTAGAAAACGATCGGCTGGTCAGAAAGTAGTACCAGAACGCACTGAAGTACAGGAAGGCCTGTGAAGAGCGACCTGAAAATCAGTGACGAACGAACAAGAACACAGTGAAAAATCAATGGTAACTTGCTGCACGCACTGAAGACCAGATACAAACCCACAAGCACAAACTGAACAGCAGAAATACGATCTGAAAAAGTGTGAATTGTCTCTCACCAAACTTTTACTAACACAAGGAGCCCAAAGGGTGCCATGCTTAGTACTGAACTGCCCTTTTATGGCCTCTTTGTACGTGGTGTACGCCACCACGTTTTTGGCTTTCGGAAATTCCGACAACTTTGTGCGACCGTCTGTATGCAAAACAAGTTTGAGCCATCCGTCGGAAAAAATCCATGGATTTTGTTGTCGGAATGTCCGATCAATGTCCAAACGTGTGTACAGGGCATAAGAGTAGATGTCTTAGGAATTACTCCATAGTAATAATGAGTCCAACCTCACTAGGACAACAATGAAGAACAATTATTATCCCAATGACTCGAGTTAGGGTCAATGGGAGATGCTTCTGTAGGAATCAGAGGAGACATTCATATATCACAGCAGGACCAGATGGCTTTGTGGGTCACCCCCTTGGGATCACACTGCAACACGCTTGGCTCGTACTGGGCCAGATGGGCGTTTGAACACCCCACTCTCCTTCGTATGTAAAGATGTAGCAAGACCCCGTACTCAGTCTTCTCATGAGGTATTCATTCCCCATATCGAGGCTACTTTGTGTCCAGGGAACATCTTCAATCAACTGTCAAAGTGTATGCTTGTATAGTGCCTAAAAACTGGCAACTTCCCTTAAAGCCCCTTCTCATCAGGAGCTTGCTGGGTAGTAGGAAGAAAGGAGAAAAGAAGTAGCGAAGAAGAGTGGGAGGGGAAGTAAAGGCAGATAGGGGGGACCACATCCAGTGGAGTAACTGTTCAGGATGAGATATGACCTGGATATAGTGAGACCTTGGTGTATAAAGCCCAAGGCTCCCAAATGGCTTCAAACATCCGGGTCCTATCTAAGAGTGTTGCTGTCATGTGTTCTTGGGTCATTATCCAGGAGATTTTGCATTTTGTCGCCTGAATAGAGACCCTGGGTTCCTTCCAGGCCTTTGGTAGAGATATTTTGGCTCCCAGAAGCATAAAGAAGATTAAAGCTTGTGTGTGTTTGGAATTCTGTGATTCAGCAGTGCTATTTTAGGGTCTTGGGAGATTGCTGTCCTGGTGCCTCTCCTTACTAGAGCAAAGAAGTGATTCCAGAAGCTGCAGATGCGTGGACATGTCCACCAAATATGGTGAATAGTGCCTATGTGACCACAACCTCTAAAACATAGGAGTGAAGCATCTGGAAATATCCTTGCTAATCTTGTGGGGACAAAATACCATCTGGTAAGTAACTTAAGATTCGCTTCAATGAATCCAGTGTTCATTATACCTTTATATGAGCGTCTAAAGGAGAGAAACCAATCCTCAGGGTCCATGTGAAGGTCCAGGTCAGACTCCCATATTAGTGAAATACCACCCCTCTGATCCATGAGGTTAGAGTAACACTGTTCATAAGTGGTGGGATTGGGGAGGACCGATTTATATATCCATAGGGTGTGAAGGAAGTGCCTGATCTGAGAGAGGCGAAATCTCTCCGCATCCGGCATCTCTAGCTTACTGAGGCAAATCCCCAGTGTGATAGGGCCCAATGAGGTGAAGAAGTGGCCTATTCTGAATAGCTCCTTATTTAACCACCATCTAAAAGCTTGAATATTCATCCCCGGTTGAAAACTTGGATTGTGGAAGAGATGAGATAGTGGTTTTAGTATTGAAATTAAGGAGGCCTGTTTATGTAGTGTGTCCGAAAGTGTCACAGAGTGGGATAGGGTGGGGGCTAGGATGGGAGGTCTTAGTTTTGGGGGCACCACAGGAGGTATTCTATTGTGTGATGAGGAACCGCTTGTCTTTCCAATGCAATCCAGTCGGGCTTGGGTTCCCCGCAGTAGACTGCTGATATCTGGGTTAGTTGCGCCGCTTGATAATACCACCAAACATTTGGTAGGCCTAGACCTCACTGATTTTTGCTCCTGAAAAGGATATCCCTAGAGAGGTGACCTTTCTTCCCCCAGATAAAGTCAACAATTTTAGATTGGAATTTGGCAATTTCCTTTTTGGGAATAGAAATTGGGAGGGAACGGAATAGGTAGAGAATCCAGGGCATCAGAGTCATCTTTACCGCATTTATCCTACCAGAGTGGTCCGAGAGTGATGTATTCCTAATATGGGACTTTATAGCAAGTGGGACTGTGGTGATTGGTAGGAAGATGTGGTCTATCCTGGCCCCTGGCATAGGTGTGGTGTGAGGCAAAATAGTGGGTGTAGTTTGCCCGTGGATTGAGTTCTCTCCATATGTCTACCATCCCTTGAGCGTTTAATTATTGAGCTATTTTGAGACTCTGTCTGGGGGGGCGTCTAGCTATGGATTTCTTAGCGCTGGCTTTATCTAGGACAGGATCAAAGGACAGGTTTGAGTCTCTGCCCAGAACCACCGTTCCCATAAAAAGTGGACATAATTTTAATAGCATGTCCTCAAAATATTTTCCTTGTCCCTTGTTGGGAGCATAGTATGAGAGAAAAGTACAGGAACCCCTGTCTATTGTGCCCGTGGTCATCAGGTATCAGCCTTCAGGGTCCCTTGCCACCTCAGACATTGAATAGTTAACCTTTTTGGAGAAGCCTATCGCTACCCCTCTAGTTTTGTTCTTGGCATTAGCCAGGTAGAAGTGTGGAAAATTTTGGTGGAGAAATGAGGGGTTATACAAGGAGGGGAAATGTGTCTCTTGGATGAAGATGACATCTGCCTTTAGACTGTAGTATTGGTGGAATAATTTCCTCCGGTTGATTAGGGAGTTTAGGTCCTGGGCGTTGTGAGGGAGAATTAGTAGCTTACATGGTACAGTATTGGCCTCAGTCATGGATCAGAGAGGTAGAAACACTGTGAATAAATCAGTAGCTTACCCCCCGTGGATAGGCAGTCTTAACTGTCAGTGTATTCAAAAGGTTTCCGATGTCTCGAGTCTGCGAGTCATTGCCTTGACCTTCCCTGGATGCCCATGGATCTGGTGTGACCTGGATAACGGGAGAGAGACAAGGTGTGAAAGTAAGGGGGAGAAAGGAAAGAAAGCAAAGAACAGGTTAAGTAAGTCTTGCAAATTACATTCGACCATGTAAAACTTAAGGAGAAGGGGCTGTCCCCTTCTTCCCCTAGGTTCAGGGAGGGGAGTAATTCCTCTGCCCTGGAGAGTTCAGGTTGTCTCTGAAAGGCTTAAAACATCCTCTCAGAAACAGCGTGAAGCACAGTGCAGCCGTTTCAGTCCGCCCGCCATAAAAATATGTAATGTATCCTGATCTAGCCCCATAAGGAGTTCAGACCCTCTAGAACAAGAAAGGTATACCAAAAAAAAAGAAAAAAGGGAGGGGGGAAGGGGGGGGAGATGATTTACTGCAACATCCTCTTCTAGGGTGCCCGTGAGGCTGCCGGGGAACCCTGTATCTTGGGGATCCCCCCGGCCCCCCAGGACCTCCTCCCAAACCCCCCCTACTGCTCGATATGCCATAGGGAATTAAAATAAATCCTAACATTGCAGCTTGCACCTAGTCTGCATTCCCCGTGTCATGAACCTGGGAGAACCTAACTGGATATAAAGGTAGATAATAACCAAAAGAAGGCTAACAGGGCTATATAACTATTTTGTTGCTATAAAACTTGTAATAAGGTGTACTGGGGCCCCAAGTGGGGTCCAGTGTAAACATGTCCGTAGACTCAGGTGGAATCCGCCAGGATTCAAAGGTGCGGTTCCTGTGGGAGCTGGGTAAAGTGGAACCTCTGATGTCATCGATCGGACCACTATGGGGGCCGCGAGTTCTTGGACCTCTTGGGTTGTTATTTCTGCCAGATGGGCATCAGAGGACTAGGTGGGGAAGGCCACTTGGTTGATGAGGATCCTCTGCCAGTGGTCTGAGGTGGTATCTCCTGAGAGATAAGGCCTAGATGGATCAGCAGACGTTCACCTTCAGCGAAGGTGGAGAATCCATAGGGTTTATTCTGGTAGGAGAAGTTAAGGCGAAAGGGGAAGGCTCATCTGTAGGTGATTTCTTTTTGCGTTAGTATCAGCAGCAGAGGTTTCAGCGATCGTCGTTTCTGGACCGTAAAGGGGGAAATGTCAGCAAATATCTGTATTTGATGCTCCCTTATAGTAAGCTTGGTGGTCGATCGTGCAGCTCTCATTACCTCTTCTTTAACTGAGTAGTAGTGTAGCTTCACAATAATATCCCTGGGGAGGCCATCTTTCCTCACAGGTTGAAGTGCTCTGTGTGCTATGTCTAACTCCAGCTTGTGTTCCGGGATATCCAGGATAAGTTTCCTGAGGAGGGAATGGACCGCCGGTTGCACCTCCTTTACAGATTTCGGGAGACCTTGGATTCTAAAATTATATCGGCGGGATCTGTTTTCGAGGTCATCAATTTTAAAAAGGGCCACTTCAAGTTGGTCCTGAATATCCTGGATCCTGGCTGTGTTTTGGTTGATTCTGGCTACTGATCTGTTTTCTGCTCAATGTGTTCAATTCTCTTGCCTAAATCCTGGAGATCAGACTGTAGGGATGAGCCGAACACCCCCCTGTTCGGTTCGCACCAGAACATGCGAACAGGAAAAAAGTTTGTTCGAACACGCGAACACCGTTAAAGTCTATGGGACACGAACATGAATAATCAAAAGTACTAATTTTAAAGGCTAATATGCAAGTTACTGTCATAAAAAGTGTTTGGGGACCCAGGTCCTGCCCCAGGGGACATGGATCAATGCAAAAAAAAGTTTTAAAAACGGCCGTTTTTTCAGGAGCAGTGATTTTAATAATGCTTAAAGTCAAACAATAAAAGTGTAATATCCCTTTAAATTTCGTAGCTGGGGGGTGTCTATAGTATGCCTGTAAAGGGGCGCATGTTTCCTGTGTTTAGAACAGTCTGACAGCAAAATGACATTTTGAAGGAAAAAAGCCATTTAAAACTACCCGCGGCTATTGCATTGCCGACAATACACATATAAGTTCACAAGGAAGTCCCGTCAAGTCACCGTGCGTCAGAGGGGGGTGGGTCACTGGGTGGCCCCGCCCCCGTTATTTAAGAACTGTCAGACGAGGAGCGCCGTCACACAGCGGGAGCCTCCCTCCATGCCAGCATGGGTGCGGAGCGGCCCGGAGAAGAAAATGAAGAAGAGAAGAAGAGAAGAAGAGAAGAAAAGAAGAAGAGAAGAAGATGAAGAAGATGAAGAGAAGAGCGGGAGCCTCCCCCCATGCCATGGGTGCGGAGCGGCCCGAGGAGGAGAAGATAGAAGACGCCACGGAGGAGATGCTGGACGAGAACGCCGGAGGAAGAACCAGAAGAGCCAGAAGAACCAGAAGATGAAGGAAGATAGAAGAAAGAAGAAGTATTTAAATAAAGGAATTGTCAAAAACTGTCTCTTGTCATTTTTAACATTTTTGACAGTTTTTTAGTGAAATGGTAGGAGTACTTTTGTACCCCCTTACCATTTCACACAGGGGGGGGGACGGGATCTGGGGGTCCCCTTGTTAAAGGGGGCTTCCAGATTCCGATAAGCCCCCCGCCCGCAGACCCCCACAACCACCGGCCAGGGTTGTGGGGATGAGGCCCTTGTCCTCATCAACATGGGGACAAGGTGTTTTGGGGGGCTACCCCAAAGCACCCTCCCAATTTTGAGGGCATGTGGCCTGGTACGGTTCACGAGGGGGGGGCGCACTCTCGTCCCCCCCTCTTTTCCTGCGGCCTGCCAGGTTGCGTGCTCGGATAAGGGTCTGGTATGGATTTTTGGGGGAACCCCACGTCGTTTTTTTTTTTTTTTTTGGCGCGGGGTTCCCCTTAAAATCCATATCAGACCTGAAGGGCCTGGTATGGAATTTATGGGGACTCCCACGTCATTTTTTTTTTTTTATTTTGGTTCGGGGTTCCCCTTTGGGGAATTCCCATGCCGTTTTTATCAATGAACTTCTATGTGTATTGTCGGCAATGCAATAGCCGCGGTAGTTTTAAATGAGTTTTTTCCTTCAAAATGTAATTTTGCTGTCAGACTGTTCTAAACACAGGAAACATGCGCCCCTTTACAGGCATACTATAGACACCCCCCAGGTACGAAATTTAAAGGGATATTACACTTTTATTGTTTGACTTTAAGCATTATTAAAATCACTGCTCCTGAAAAAACGGCCGTTTTTAAAACTTTTTTTTGCATTGATCCATGTCCCCTGGGGCAGGACCTGGGTCCCCAAACACTTTTTATGACAATAACTTGCATATTAGCCTTTAAAATTAGCACTTTTGATTTCTCCCATAGACTTTTAAAGGGTGTTCCGCGGCATTCAAATTTGCCGCGAACACCCCAAATTGTTCGCTGTTCGGCGAACTTGCGAACAGCCAATGTTCGAGTCGAACTCATGTTCGACTCGAACTCGAAGCTCATCCCTATCAGACTGTATGGCAGTGGCAATTTGTATTGCCGTCTGAGCAAGGCCTCTGGCTAACATTACAGAAAAAGCCTCCATCAAAGCTGGCAGATCTGTTGGGGATTGAGGAGGTGCATATCTCTCAGTGTCAGTGTTATCAAGTGTGCTCAACATGTCCTTCAGGGAGGTGAGGTGAAATTCTCCCATGGATCTGCCTATCAGGGATTCTGTGGAGGCCAGTGAAAGAGGGGACAAGTAGGGTGCACTCACTTTGTTCTTCCCCTGTACAGGAATAGGAGCTGGGCCCTCGTCCTGGTTCGCTATGGACTCCTCTGGCTCCTGGTTTATTCCTTGTGTGCTCGCGGCTGCCATTTTGGACCAGCCTGGCTGCCTCAATGTCTCCTCCAACTGTCTCGAGAGGTCTCTCCTAGTGAAACACTCGGTCATCGGGGTATGTCCGAGTGATCCGCGGTGTAGCTGGCCTGGTCCGGGGGCTCTGTCGGCTGCAGCAAGGGTCAGAGGACTGGAACGGTGTGGAGTTCTGTGGCTGGGTGGCCATCTTAGCAGGCTCCATGCATGCGCCCCCTCTCTGTTATGAATTTTAAGGTGTACCCCATGCAAAATAAGTGCACAGGAGTCCTCCTCGAAATCCATACCAGGCCCCCTAATCTTAACATGAAGCCTGGTTGGCCAGGAATGGTGGGGCGAGCATGCCCCCTCCCCACTGAACAATACCAGGCCACATGCCCTTATCATGAGGGAATAACCTCCCTTTCGGTTGGCAAAGCACTTTGTCCCCGTGTTGATGAGGACAAGAGCCTCTTTCCCACAACCCTATCCCAATGGTTATGTGAGTCTGCAGACTTTGGGCTTAAGCCCCCTCTAACAGCAAGGGGGCACCCAGATGCCACCACCTCCATGGAGTACATTGAACTATACTCATTCATAATAAATGTTATAAACTAGAAATAAAGACACCCAAAAGTTTGACATTGACAAAATCCCCCCCTCAAAAAACTTGTTGTAAACCATCAACAATCATGTTGTCCAGTGATGCAGATCCACATCAACCACTGACATGCTTATCAGTAGCCCTTATTATGCATAGAGCAACTAGCAATATTCCCATCATACATGTTTTGGGAGTAGGCAAGAGGTAAGTAGCTGCTGTAGCAACTACTAGCTGGAGACTGGTAACATCATTAGTTAAAACATACTGTATATTGGCATTAGCTAGGACACAACAAATCCCTCAAAAGCCCTTAGCTCCGGCATGAGCTTTAAAGGTCCGGCACGCTATGCCCAACCTTTAGAGCGCATGCGCAGGTGTTGTCACTGGCTGTATTCAGGGTGAATATCACCTAAACAGTGCATGTTTAGGAGATATTCATTTTACCTACAGGTGAGCCTTATTATAGACTAACCTGTAGGTAAAAATTACAAAGTGGACTTTACCATCGCTTTAAGAAAAAATACATTGAATTATTTTTTTCTAATGCATGCTTAATTTGATAAATTTTTAGTGATTTTTTTTTTATAAAAATGAAAGTGATTCTAAACTCAAAAGGTTTTTTACCCTAATGCATTCTACTAGATGTGTCTAAAAACGTTGGTAAATGGTCCGATATCTCAGAAAAAAGGAGATTCTCCCCCAAGAGAAAGGGGGTTTTCTAGGCAGCAAACAACGTGAACAGATAACATTTAATTTAAAAGGATAATTTTATTGGAGCATATGACAATAGAGTAAAAAACATGAACTGTGTACAAAAAATATATTATAAAAAACACAGGAGCATATATAAAGCAACACATAAATTATGCAATAATCAAGCGCTTGGATAGTACTGACGCGTTTCGACCCCATCGGGTCTTCTTCAGAAGATATGTATGCGCTGTAGAAAAGATTTACATGCATAAAAATAGTATCAATGCACTTATACACAGTTGTATATAGTAAATATAAAAGTTTGAAGCATAGTTACCAAATGTATGTGTATAGCCATATTTCCTGAGCCTAAGGCTTTCAAAGAACCTCCACCATCCGGTCTTGGCCCGGATACCCCCGGCCTGCCAGCACCCCAAGGGAGGAGGCCAAGCAAAGACTGCACAACTTGCGATGAATTACACCTGTGGGATGCCCTGCGATTGGCAAGGGGCGTGTGGGCCGGCGGCACCTGTGATCTGGACATAAAGCAATGGTGCTAATTAGTGCATATAGGGAATGTATTTGAATTCTATTTGTGTATACTTATATGAATCAAATAATAATGATCATATTTTTACAAAATTTTGGGCTGTTTTACCTAATTGTAACAGCAATTGGCGTTTATAAATAAATAATCAAAAATGATTGAACATATATATAGGTGTACCCAGATTTTAAAAAGGCAAATAGAATGGATGAGAAAGAAAAAAGGGAAAAGGAAAGTCCGATATCTCAACAGCAACATGGGCCAGGTGCATGCTACCGCACATGGCTGTCCAGAGACATGTTGAGAAGCACCACCTAGTGTGGAGTATACGTGATCAGAGTAAACCCGATGCAGGCAGTCAAATGTAGTCAGTGTGAGAGGTAGGGTCACATTGCAATGATAAATGAGTGAACATCAAGTTCTGCTACAAATTAGGGAAAATGGCAACGGAGATGCAGGAAATGTTTGTGCAAGTGTATGGGATAGAAGCCATGAGCAGAAAATGTGTTTACAACTGGTTCAAATGCTTTCACGACGGAAAGAAAATTACCAAGGATGAGCCACATTTATGGATCAGGCGTTGACAAGCAGAACCCCAGAGGAAGGCTGCAGGGAAGGCTGCAGGGAAGGGTGCAGGGCAGCGTGGAGGAAAGGCTGCAGGGAAGAGAAGAAAGTGATGACCTGGGTTCGGTCTGGTCTGACAGAAGACGCAGGCTGTTGTAGTACCACAGTCTGGGGACATCTATATCATCTGCTGCTGCTGTTGATCTCTGGGATTCCTGGACCAGATTGTGCTCCCTCTTATATGGACTCCTCAAGATCCCAATTTTCTTGTACACAGACTTTTTCCAGCGTTGACTTCCTCTTTATTTTATTTAGACCATGAATAAATGGATATTTGAGTTTATGAAAAGACTTTATGTGTTTTATTTTAAATCATTGATTTTAGACACAATGTCAAATTAACAAGGGACAACAATCTCATTGAGTTTGCAAAAACACACAAAAAATACATTAATAATGTTAATAATGTTCTAGTGGTAACTTAAAAAAAAAATGATACATAACCAAAAACGGTGTTAACTTTATATACAAAAAAGAAAAAATCACAATAAAAAAAAACAAAATCGTTCTTTGTAGTAACTTTACAAACATCAAAAAAAAAAAAAAAAATAAAATAAAAAAATGGTTCTTTGTGGTAACTTTACAAACACCAAAAAAAAAAATGGTTGTTTGTGGTAACTTTACAAACACCAAAAAAAAAAAAAAATGGTTCTTTTTGGTAACTTTACAAACACCAAAAAAAAAAAAAGGTTCTTTGTGGTAACTTTACAAACACCAAAAAAATAAAAATAAAAGCTAGATAAACATAAAATAAGTTTGACAACAATCATAAAATATACATCTGGATAAAATGTACAATAAAAGATGACTCCACCAAAAAAAAAAACAAGTGTAAAAATTATTATTAGTATGGAGACATTGTTTTCAAAAAGCATACTATATCATTCATGAGATCAAAGAGAAAAAGAATCCAGAAATCAGTTTGGGAGAACTCTGTTTGAATATGAACAGCAAAACATCTTCGTTCTTTATAGCATTAGTAAAGAAGACATTAATGCGCTGCATTCACCGATCACAGATTTTGCAGCGTGAGGAATGTGCTACCTACAATACGAACACTAGTTTTACTAGATCGAGTGCTTCCGTTTAGTTTTTGCTTATGAGCATGCGTCGTTTTTTTGTCCTTCGGACTAGCATACAGACGAGCAGATTTCTGGGTCCGGCGTAGTTACGACGTAAAGATTTGAAGCATGTTTAAAATCTAAAGTTCGTCAGATTTGAGGCTGCAAAAGTCCGCTGAAAGTCCGGGGAAGCCCACACACGATCGGATTGTCAGCCAGCTTTAGTCCGTTGGCGTCCGCCGGACTTTTGTAGACGAAAAGTCCGACCGTGTGTACGCGGCATTACTCATACTTTAAAAGCTTCCTATCAGTTCTAATGCCCCATATGATAAGCCTGTTTACCTCTCTGATGTCAGGGATAGTCCCGGATTCCCATTTTCTCCACGCCTTTATTACAGTTATTCAGAAACCGGATAAGGACTTATCACTACCAGACAAGTATCGCCCCATTGCCCTCCTGAACTCTGATTATAAAATTTTCACTAAAATCTTAGCTAACAGACTGTCCCTACTTCTCCCCTCACTCATACATAAGGACCAGGTTGATTTTGTTCCCACTAGACACGCAGGAGATAACACTAGAAGAACTATCGATCTTATTGACTTACTGACTAAAACTAAGAAACCTGCGATAGTCCTTAGTTTAGATGCCCAGAGGGCATTTGATCGCCTAAACTGGTCTTTTATGTTCTCCATTCTGGCTAGATATGGAATTTCAGGCCCCTTTATACATGCTTTGAAAGCGCTTTACTCCACACCCACTTCCCAGGTACAGCTGTCTTCCCATGTCTCTCCGCTATTCTCCCTAAGTAACGGTACCCAACAGGGATGCCCGATGTCCCCTTTACTTTTCATTCTAAGTCTGGAACCTCTGGCTGAAGCTATTAGCTCCCACCCAGATATAGGGGGAGTGGCGCTGAGACATCAGGAATACAAGTTGTCCTTAATCGCTGATGATATCCTACTAACATTGACCCATCCCCATATATCACTCCCTTCTCTCCATGCAATCCTACATCAATTTGGCAGTATTTCAGGTTTTAAAATAAATCCAACCAAAACTGAAGCCCTTCCTATTAACCTTTCAACGGATATGCTCTCGACTTTACAGGAAAATTTCAAATATCGACGGTGCCCCCATTCCTTAAAATATCTTGGGGTCCACCTGACTTCCTCATATTCCACTCTTTTTCAGGCCAATTTTCCTCCTATGTTTATAGAAATTAACAAATTATTAAAGACATGGACAACTCTTCCCTTATCCCTTCTCGGAAGGATAAATGTCCTCAAAATGTCGGTGCTTCCTAGGCTCCTCTATCTCTTTGAGACCCTTCCAGTTAAGATTCCAATGTCCCAATTAAAGCTAATCCAACAAAATTTCCTAAACTTTATATGGAATCATAAATCCCATAGGATAGCTAGCTCGGTACATTTTGCAGCTCGGTACATTCCCGAGCTGGTGGAGGTTTGGGAGCACCCGACATAATCAAGTATTATTACGCTTCACATCTAAGAGCAATAACCTCCTGGACATCTAGATACGCCCCTAACAGATGGTCTGAGATAGAAATGGACATTACAGTACCCGCACATCCATGCTACATGCTATGGCCATCCTCAGATAAATTCATCTCTCAGTTACGTAAAATCAGCCTAAACCCAATGCTATTTACACTCTCAATATGGAAAAGTTGCTCTAGTAAATATATGCTTTCATCCCCATGTTCTCCTTTAACAAATGTTATCTTTAATCCAGAGATCCCTGATAGCCTCTCTTATGATGCCATGTTGCCATGGACGAAAGCCGGTATTTTCCAACTACGTCACCTGGTTAACCCAGTGACACGTAAACACTTTTCCTGACCTACAATCTAAATATAAAATCCCAAAAAAACTTTTTTACTCCTTTCTACAAATCAAACATTTCTTTTCCACCAAAATACCACAATTGACCCTACCTATTCCTACTGAATTTGAAATGGTGTGCTCCAGAGGTCCTCACAACTCTCATCTAATATCCACTATTTATAAAATCTTACATGCTGCCTCTCCTATCACAGAACAGACTCACACATATATGCGCAAATGGTCCCACATCTTAAACAGACCTATCCTATTAAGTGAATGGAAGAATATTTGGGAAAATGCATCTAAGACTTCTAGATGTGTGGCTCAGAAAGAAACAACCTATAAAATACTGATGTTCTGGTACAGAACCCCAGAATTTATTTTAAGACAGAAACTGACTACATCTGGACAGTGCTGGAGATGTAGTTCATCTCTGGGCACTAATTTCCATATATTTTGGGAATGTCCTTTGATAGTGCCATACTGGTCACAGATCCATGCTCTACTGGAAAAGATCCTAAAATTCTCTGTACCCCACCAACCTATACATCTCTTACTAGGCCTGCCCCTCCCAAAGATGCCAAAAACCCTCAGGAAACTGATGGCCTTCATTTTACTAGCGGCCAAACGGGTTATACCCCAATGTTGGTTAGCCAATACCCCCCCTACTTTTGCACAATTTTTGTCAGTCATCACAGATATTCGCAGGATGGAACGTATCACAGCCATAATTGATGACTCCCTTTCCAGATTTGATGCTATATGGGGACACTGGGACTCTTCTGAATACGACATAGAGAATGCCCAGGTAGTCCAGAGTTAATGAAGTGTAATGAGAGATTCCTCTATTGTATGAGTAAAGCAGGGCCAATGACCATAACATTGCTTTGTTTCACTAATTGACCCTCTTATTCTTTACCATGATGTGTATGTAATGTCTGAGAATCATTTGACACTTGATGTTATTTCTTCTTGCTGTATAATAAGCTATTAAAAATGTTCTTCTCATTGAGACTATACTGCTATCAATGACTTTTCTATGTGAATGTATACTCTGTTTCTGTATACTTGAATATACTTAATAAATAAACAATTAAAAAAGAAAAAGAAAACTGGTAATCAGATTTTTTATATTACGGTACATGTAACTTATGCTTAGTGCATAGTAGGGCTACACAATAATTGTATCTTTCTAGTTTTCTTAACTTACTTCAAGTCTACCAGAAAATTTGTCTGAATAAAATAAAAAGGATTACCTCACTGCAGTTACCAATGATATTGAAAATTTGTATTAGTTACCCATAGTCAGATAATAATTTATGCCTAGACTTTCAGTCATGTAAAAACTTGCAAGTGGCACTTTATTAATCTACAACAAAAAAGTTGTACGTCTGTACATAAAATAATAAAATTATTTGATTATAATGACAAATGCCCTATTTCATATGAAGGGTAAGTCTAAATCACAGGTCACAGGTCTGCAAAGGTTGCAGTCCTCAAGTCATTCCACAGATTTTCAATGGGGTTGAAGTCTGGGCTCTAACAAGGCCATGCAAGGACATTCACCTTTTTCTCATTCAACCCCTGTGTGTTCATTTTTGCTGTGTGCTTTGGGTCCTTGCCATGTTTGAATTTTCCTCAAGAATTTGATGGTATTTTGCCTCATCCATTTTTCCTTCTATCCTGGCAAGTGCTCCAGTCCCTGCTGCAGAGTAACACCCCCATAACATGATATTACCACCTCCATGCTTTACTGTAGGAATGGTGTTATTTGGACGGTGAGCTGAATTGGCTTTCAACCAGACATATTGTTTGGTATCGAGGCCAAATAATTTATTATTAGTCTCATCTGACCATAACACCTTTTTTTCATTTTTGGCCTCGGAATCTTCAAGGTGCATTTAAGGTGATCAGATGAGACTAATATTGAATTATTTTGCCTTAACACCAAACAATATGTCTGGCGGAAATCCAATACAGCTCACCATCCAAATAACACCATTCCTACAGTAAAGTACGAAGGTGGTAATATCATGTTATGGGGGCTATGCCATAAAATTCTTGAGAAAAATCTGCAGCCCTCTGCCAGAAAGTTGTCAATGGGAAGAAGGTTTACCTTCCAACATGACAATGACTCAAAGCACACATACACAGCGATTGAAGGACAAAAAGGCGAATGTCCTTGCAAGACCTAGTCAGAGCCCAGACTTAAACACCATTAAAAATCTGTGGAATGACTTGAAGACTGCAGTCCACAAATGGTCACCATCAAATTTAACTGAGCTTGAGGTTGTAATTAAGGAAAAATGTGGTCTAACATATTACTGACATAAGCGAGGTGATTCTTTTTCCAACTCAGTGCAGTGGCGTACCAACTGGGGAGTGGCCTGCCCCGGGTGCCACACACTGGGGGGTGTCAGGCCGGCACCCCCGTCCTCCCATACTTCTGGTCAGTGGAATGCTTGCCAGCTCCAGGATATGAGTAGAGCGGCAGTGGGGGGCTGTTTAAAATGAGGCCTGGTGAAAATGATTAAATACTGAGCACATGAGCAAAAAATATCTAGACAGATTTTCTTTCTGGGAATATACTGCACTTCAATGTTGATTTATAGACTTTGCAATAGATGGACATGGTCCTACTCTAAATACCACTTAGCAGAAATGATTAAATACTGAGCACGTGGGGACATAATTATTTTAGTAAATTTACTACAGTCTAATATTGATTTTCGCAGCTTCTGCAATAGATGGTGGGGGTCCTGCTCTAAATAGGGATTAGTACAAGCAATAATGTGCATGTAGGCACTAAAACAGTTTGGACCCTTTTTGCCCAGTAAAATAAATATACTGTAATGTTGAGAGAGATATTAGCGGTAGAGGAGGAAGCACAAAGAGTTAAAAAGCGTAAAAAATATTTTCGAGAATAAGGTTTTGAATAAAATTGAGTTGGATAAAATTGAATACATTTTTTCAAATAGATGGAAAAATTAGGACAGGGAAATACTGATATTTCAACCCTCCCCAATACCCAAAATGGAGACCCCCCCACTGGGATTATACCCCGCCTGGAGTGAGATGGGGTGGAAAGTTTCAATGAGGTAAAACCAGAAATACCATAATTAAAGAGGAGGGGGCCAAGGGCACTATTATTCCCCACATATGGAGGCAGGAATTCATACACCATGTTCCCCTATAGGGAAAACAGAGGGAATTATCCACCCCAAGAGGCACAAATGAATTGCTCAGGAGGATATAATGCACCTTCCAGCTCCTACACATATGATTCCTCACAAATCTCTACACACAATAGGTTTAAACCACTCATTCAGCATGGAGAACACTATGGGTGAAGATGAAGGGGTTGAGGATGACTATGAAGGAGAATATTATTACACTGAAGGGGCACAGCATGGATCTGGCCCTTTAAGAGGAAAACCTAATAATTTTTTACTACAAGGCCCAGGTCACCAATGAGGGAGAAAAGGAAGAGGGGGTGTAGGGGAGGGAGGAGGAAGCAATTCCAAAAAATTAAAAAAATAAATTGTGAAGGTATTTTTAACATGATTGAAGTGGAACTGAATGACTCAGAAAAATTGGTTTTAAGTAAAGGACTGATATTTGCACCAAAAAAAAAAACATTAAATACATTTCAAACTTTTATTAACATACAGAAATGTATATGAAGATTAAGTTTTAAATTACATTTTCTCTCCAAACCTGGCAAAAGAGAGGTTAATGTGAATAAAGTTGGGGAGGTAACACACACAGGATTGAGCAATGCATCCCTGTTTAACCTCCCGGGTAATCCGTGGCCCAATTTGGAGCTTTTTAAAAACCTGGTCCTGAAAGATTTACATTAAAGTCAATTTCATTTTGGATCAGATGTGGATTTTAAATCAGGGATACAGTCCTTATGCAATCGGAAACATTTAATAATTAGGCCAGCTAACAAGGGAGGGGGTTGGTTCTCCGTAAAAAAGATGACTATTTAGTAGAAATGGATTGCTTACTCTCTGATAGTGACACATATGAAATCCTGAGAAAAGGCCCTTTGTTTGGTTTTAAGAGGAAATTAAATAAGATCACTGAGACAGAATTTACTAATAGGGTCCTAGATAAAAAGGAGAAAGAATACTTGGTACCTTTGGCAACCTGGAACCCCAATTATTTATTACCTCCCCAAAATACACAAATGTCAGCCTCAACCCCCAGGTAGGCCTATAGTTAACGGCATTGACTGCACGTATGGGAAAATACATTGATTTCTTTTTACAACCTTTATTGAAAGATACACCAGCTTATTTGAGAGACACTACTTATATGATAAACAATGTGTCAAAAATGAGGTTGGAGGATGGGGCACTACTTGTGATGACAGATGTCTCATCTCTCTACACTATCATACCCCATCCAAAAAGATATGAGGCAGCCAAACATTTTTTGGAGAAAGATGCAAAGATTCCCCCCATTCAGAAAGAGTTCATACTGGAATTATTACAATTCAGGATGGAACATAATTATTTCTTCCTTGGAGGTGAATTTTACTGACAGCGCACTAGTGAAGCCATGGGAGCAAAATTTGCTCCCAGTCTCGCCAATCTATTCATGGTACTGTGGGAAGAACAGGAATTGTACCAGAATAGGAATGACAATTTATGCTTCTGGTGTTGCTTTATCTACTTCACTCCCGACCACTGCACATATATGGCTGGGTGGGCGCTTCCTCTTTCTGAGTGGATGTTCCTGAACGTCCTTCATAAGGAGCGGGATCACACAGCTGCGTGCCTGTGCAGTCACACGATCCTGATGTGCTTGTTTCCTCCAGACACGCTGCATCTCAGATCGGCAGGAGGGCTCTGTGATTTGCCCTCCTTATCACATGATGGCTGTGTCCAATCACAGCCATCATGTGATGTAAACAGCCTGGGGGGATGTCACAAAAGGCAGGATTGTGCAACCACGTGCCCATGCAGCGGCGCAATCCAGATGTGCCTGTGTCCCCCAGACACAGGGCAACATGCACAGTAGAAGGGCTCTGTGATTGGCCTTCCTGATCACACAATGGCTGTGTCCAATCACAGCCATCATGTAATGTAAGCAGAGAGCCATTGCCAGGAAATCGGCTCTGCTTCTCCTCATACAGAGAGTCAGTAAGGAGGAGAGCTGATCTGGGGATCAGTGTGTATGAGCTGTTTTTTTACAGCTTTTTAGGCACTGATAACCCAGATAGTGTCCACAAACAGTGAAAACACCAACACCTGTCCCAGATCTGTCCCGGTAAACACCTGTCCCACATCTGTCCCAGTAAACATCTGTTCCACATCTGTCCCAGTAAACACCTGTCCCACATCTGACCCACATCTGTCCCAGTAAACATCTGTCACACTGAACATCTGCCACATTGAACATCTGTCTGTGATCATCTGGCACATCTGTCACATCTATCCGTGATCATATGCTCACATCTGGTGTACATCTGTATGTGATTATCTGCTTACATCTGGCACACATTTGTCTGTGATCATCTGCACACATGTGGGGCAAATATGTCTGTGATCACCTGCGCACATCTGTCTGTGATCATGTGGTGCACATCTGTCTGTGATCATCTGCACACATCTGGCGCACATCTGTCTGTGATCATCTCCGCACATCTGGCACAAATCTGTCTGTGATCATCTGCGCACATCTGGCACAAATCTGTCTGTGATCAGACAGAGTAATGACTGAGTAATTGTCATTGAAAGTGTGAGAGCACGGAAAGCTGAAAATTGGTCTGGGAAGGGGGTGAAAGTGCCCAGTATTGAGGTGGTTATAGATGACACTTTCTTTATTTGGAAAGGGGATGTTAATTCTCTTAAAACAATTAATGGCAGATTTGAATTCAAATACATGGGGTATCAGGTTTACCTATGAATATAATCATTTGGCTATTCATTTCTTAGAGCTTATGATATATAGGGAGGGTGATCAGCTTTTTACGAGGAGACAACAATAAAAAAGGTTAAAACCGTGCTAGTGTACCAACAAAAGTTCAAAAAGCAGCAGCTTAATGTGAGTTACACAACAAGGTAAATAAATGAGAGAAGCCAGGCTAGAATAGTCCCAATTGATGAAACAGGATAATTGATTGAATAACATGATCATATGTTTCCATAGTTAAAATTGGTGGGTGAAATCCTCATGATAATGACATCACAGTGATCCTCTCCAAGAAGTGTACTGCCACAATAAGAAAAGCTTGCTTTCTAGATAGCAAGCAAAATCAGGCATGTGGTATTACACTTACATTGATAGGTTTAAAAATTGCTTATAAATACAGAGCCGGCCGGTTTGCAACAAATTCCCGTCCAGCATGGTGACGTCAACACATACCCTCCTCCAGACACATTTCGTCATACGTGACGTAATTGATTTAGCTTTTTACGAGAACTAATTTTAAAAGTACTGACCGAAATGGGTTTATACCTCAGGATAACTGTCACCATCCCACATGGCTTAAGGCCATTCCTAAGGGACAGTTCAGACAAATTAAATGTAACTGTTCTAAAAGGAGAACTTTTTGATGCAGGCTGGGGTATTGAAATATAGATTTCTCCAGAAAGGATATTCTCGTGAAAGTTTAGAACTGGAGATTAATAATGTATCCAATCTTGAACATCAGACTCGATCCTCAATTAATCCTGACAGAATTAACAATCACTTTGAGTGGGCGTTTTTTACCACATTTTCTACCCATCATCATTGGATTAATAAGCTTTTAAAGAAACATTTGTAAAATCTTAAAGGAAGATAGAGTGTTAGGTTGTAGTCTCCTGGATCAACCTAAAGTGATTTTTAGGAAATCTAAAATTTTGAGGAATGTTTTAGCCCCCAATATTGTAGATTTGCCTTTAAAGTCCAAGATGTTTGGGAATTTAACAGTTTTTATTCTGTGTAGGAGATGCAAGGTTTGCAGGAATTACAAAATTGTATGTACAAAGTCTTTTAGTTTCACTACCACTACGAGAGACTATCCAATTAAAGATTTTATTACATGTAGTACTAAAGGGGTCATATATCTCCTAAAATGTACTGTGGATACCAATATGTTGGCAGGACCACCAAGACATTAACAGTGCATATTGGTGAACATTTAAACAATATACGCAAAGAGTTTGATAAAGACAGTTTGTCCAAACACTTTGTCTGTTGCCATAACAAAAACCCCTCCTCCCTGGAGGTTATTGCTATTAAAAAGTACACTCCACATTGGCATGGAAGTAATCTCAGAAGGGAAATTAAAATTGAGGTAGTTGCACGCTAATATAGTATGAAATGTGAAACTTAGAAAAACATAATAGTGATAACTTTTTACTGCAGCTGTCACTAATGTGCTCCCACAGAAATCAGTAAAAATAAAATATAGGTGTGACAACGCTGTAAAGGTGAAATAAACAGTTATAGTGATAAACACTGATATTGCAATAATATGAAAAAAGTCCAAAAACATAAAATGAATGAATCCACCTTGTGCAATAAAAAACAAAACAAAAACAAGCTTGTGTGATGTCTTCAGACAACCTTCATGAACGGAGTGCTCCCACCACCTCATGCAATACTCGCTCACCTCATTTAAATGACCCTGCAAGGGGTCAAGCACACCTTGCACCCTGTGCAAACATTCCCTCCCAGGGATCGTCAGAGAATCTTGATGGCTCAAAGGATGAAAGAAATCAAAAGCAGGTGGCTCCTTCCACTATGCTGCTTCAAACTTTATATCCACAATGACTACCGGTAGTAGTAAAATGAGAGAAAGTGCCTCCTATGGTGCAGTATCTGAGGTGTTAAAAATTAAACCACTCCACCCCAGCTAGCATTGAACTCACATTTATTGAAATTTTAAAAGCATTAAAAAATATTGAAAAATATGCTATGATTATTCTGATTGAGCTTGTTAAGAAAGTGCATTAATGTAGTTTCCGTGCCTCTCCAGACTATGAGAACGTCATCAATATATTGTTTGTATAGATGCAGTTCGGTGTGTCTTCATAAATGGCCTTCTCCTCCCTTTTGAGCCATGAAAATATTGGCCACACTTGGGGCAAATTTTGCTCCCATGGCAATACCCTTAATCTGTTTGAAATAATTACAGTTATGCCAAAAGTAGATGTGCGACAAACAATATTCTAAATTCTTTAACAAAAAAGCCTGTTGTTTCCTTGAAAGTTCACATAGGTGCTTCAATGCCCATTGGGTCACTTTAACTGCTTCCTGATGCCCAACAATTGTGTATAGAGAATTGACATCCGCTGTAGCTAGTATACATGGACCTTCAATTTTGATTTCTTACAATAATTGAATAAGGTGCTTAGTGTCTCTCAGGTATGCTTTGGTTTTCTGTGCTAATGGTTGCAGATGATAGTCCAAATATTGACCCAGCCTTGCCCCTACTGATTGTATTCAATTGACAATAGGTCATCCGGGCAGTTTCTTATTATCCTTGTGCATCTTGGGGACTGTATATATGATTGGGATTCTGCAGGTACTAGGTATCAAATATCTAGTCTCTTTTTTGTTCAGCACACCTTTCTTAATGCCCTTGTCCACAAGATATTCCAATTCATTTTTGTAGCTTCTGGTAGGGTTACTTCTCAATGGAATATAAGTTTCACTATCTTCTAGTTGTCTTTTGAGTTCAATGTGGTACATATCTTTGGTTTGAATGACTACCCCCCTTATCTGCTGGTCTAATAACGAGATACTTTTTTCAATTCCATACTCTGTAGATCCTGTGCCACCATCTTTTTAAAAACTTCAATGTGACCATTGTCACTCACCGGTGGGTTGAATATGGACTTATTTTGCAATGTTGTGTATTGATAGGTTCATTCTTTATTCATGCTCTTCTTCTCTAATGGTTGGGACATCATATATTTTTTGATGTTTAATTTTCTTACATATTTTTGGATGTCCACATATATGTCAAACTTGGTCATATTTCTTCCTGGAGCATATTTCAATCCTCTATCCAAAATGATCATTTCCTCTCTGGTTAGTGGTACTTCTGTTAAATTAAAAATTCCTTCCCCTAATATTCTCTTTTCCGCTTTCTTCTTGTATCCTGCTCTGCATTCCCTCTTCCTGGAGGACTTCCTCTTGATCTGTCATCTCTGTCTGTCCGTTTCGGGGTCCGCTCTTGAATTTGCTCCTCTAAAAAATGACTTGGGGTTCTGTTAGCATCCCAATCATCCCTCAGGGGTTCATATCTGTTTTGAGTTTGCAGGGGAGTTCTTCCTTGGTGATAATAGTTCGATTGCTGTTCCTGTCTATAATATGTGGGCGGGGGGTTCTGGTTTGATGTCCATGGTCATGTTGGTTGCCATGCCCCTGGTAACCCGGTTCTGGGCTCCTCCTGTCATTTCTTTGGTTCCCATATTGCTGGTATGCTTGATTTACATAATTGTTGGATCCTCTGTATGGATAGTAGGGTCTTCCCCCTCTTCCTTGGTTTCCTCCTCTATGTCCTCCTCCTCTAAGGTAACCTTGATCATCTGTTTGTCTCCAGGGTCCCCTAGGTGTTTGATAATTACTTTGTTGTTGGTTGGGATGGGGACCAGGGCGTCTTGTATCCTGTGAGTTGGTTCCACTTGTGCCTATCGTGACTATTCTAACTTCCTTTTCGGGTGTTGAGCTAGCTGAGGGCAAATCTCATTCCTTCAGTTTGCTTTGCCATTTAAAAACTGAATTGGTGCTATAATCATTTATATCCCTTTGATATTTTTCCTTTTTATGATTCTTAATTTCTTGGTCTTTGAACTCCAAATCATTATTTAGCTGATTAGCTAAAGCTGAAACTTCTGGTAGTTCTTTAAAAGGTTCTAGTGTGGCTTTATGCTCGGCTATCTGTTGCTCTAATTTGCGCATCTTTCTTTGTTTTCTTTTTAATAAAAATTGAAGTACATCTATTCTTTTGCTGTTAAAAAAATTGGAACCACTTATCAATAGATACCTGATCTAAAAGACCATCATTGATGGGAACATCCCATCTAAGCCTCCTGGGTAGGGATGAGCCGAACACCCCCCGGTTTGGTTCGCAGTAGAACTTGCGAACAGGCAAAAAATTTGTTCGCAAAAAGAAATTTTGGTGTGGACAAGAGAGTCCCCAGAAAGCAAAAAGGAGGGGTCAACCACGGCTTAGGGTACAAAAATGTATAATAGGCTTTCTTGAAAATTGGGGGGGGTAGATGTCATACAAATACAAAGATTTAAAATATATGCAAGGAAAACATTGTGTCCTATTAAACACAGTGCATCTCACTATACCAAACCAAAAAATGTGTTAAAAACATGCTGCAGCAATAAATAAAAATGCAAAGCGCTCATGCAGGCAAAAAGACATAGTCCTCATTAATCCAGGGAGCAGAGAAAGGTAGCACAATAATATAGCTTTTAATTTACTGGCTAAATGGTGAAAAAATCAAATATTGGCATGTATTGAAGAGTGTCAGCAATAACAACATGAGGATTAAACCAAATGTATCCACAGCAGGAAAACTCTTCATGCAGCTCAGTCAGTCCATATTGCAGAAACTACATGCTTCACAAGAAAGTTAGCACAATAATATAGCTTTTAATTTACTGGCTAAATGGTGAAAAAATCTAATATTGGCATGTATTGAAAAATGTCAGCAATGATAATATAAGGATTAAACCAAATGTATCCACAGCAGGAAAAATCTTCATGCAGCTCAGTTCATATTGCAGAAACTATATGCTTCACAGGAAAATCTCAGAAAGTCATTAGAAACCTTAGTATACAGGGCTTATTTGTTGGCCAGCAGTCCCACGTGAAAAAACAGCATACTGTATATACTTGAGTATAAGCCGAGTTTTTCAGCACATTTTTTGTGCTGAAAGTGCCCCCTCGGCTTATACTCGAGTCAAGCACTTTTCTGCAGCAGAAAATGAAATTTTCTGAACCAACTTTAGGGCCCTGTATCTTGGGGCTACTTGGTGCTAGGAACCCCATATTTGGTGTGTAAACTCAGGGGAACTACAACATATCCAAAGCTGGGGCTCCTAGCATCAAGTGGCCCCGAGATACAGGGCCCCAAAGTCGGTTTGGAAAATGTCATTCTCTTCTGCAGAAAAGTGCTTGACATTTTCTGAACCAAATTTGGGGCCCAGTATCTCGGGGCCACTTGGTGCTAGGAACCACTACTTTTGTTATGTTGTAGTGCTATTTCAACTGGGTTTGCACACCAAATTTGGCGTTCCTAGTACCAAGTGGCCCTGAGATATGGGGCCCCAAAGTCAGTCAACTGTGTCCATCTGCAGCAATGTCCTTTCAGGACCCTTTGGGTCTAGAGACCCCAAATTTTGGCTGCAGCTAGGGGGCATCTAGAAACCCTTAACTACCGAGTTTGAACTTTGGGGGACCTATGGCTGCAAATGGGCACAGTGAGGCTGCAAATGGACATTGTTGACCCTCTTTTCCACTTACAGTAGCTGCGAATTTCTCACCCTAGGCTTAAACTCGAGTCAATAAGTTTTCCCAGTTTTTTGTGGTAAAATTTGGTGCCTCGGCTTATATTTGGGTTGACTTATACTAGAGTATATACAGTACTAATTGTTTAATACATCCAGCTCATTGGCAAATGTCATTTTATCCAACACATTGACTGTCTCTGAGTATAGAGTGGAGGGTCTCTAAATGACATAAATTGCACCCATAAGCTGACCGAAGCAAAAAATAATACTTTCCACAGTTCACCAAACTCTCCTATAGTAATCAGCCTTCCATAGATGGAAGGAGGAGCGGTAGCAGATAGAGAGGCTGGAAATAGATAACAATATAAGTGCCCAGCTGAGCTCTTACCGCTTCAGACGTCAGTCTCTGCAGTCTGTCTGCTGAGCATACAGTGGCTCTCAGGCCGATCACAGTGTTGTCCATTGTGTAGATGTGTAGCACCAGGACACCCTTCCATTCTGTTGTGAACGTTCCAGGAGAAAGTTCCTCATGGTGTGTGGTCACATGATCGGTCAGCTGATCGGTCAGCTGTTCAGGTGGAGATCCAGTACGCTGTATTCCATTGGTTGTGCATGTAGTAGTCTATAAAGTGCAGTGCCACAAGTGTAAAAATCTCATAGAAAGCCCCCTATATTACTAGATTAGAGGACATGCTTGAAGATTGCAGTCTGGCCCTGCAAGGGCTATGATGATGTTTTGTACACTTCCGTGCACTTCTTCAGAACAATCTGGCCTGGATCAAAGTCTTACCTTAAATAGGAAACCATGTCCAATTAGATCGACCCACGCCAATTGTCTCTTTACTGCCATCTAGTGGTCATATTGCATAATACAGTCTTTTAGAAAAAAGGTGCCCATTAAATGCTCCGGAAGAAATTGTTTGTAAAACAAGGAAAGACAGCAGTCTTCTACTTCACCTTACGTCAAACCTTATGCATATTATTCATATTTTATTCAACCTGGCAGGCCGCTCTCTTGTCCCCCCTCTTTTCCTGTGGCCTGCCAGGTTGCGTGCTCGGATAAGGGTCTGGTATGGATTTCTGGGGGACCCCCACGCCATTTTTTTAAAATTTTGGTGCGGGGTTCCCCTTAAAACCCATACCAGACCTGAAGGGTCTGGTTTGGATTTTGAGGGGGACCCCCATGCCATTTTTTTTTAATTTTGGCTCGGGGTTCCCCTTAATATTCATACCAGACCCAAAGGGCCTGGTAATGGACCATGGGGGAATCCCATGCCTTTTTTTCAATGATTTTATGTGTATTGCCGGGACCGACAATTCATTATAGTCGCGAGTACTTTTAAATGACTTTTTTTCCTTTAGAAATGTCATTTTGTGCAGGAACTGTTGTAAACACGGGAAACACGTGCCACTTTACAGGCGTACTGTAGAAACCCCCAGGTATGAAATTTAAAGGAATATTTCACTTTTAATGTTTCACTTTAAGCATTATTAAAATCCCTGCTCCTGGAAAAAACGTCCGTTTTTAAACTTTTTTTTGCATTGATACATGTCCCCTGGGGCAGGATCCAGGTCCCCCAGGTTTTTATGACAATACCATGCATATAATCCTTTAAAATTAGCACTCTTGATTTCTCCCTTTCAAAGGGTGTTCCGCGGCTTTCGAATTTGCCGCAAACACCCCAATTTGTTCGCTATTCGGTGAACATGCGAACACCCAATGTTCGAGTCGAACTTACGTTCGACTCGAACATTGGGTTCATCCCTACTCCTGGGTACTAGATTTTCCTTAATATACCTATCATGGGTTGTGGTGTCCCACCATGTGTTAATTTTCTTTTCCATTAGGTGTCCTAATTTCCTAAAAGTGCTTTCAATCGTGTCAGATTGATTAGTGTTCTGAGTGTTAAACACTTCATCTAAATTAATCTCCCATGTTTCTATAAATCCAAAAACTTCCATAATTGCTGCGCAACTTAAGTGTGAGATAGAGAGTGCAAATGAAAATTGAGGTAGTTGCTAATATGGTATGAAATGTGAAATTTAGAAAAACATATAATATTGATAACTTTTTACTGCATCTTTTACATGTGTTCCTGAACTTACAGGTAGTCATTGTGGATTTAAAGTTTGAAGCAGCACAGTGGAAGGAGGACCTACCTGCTTTTAATTACTTTCATCCTTTGAGCCACCAAGATTCTCTGACGATCCCTGGGAGGGAATGTTTGCACAGGGTGCAAGGTGTGTTTGACCCCTTGCAGGGTCATTTAAAGGAGGTGAGCTAGCATTGCATGAAGTGGTGAGAGCACTCTGTTCATGGAGGTTGTTTGAAGACATCACACAAGCTTGTTTTTGTTTTGTTTTTCTTGCACAACATGGATTAATTCATTTTATGTTTTTTGACTTTTTTCATAATATTGCAATATCAGTGTTTATCACTATAATTGTTTATTTCACTTTTACAGCGCTGTCACACCTATATTGTTTCTTACTGATTTTTGTGGGAGCGCATTAGTAACAGCTGCAGTAAAAAGTTATCACTATTATATGTTTTTTCTAAGTGACAATTGTCACATTGAAGTTTTTAAAAAGATGGTGGCACAGGATCTACAGAGTATGGAATTGAAAAAAGTAAGAGATGCTAAGGACATCAAAATTGGAATTAAACGTCTATAGAATAGAAAAAATCTCGTTATTAGACCAGCAGATAAGAGGGGGGTAGCCATTCAAACCAAAGATGTGTACCACACTGAACTCAGAAGACAACTAGAAGATAGTGAACCTTACATTCCATTGAGAAGTAACCCTACCAGAAGCTACAAAAACAAATTGGAATATCTTGTGGACAAGGGCATAGAGAAAGGTGTGCTGAACAAAAAAGAGAGTAGACATTTGATACTTAGTACCTGCAGAATCCCAATCAAATATACAGTCCCCAAGATGCACAAGGATAATAAGAATCCGCCCGGATGCCCTATCGTCAATGGAATACAATCAGTAGGGGCAAGGCTTGGTCAATATTTGGACTATCATCTGCAACCATTAGCACAGAAAACAAAAGCATACCTGAGAGACACTAAGCGCCTTATTCAATTATTGGAAGAAATCAAAATCGAAGGTCCATGTATACTAGCTACAGTGGACGTCAATTCTCTATACACAATTATTGGGCATCAGGAAGCGGTCAAAGCGACCCAATGGGCATTGAAGCACCTAAGTGAACTTTCAAGGAAACAACAGGCTTTTTTGTTCTTTTTTGTTGGAGAATTTAGAATATTGTTTGTCGCACAACTACTTTTGGCATAACAGTAATTATTTCAAACAGATTAAGGGTATTGCCATGGGGGCAAAATTTGCCCCGAGTGTGGCTAATATTTTCATGGCTCAATGGGAGGAGAAGGCCATCTATGAAGACACACCGACGGAACTGCATCTATACAAACGATATATTGATGACATTCTCATAGTCTGGAGAGGCACGGAAACTACATTAATGCACTTTCTTAAGAAGCTCAATCAGAATAATTAGAGCATATTTTTCAAATGGGAACACAATACAAAGTAAATCCATTTCCTGGATCTCATGATATTAGTGACAGAAGAAAAATTCAAAACTAAAACCTTTTTTAAAACGGTGGACAGGAATGGTTATATACCTATGAAAAGTTGCCATTTTGCTCCATGGTTACTAAATGTACTGAAAGGTCAATTTATGAGGCTGAAGAGAAATTATACAGATGAAGAAGACTATAGAGAACAGGCTGATGTAATCAGCAAAAGATTCCTTGAAAAAGGTTACCAAGAAACCCATATTAATCATCAATTAGTAATGGTGAATGCGATAGATAGGGTCTCTCTAACAAAAGATAAGCCAAAACAAAATATTTTCCAAGACCACATGCCCATTATTCTTAATTATGGAGTACAACACAAAAGTAGAAAAGATGTTCAAAAAACATTGGCAAATACTTACCACAGATAAGCATCTTAAAGAAATATTACCATCTAAGCCAAAATTTACGTATAGACGAGCTTCAACTTTAAGGGACAAAATCGCTAAGAATGTGGTAGACCCTCCCAAAATACCAGATTTTACTTTCTTATCAGGTGAAGTTTTTTTTCCGTGCAGACAGTGTTATGCATGCATTCAGACTAAAAGATTAAATACCACAAAGGATACATTTTTAGCCACAGCGACAGGAAGGGAGTACAAAATAAGGGACTGTATTACATGCAGTACTGAGGGTGTAGTTTACACCCTACAGTGCCCTTGCCAAATTCAGTACATTGGTCGCACAAAGCGACCTATTTGGAAAAGAATTCGGGAACATGCACAAAATATAATTAAAGGGTATCCCAAGCATAGCATATCCAGGTATTATGCAGCCCACCATAATAAAGACCCCTCCTCCCTCTTATTTTGGGGGATAGAAAAATACCACCCACAATGGAGGGGCACCAATAAGGTCAAGTCTTTAAGTCATCGTGAGTCTTTTTGGATATATGTGATTCAAACATTACAGCCATTGGGACACAACATGGAGTTCAACATTAATTGCTTTATAAACGATTTTTAAGGTCATATTTTTTTTTTAAATTACCAGCATTTTTAAAAAATTACCAGCATTTCTAATATTGGTATTTTTATATTTTCCTCTCTGTTAGGATGTATATATAAGTTTTTTTCACCTGCATATTATCCTGCTTTGTTTTTTTAATATAGGGATTATGGACATTTTCGTATGGTGATCCTGTTATACATTGCTGTATCCTATTATATATTATGATCATATTACTAGATGCCGTGTTTAATATTTTTAGCCATTGATGATGCTAAGCATATTTTATTGTTATTGTCTATGTTTTTTTATAATTATCTGGTGGGTTTTATATTCCATTGAAGGTTTTACCTCTACTTTTGATTTTTATGTCCCCTAAATTCAGCCATTTTGTTGAAGCCCTTGTGTGTATATTCAATTTGTGACCGGAAGTAGTTGTGCTATGACCACTTCCAGTTTAACCTGGAAGTGTGTCATAATAGCGCAATGTAAGTTTTTCAATGAGCAGTGCTAACATGAGGCCTTACACTGAGCATGTGCGGGCCTCTTTTAAATGCCACAGCTGTATTCAAACAAGGTAATTGACATTTTTTTATATCTGACACTATAAATGAATTCCGCTATAGCCACAGGGCTCATTCCTCCAGATGAAGCCACGTGGGAGGTGGTGAAACTAGTAGAGGTGGAGCCTGTCAGTGGACTGCTACTACTACTGAGTGAGACTGTCATGTAATTTTTATTGCTTTTAAAATACATTAAATGTGAGTTCAATGCTAGCTGGGGTGGAGTGGTTTAATTTTTAACCTCTCGGATACTGCACCATAGGAGGCACTTTTTCTCATTTTTTTCATGTGTTGCTGAACTTACTGGTAGTCATTGTGGATTTAAAGTTTGAAGCAGCACAGTGGAAGGGGTACCTACCTGCTTTTGATTACTTTCATCCTTTGAGCCACCAAGATTCTCTGACGATCCCTGGGAGGGAATGTTTGCACAGGGTACAAGGCATGTTTGACCCCTTGCGGGGTCCTTTAAAGGTGGTGAGCGAGCATTGCATGAGGTGGTGGGAGCACTCCATTCATGGAGGTTTTCTGAAGACATCACACAAGCTTGTTTTTTTTTTTTTTGCACAACGTGGATTCATTCATTTTATGTTTTTATGCAGAAGGAAGATATCCAGGTGTGAGACCCGCTGGATATTTGACCTCTATACTTTTCGTCCATATTGCCTTTATGTGGAGTGGGACATTAATTATTTGATAAATAATAGCTAAATATCCCACCTATATACTTTTCATTGATATATACTTTTAATTATTTACAATCTATATTCATTTATATTTCCTATTAAAGTTTTTGCAATTTATTCACATAATTTTCTGTATATGAGATTGGAATATTGGTTATTAATTGTGTGAATTTATACTTCTCTATAGATAACATTAACCATGTGACTGATGATTTAATCAATACTCATCATCGTTAGTTTTTATATAAACAATTACTTTTTTAAATAAAATATTTTTTCAATTTTTTTACTTTTATTATTATTTTATATAATTATATAATAAATTAACTTTTGTGAAGTAGGAAGTGACCCCCTTATTAGGGTAATTCATTTCTATATGTTGGGGACTTCAAAATGTATGCTTGCACACTTGAATGTGATGTGACCTCGGTTAACATAGTTATGCAATCCACTTCCGATGTCATGGTTGCTTTAAAAACCAGTGCATGACATCCCAGCTCCATCCCCCATTCCCAGACGTAGCCTGTTAAGAGGAAACGTGTTAGAAGGAGACGGGAGCTGTAACATAATGAGCATCCAAATTTGTTGATGATCTCCATGCTGGATCATCCTCTCTCTACTGCCTAATATTATTATCTCTGTTGTAAGTGCATATTTTAGCTTAAATAAACCCCCTGTTTTTACATACTATGCGATGAGCCTTCTTTCTGTGTTCCCTATACTGCACACACACCTGAGTGAAGCACAGTGATCATCCTGCGTGAGGCAAGCTGTGCTGGGATGCTGTGGAGTACACTTTCAGTGTAGAGTCAGAGTCCAGAGTGAGCGGTGTGGGGACGTTGAGGCGTGAGCTGTCAGATCCATCCATCCATCTTGGAGGTCGGGAGACACACAGAGTATGTGGCCAGGCATTGGGCATTTACTTACCGCATGTGTTTGATGATCTCTTATAATCTAGAGATCATCAGGAGTTGGTAAGAGGCCAATTTAATTTTCATTTGGATTGTTATACTTTATTATTACTGGGAACGGTGGATAGCACATCCAGTTGGTGGAATACCAATGGAATCATTTTTGATACACTTGTTTATTGAACTTTTTATATATCACCAGTTGATACACTGTGTGTCACGTACCTGGTGGGTAGAGCCTGGTTTATGCAGAGGAAGGCCTCTCTTGCACCTCTGACTCGGGGCCCCTGGTAGAGTATACAGGTAGTGCAGGAGTGCAGATTTGCACGAGTGCTGGTAAACGTGCTTGCTGTTGGGCTGCTGATTCAGTAGTCTGCCAGATGGCAGCATGTCTCCGTGGGCAGGAACAGACTGGTACTTAGACGAAGAGCAGATCCCAAAGGTAGCTGGACAGGTGCTAGCAACTTGGTAGCTCTGGAGGGGCTGAAACGTAAGCAGAGTCAGACAAGCCGGGTCCTACACAAAATGATCAGATCAAGTACAGATGCGGAGGCAGGAGATATGGTCAAAGGACAAGCCCGGGTCGATGTCGGTGGAGAACAGGAACAGTCAGGAACAATCCTGGCCAATACTTCAAGAGCAGATGCAGGTAACAGGAAACAGATACTCACAGAACACTGTAAACGAGACAGCACTGATCCTGGGTGTTAATACATCTTAAATAGCCCATTTTCTTGCATTTCTTATCTGTCGCGGAATGTTCGCTCATGCGCATATGCATTTGCATTTCCGCATATGCGTTAGCATGAGCTAACGATCCTCCTCTTCTAGGCATTCGGGGGAACAGGGATTCTTCTGCAGCTTTTATTCTGTCTTCTGACAGCCTTCCTGACATGTGGTTGTTAAAAAGTTTTGATAAGAGTTTTCTTTGTTTATGAGACAGCGCAACCTTGTATATTTTCGAATCTTTTTCCATTATCTCCTTGTATCCAAGGAGTGGTAAAAGTGTATCAGTCTAAACTTATAATTATCGTGCAATTTTCACACATATTTCAATGTTGATGTTTGATTAAAAGCTTTTTTGGTGTGTGTCCTGTTTAAAATGTAACCTTTTGAAAGTCCCTAAATGTTGTACATAGCATCACAACAGTTTGTCTTTGTTTTTTACTGTAAATAAATTCATTTTGTAGTGTATTTTTTAATACACATTGTGCTGGTGCTCTCTCTGGATAAAAATGTGACCTAGTAAAAGTGAGACTGTGTGTTGGAGTCACTAAAATATGTATGCCTTGCTTCTGTGAAATTATTGCTCAAAACCTCCCAGGTAACTCTCTCTTAAAAACATGGCCCATCAAAGGTGCTTAAATTGCCTGAATCAAGTCTGTACAATATATTGCTTTTTTTGTTTGTTTTTTTTTGTTCTGTGTAATACCTTTTAGTTTATATTTTTTATGAATATCTGCCAAGTTTTTCCATCTAAGACTGCATTCTACCTAAAATATTTAAATAGACACTATGTAATTTGTGCGGTATGTCTAGTATTTTTAATTTTGTTTACCAACTTACTTTTAATAAAATCAAAGTTTTATTAGGCACCCTTACAGCTTGGTAGACATATGAAAATTGTAAAAGATATGTTCATAGAATATTTTTTAAGATACACCTTTAATAAACAAAGAAATTTCACAAAGACGTGTGTCCTGTATGATGTTTCAGAAATATAGCAAATGTCAGAAATGGAAAGAAAAGAAAAATTCAGAAGAGCTAAGGGAGAAGAGGTTATTTAACAGGTATCAAAGTTGGGCACAGCAGAGAGCTGTGAGAGAAAAGGTTATATAACAGATAAAATAGAGGTATTTAAAGTTGAACGTTAAAGTAAAGGAAGTCCATTACAGTAGTTCCAATAGTCTGTGTATGATTTATTGAGATAATCCAATGCATTGGATCACTCCCAAAATGTGACTAAACTGCATATAGGAACTAAGGGGTTTATATGTAATCTTCAACATGTTGTCTTATTTTGGGCACACATCCAAGGGAAGGGAAATTTCTATCTATCACCAGCTGCTCTGCTCATGCACCTTAAACAGACCTAAAGTGTCCTTCATTCATGCATCCATAAAAAACACATAAATAGGTATGAGAAAATATCCTAGCATTTTTTTCATGTATCTTCATGAAAAACAAGCTAAAAAACAAGAGAACTCAGTTCACGAGAAGGCCACTTGGAGCTCCAGGCTCCTTCAGAAAAATGCAAAAGTCAGCAGTTACAAATACTGACTTTTAATATTAGGACTTTCAATCCGCTATAGGATGCTACCAATGCCATCTTCACTAAGGAAAACTGGCAGTGAAGCCTTGTGGCTTCACAGCTGGCTACCTACTGTGCATGCACAAAGCACGCTGTGCTCTGTGAATGGGCCAGCTGTGGGGGAAGGAGGAGGGGAGCTGAACTTCTGGCAGAGTTTGCCGCTGCAAACTTAGCCCAGCAGTGGGAACGGGTACCTGTCAAAACCAGGTACCCACTCCCCCCAAAAGGTGCTAAATGTGACAGTGGATGGGGGGGCAGACAAGAGGAGCTTCCTCTGTAGGGTGGAGTTTCGCTTTAATTTCAAATATTCATATCTGACTCATATCTGACATTCTGTCAGATATATGTTATGTCAGAACACTTACAGGGCGTACACACGGTCGGACTTTGTTCGGACATTCCGACAACAAAATCCTAGGATTTTTTCCGACGGATGTTGGCTCAAACTTGTTTTGCCTACACACGGTCGCACAAAGTTGTCGGAATTTCCGATCGCCAACCACGCGGTCATGTACACCACGTACGACGAGACTAGAAAAGGCCGGTTCAGAACCAAGCGCGCCACCCTTTGGGCTCCTTTTGCTAATCTCGTGTTAGTAAAAGTTTGGTGAGAGACGATTTGCGCTTTTTCAGACTCGTGGCTTTCAGATCGTTTTCTGCCGTTCAGTTTGAGCTTGTGGATTTGTATCTGCTCTTCAGTGCGTGCAAGCAAGTTCCGCGTGACTTTAGGTAGTCATTGTATTCTTGTTAGTTTGTTACTGTTTTTCAGGTCGCTCTTCACAGGCCTTGCTGTTCTTCAGTGCGTTCTGTTATCTCGTTCTGAGCAGCCGACCGTTTTCTAGCCATGTTTCGTATGCGTACTCCTTGTAGAGTTCGTGCTGTGCGGGGGCTTGGTGTTGGGGTCCTTTTGATTCTCTACCGTTTTTTCTGTTTCTTCTACCCTGTCCAGGAGGCTTCCCAGATCTCCTCTCATCATACTGATGTCTGCTTTGATCGACTTTTCTAGCCTCAATAGCATCTCGTTCATCTCTCCCTTTGTGGGGGGGAGAGACTCGGGTGGTCTCCCCTCTATCCTACTACTCTCCAACTCCCCTTCTGATGTAAACTCTTCCCTGGAGTGTTCTGGGGTCTCCCCCACCTTTTTATCAGTCCCTTTTTTATTTTCCACCTTCGCTTTCCCCTGCTTCTCCGTTTCTAGGTTTCTTGGGCTAGCTCCTTGTGTCATATACTGCTTCAGTGTACTAGTCCCTAGTTTATCTTTTGGGGATTTAAGGGCACCTCCTCTTGTCGCTTTATTTGTGCTTTTACTCATTTTTGCCTTCTTTATTACTCTTATTCGTTTACCCAGTCTTATTTCCTTACTCCCCCTTTTTTAGTGGGGAGAAATATATCTGAATGTATGGAGGGGCCACGAGCAATTTATGAAGGTGGGCAGTAAGGATGGTGGTTGCGAACGTTGCTCCGGGTTACCCCTATCCGGGGGTACCCGTATATCAGTCCTGTTTGTCTTTTGTAGTAGTCAGGTGTAATAATCAGGTGCTCCCCAGCTAAATGTGTTTTTTGCGTGTTATACTTCTGCTGGTTTCTTAAACTTTGACCGTTTTAACCTTTAAATCGATGTTGTTCTTTCAGATCTGCCTCCCAAATATTTTATGCTGACAATACAGGGAACTGCTGGGGTTCATATATATTTCTTTGTACACACAGTCCAGCTTTAAGTCCTTACAGATAATAAATCCTCTGATCAGCCATGCTGGATGCAGGGGGAACAGGGGAGGGGGGGACAGGGGGGGGAGACCAAAAGAGGAGGGGGGGGGGGACGGGGGGCCAAGGCTTGCAACTGTTTTACAAATTACTTTCAGACACAGTTCCTTGACCTTCAGTCACCTTATCAGCTTTTTCAGTAGTATTTTTCTCAGTTGTTTCCACTCAGATTTAAAACTTTCTTCATTTCATAGTACGCTTGGCTTCTATAGATTTACATGTCATTTATCCACATCCCTCTCATCCATCCACGTCTTACCCTCTCCACTCTTTGCAGCTCCGTGTCTCCGGCAGTTTCGTTTTTTGCTTCCTCCGGTGTTATAGCTGCAAATCACTGCAAACAATAAATCTTACCAGCCGCCCGGCAGGCAAGGGAGACGGAGGGGGGGAGAGGAAGGGGGAGGGGAGGGGGGATGGGGGATTGAAGCTTGCTGCTGCTTCACAGATCACTCACGGTTCTCGTTTTTATCTTACTGCTCCGGTCGCTTCTCTGGAGGTATGATTTTTCATGGAGCTGTCATTTTTCCTCATTGGCAAAGCTGGGGGCTGAAGCTCTCCTCCTGTTGTGTTGTGAACGCTGACGGCTTCACAGAGCATTCCTCGAGGCAGCGTCTTGCTGGTACACTGGGATCCCTCCCTCTGTGACGGACGTTACGTTCTCACGTCCTCACTTCCCACACCCATCTCCCTCGGTGTTGGGGTCCTGACCTTGACACAAGTCCAGTCCATGAACAGGGTGGGGAGGAGTTCATGGACCAAGAATTGGTTGCTTCAGCGTGACCAGGTCTCTCATATGCCTTTGCTCCGTGAGATCCGTGAGAATAATCCTGATGATTTCAGGAACTTTCTCAGGATGACGGACCCCGTGTTTCACCGTTTGTTGGCTTCGCTGACCCCCTATATTAGCAGGCAGGATACCTGCATGAGGCAAGCCATCACTCCGGAGCAGAGGTTGGTCGCTACCTTGCGGTATTTGGCCACAGGTAGAAGTCTGCAGGACTTGAAGTTCTTGACAGGCATCTCCCCCCAGGCTCTGGGTATCATCATCCCAGAGACCTGTTCTGCCATCATACAGGTCCTGCAGAAGGAGTATATGAAGGTAAGAATTTTATCCTTTTATATCACATTTTATTGTATTGAATGTTTGCTAATATATTGTATTTCTTTCCTCATTCCCTAATTACCATGATTGGAATATGCTGTGAATGTCCCCTTTGTCCTCATGCATGCTGGATTTTTATGTAATTATTATTTTATGTCCTTCATACATATTTGCCCTTCACTAACCTCCCCAGCATGGTGTCTCCTGTCCTATATTCACCTCATGTAGTCACTTAACAATGTATTTTATCAGCTCCATAGTAGTGCTTTACCCCAAACACCCCCTAAAATGTTTGGAAATGTAATTTTTTATTTAAATTCAGGCAGAGTGCCAGAGGCTTTTTGTGGTGTCCCCAAATAATTTTTAGCAACCCTCCCTCCCCCCAACTGCTAAGTCAGCTGATCCCAATTCTCTATCCTCAATCATCTATCTGCTGACTTTGCCAAACCCATACACACTATACCCATCTCTTTACTGGTCAGATTTATGGATGAATTACCCAAAGCATGTAGTGCAAGGGCCTGCCTGTATACTTTCAAATGGTACTGTTTAAAGTTTTTGTATCCTATTATTATCTTGATAGGTAATAGCAGAATGTCCAAATGTCCTCAAATGTGTACAGTGTGTATTTTTATCTTTGTATTCAGACACTTCTTACCTGTCCAGTGGTCTGCCAATAGTGTAACTAAGGAGGGTCTGTTCAAAGTAATACCCATTATTTAGGCATTCATCTCTCAATGAAGTGAAGAGGGTTACCTGTCCAAGATTTCCACACACCCCATAATGTTAGAAATGGCCCATGAGAGGGGGGGAGGGGGAATATGATAGGTGTACCTTATACTTTGGCCTTGTTAAATTCCCCTTACTAAATGCTATCTGGAGGTTGCCCCATAATGTTTGTGTATAATCTGCTTGCCATGTTTCTGTGAACAAATAGTAATGTTTATTGTTTTTTCCTCAACAGTTTCCTTCCACGCCACAGGAATGGCAGACTGTGGCCTCCCACTTTGCCCAGCGGTGGGACTTTCCTAACTGCGGAGGGGCAATTGATGGGAAACACGTCCACATCGTCCCACCACCCAACTCGGGGCCGTACTATTATAATTACAATGGGTTTAATAGTATAGTAATGTTGGCGGTGGTGTCGGCTAATTACGACTTCTTGTATGTGGACGTGGGGAAGAATGGCCGGATGTCCGATGGTGGAGTCATCGCCCAGACGGAGTTCTACAGGCATCTCCAGAATGGCAGCTTGGACTTGTCAGCTCCAGAGGACAATGTGGAAGGACTCCCATTCGTGTTCATTGCTGATGAAGCGTTTGCTCTGGGGGACCACCTGATGCGGCCATTCCCGATGAGGACCCTCATCCCGGAACAGAGGGTTTTTAATTACCGGCTGGCCAGAGCCCGAAGAGTGGTGGAGAACACATTTGGAATCCTGGCCAGCCGGTTCCGACTATTTCTGACACCCATCCATATGGCGGAGTATAAACTGAACCATATTATACTGGCATGCTGTGTTCTCCATCATTTTTTAAGGAAACATTCGGCCAACTATGCTGGCTCAGTTGGGCTTGAGGCCGGAATCCTACATCAAACCACACTGACGGCGCTTGAAAGTGGTCGTCCTGGCTTGCCCTCCCTGAGTGCCCGTGATGTCCGGTTACGCTACCTGGAGTTCTTTGCGGGTAGGGGGCTATCAATATGCCAGACAATATGTGAAGCCTTTTTATAATAAAAAAAAAAAAAGACATTCTTTGTGGACATTTACAGCTTGTGTTTGTTTTAGCTGACCCTGACATAAATGTTTTGAGTGCAGAAAATGTTGTGATTGGGTAACCTTATACAAAGCACTGTTGGCTGTTATTTCCTAAATGCAAAAACACATTTCACTACAAGTGCACTTGCAACTGCACTGAAACTGCACTTGTAGTGCAAAGAGGATTTGCCCTTAGGAAATAACCCCCATTTTTGCATAAAACAGCTATTAAATCAACCCAAAAGTGTTGTAGTGTTGAGACAATAATCCACACATTCTTGAGTAAGCCACTTTTTTATACCTGCACAATCACATGTGCATTTACCAAAGGTTTTTAAAACAAACCAACATGTTTCTTGTATAACAATTTTTGCAGTAGCATTATCAAAAATCGAAATGTCCATTTCAGATAAAACAGGCCTGTGTAAAACCAACAATACTTGATTTGATTGTAGCCGTCAGTACTGCTTGGACCTTGAAGAAGGGGACATACCCCGAAAGCTTGTCCTGAAAAATTGTATGTTAGTGCAAATAAAAAAAGTATCACGGACAGTACTCAATTTTCTCTAAAACCAACAAGAAAGCCAAAAAACTTGAACTTACAAAGTTCACATTAGGTAAAACCTGAAGGCTATATCAGACATCAGTATTTAGGAACTGTGTTTGATATAGCATTCAGATGGGGGGAAATCACCCTGGAAAAGCCAAATTTGGACCCCATCAGGACCCCAACACCAATTTACGAATGTCAACATGTGCTATCTGCCATCAGGGGGGATCAAGGGACGTGTTTTGGGGGAGCAAGCCCTTCCTCAATGCTACTGTATAATTGAGGAAGGGGTTGCACCCCCAAAACGCATCCATTGATCTCCCGTGATGGCAGATAGCACATGTTGACACACTGTGTGCATCCTCCAAATTTGGCTTTTCAAAACATTGCAAAAAGATTTTAAAAATTGGACCACAATCCCAAAAATATATTTTGTGGGGTTTTAAATTCGCCCCAAAACATCAATGATGTTATTATTTTTTTTAATAACATCATTGATTTTTTGCTGTATGTTGTGCAATTCGAGATTACACCCCATGATCTCCCCGATCAGGATCTGGGCACTTTCTGAAGTAAAGCGTTCGGGATCCACAACCTCACGATCACCTAAAAAGAGAGCAACAAAACAAAAACAGGTATCAAAAATCTGCCACCATCCATCTCATTTACCTGAGTCTGTGGTCGCAGACACTCACCTGTTGTGGTGCCAATCTCCACCACATCTTCTTCTTCCTCCTGCTCTTCTTCGTTTGGGGGTATTTCACCTTCTTCCATAGGTGGGGGGTCTCTGGTCTCCTCGGATGAGGGGTGTCCTCCGAGTCTTTTCTCCCCTATGAAAAAACAAAAATGGTAGAATTAGCACACAGATATTTGATGTCAGAACTAGAAATAGGAAACATTGCTTGGAAGTGGGGTACAATTGTCAATTTTAGCCGAGTTCCAAGATGTATATTTTTTATTGCCCTTTGTCAAGCTGCAATACTTTACCTGTTTAGTACAAGCTTCACAGATGGAGACCCCCTATAGTATACACTTGAGCACCTGTGTGGCCCCCCTAATAAAAATGGTGTTCTGGGGTCCCACACTAGTGCTCCAGTGTCCAGATGTGAAAACAGCTGCTCAGTGTCCTCTCCTTACACACAATCTAGTTGGCATTTCATTCTAGTAACAAACCCATCTACACAAACAAATATTTGGCATCCAAGTAGGCCCAAAAAAAATGTGGGAAAATGCATATGGCCTAAACAATGATGTTTTAGAGGCCGAAAGAAAAATGTTTGATACGAACGAATAATGGGCCCATGAACATTAAAGTTGCCCTTTTAAACGTTACAATGAATAAAAGCATATGGAGCAGCACAAACGGAATAAAGACAGAAAGAATAGGAACACAGCACAACTACTTACTTTTTTGCAGCACTTTCCGGATCTTTCGGTACTGCTCTGGCTCTCTCAATTTCAGGTCCGACCACCGCTTTCTGAGCTGATCTTTCGATCTTCGGACCCCGAAATTCCTCAGAAGACTCCTGATCACTTTCGCCATGATCTTGGCCTTTCGGATATTGGGGTTGGGGTAAGGCCCATACTTCCCGTCATAGTCGGACTTCCTCATGATGTCGACCATCTCCAACATCTCCCCAAAGGACATATTTGTGGCCTTAAAACGTCTCCTTCTGGATCGGGACGTGTCCGGATCCGGGCTTTCCTCCTCCTCCTCCTCGTTCCTGCAATTAGCACGCACCTGCTGTGACTCCGCCATGTGCTCTTCCCCCACTGCGCCGAACGAAAAGGGGCGGGGAATAGAATAGAAAGAACGTCAGGGGCGGGCGGAGTTACACGCATGCGCAGTGTGTATAAAGCGTAACACGCGTGCGTATTACGTACGATCTGTGAGCGGAGGAAGGAGCATTGGACGCGCCGATCGTAAGAACGAAGGTAAGAGACAAACTTGTGCCTATACTGCTTCTAGATTGAGGCCTATATTGTAACAAGATTAGGAGAGTTTTGTCTGACATTAGGCTTTGTCTTGTGTTGTGTCTTGCAGTGAACATGGATATGCTACTCAAAGATAATGACTTCATGTCAGTATTCGTAGAAATGCTAAGGGAGCTGCCCTGTCTGTGGGAGATTAAACACCCCCATTTCAAGAACCAAGCAAAGAGGAAGGCAGCACTGGAGCAATTGTGTGAAATTGTGAAGCAGGTGATCCCCACGGCAGACATCACCTATTTAAAGATATTAATTGGTTGCCTGAGGAGCACATATCTAAGGGAGCGCAAGAAAGTCCTGGATTCACAGAGATGCGGAGCAGCAGATGACATCTATGTCCCCAGGATGTTGTACTATGACAGGCTGCATTTTCTGGCAGGCCAGACTGAACCCAGGCCATCCCTCTCCAGTCTTCCTTCCACGCTTCCTTCCCCTCCGGCTGAGGCTTCTGACGCCCAACCTGGGCCTTCCAGGCCACATGTGGAGGAGCTCATATTGGAGGCTCTTGAGAAAGGTATGAGGGGCCAAATGACACCTCAGACACACCTTTGTGATGGTCCTCCTCCTCCTCCTGCAGGTCCTCCTCCTCCTCCTCCCGGTCCCCCCAGTCCTCCTCCAGGTCCTCCCAGTCCTCCTCCTCCTCCAGGTCCTACTTCTCTTCCTGCCACATCTCCAACTGCACAGCCACAGCCTGGAAGGAAGCGTGGAAGGAAGACCAGACAGTGATTGCCCTGGGTTCAGTCTGGTCGGCCAAAAAATGCAGCCTCTTGTACCACAGCCTGGGGACACACATGTCATCTGCTGCTATCCGGATCTCTGCAAATTATGGACCAGACTGCCCTCCCTTACATATGGACTCCTCAGGCCACCAATTTTGATGTTGAAGAATTGATGTCTGCCGTGGGGGTCCCAGGCTTCGCTAATTTCTCATGTTGATCCAGTGTTGCCTTCCTCTTTGTTTGGTTCTGATCCCTTAATAAAGGATTTTTGTTTTGAATTATACTCTCCTATGTGTTTTACTTCAAAAAGGACAGTTGGTTTGTGAGGATTCAGGTACATTTCAAATATACAATGTGAAATGAACAAGGGACACCAACACCAAACAATCTCCTGGAGATTAAATAAGAAAAGATATCAATGGTGTTGGGGTAACTTGACACACAAAACACAGACAAAAATATTCGGGAGTAAAAATAAAAATAACATTGAACAAAGATCAGCCTTTGAAAAAATCCAAACATTAAAGTAAAAAAAAAGGCTTAAAATCCCAAAAAAAAAAAAAAATAATATAAAACTGTCAGATGTGACAACTAATAACAATATATTCAGGGAATCCCAATAAAAAAACACAAATAAAAGTTTGTGAGAAGTGTGTGTGAATATGAGCAGCAAAACTACTTAATTCTTGTCACATTATAAAGAAGAAGAGAGTGCGCTGTATTAAACCATTTTTAACATTGCAGTGTGACGAAAGTTCTGTATCCATTGCGAACGCTAAGTTTACCAGAATGAGCTGTCCCGTCTCGGAATTTCTTCTAAGCATGCGTGGCACTTTGTGTGTCGGAACAGGCCACACACGGTCAGAATTGACCCGATGGGATTTTGTTGTCGGAAAATTTTATCTCCTGCTGTCCAACTTTGTGTGTCGGAAAATCCGATGGAAAATGTCCGATGGAGCCCACACACGGTCGGAATTTCCAACAACACGCTCTGATCGGACATTTTCCAACAGAAAATCCGACCGTGTGTACGGGGCATTACAGGTACACTTACAGAGAGGAGGGATAAAGAAAAAAAAGTGAGGGGGAGTTAAAGGGGAGGGAGACAAAGGAGGGTCTGTAAGTGTTCCTCACTTTTGCATGCTGTTTAGTGTACCTAGTAATAATCCATGTTAAAGACTCTGTCACAGCTTCAAGCTTAAGCAGCTTAAAGAGGAAGTAAACCCTGGACTTTTTTCTTTTTTTTTACATATTAACATCCAACAATGTATTGATAAGCCTTACACTTTAAAAGGTGACAAAAACAAGGTTTGGAAGTACCTTTTTTATTTTTTATAACATTTTTTCCTCTTCCTGGTATTGGCCTCGCCATCTTTACTAATGATTTCTGGTGCGGACGTAATTTCTACCCTTCCTTTACTATAGGGTTGAATTATAGAGCATGCGCGATCGCATTTAAACCAAGCCTCTATCTAGAACAGCTGCTTCCTATGAACATCTCTGTGCTGCTATAGTTCACTCCCCCTGTGTGACATCATATACAGTCACAAGGGGAGAAACAGGAAGGAGAGGAGGGCACAGTATTGCAAGGCTTCCTCTGTACGTTCTCAATGGAAGATAGTGAAGATAGTGAAACGGCACACATAGCGTGACGGTAAAGAAGCTACAGTCTGTGCATGTGCCCGTGAAATCACTACAGTTTGAAGGACGGATTATGAAGAAACAGAAAGAGTAAGTAAAATTTCACAGGCAACGATCAGCTTCCAGTACTATGCAGATTGTAATGAGCTAAAGTGAAAGTGGTGAGTTTACAACCACTTTAATTTCTGAATGGCCTGAGCTATATTATAGGGTTTCCTTTAACTCTGCAGGGTTTGCCCTTTCTGTTTCCCCTTTTTTCGCTTTTCTCCCTCCTTCCTATGCTGGTTATAATGGTTTTGGGTTTTTTTCCTATCACATTCGGCTTTTTGATAGAATGTTTTGACTTATATTCTTGTATTTATGTTATGTAATAGGCTTGTGTATATTTTGATGTAATTTGTATGTGTTTTTTTCATTGTTTATTTTGCTAAGATTTTTTTGGGTCCATTGTTGTCAAACCCGATCATAGCCTAAGGGTTCACTAGGAGGCAGCATCCAGTATACATGGGCCCACCTCAGTGCCTTTTGACACTGTGCTTGGCCTGTAGTTCCCCATATGTTGTGGCGGTGTTCCATCTTGGGAACAGGAGGGATCTGAGACAGCTATTTGCCCCCTCTTCTCTTCCTTCCATCCATCTGCTGCATCAGTTGTCCCTCCTAATGCTCTCACAAGTGAGTGAAGACGAGTGGGGACTTTGTGTGCTGTTATCACCCTAGACATCATGACATCACAGGGCAGAAGTGATAAGGATCACACGTAGGGCACCCAAAGTTTGGTTTCCTCCCCCCAAGAATAGCTTTTGTGTCATTTGGGGTGGTTTAGCACAAGAGTTTGCACCTGATAATTGGCTGATTTGGGACACGTGTGTTTAACCCCCTAACCATTGGATATTTATGACCAGGCTGGTTATAATGCTTTTGCTAATTGTATCCCATTTTGGCAACCATTAGAGACGGAAGGCTCCTTTATTTATTATTAGCAGTCATTTTAACAAAGAGAAATATGTATGTTACATCTGATTATCCAGCTAGAAATGGCCTTACAATGAAAATTGTAATTCTCTTTACAAAATTCATGTTCTTTCACTATCCTGATAGATCCCTATATTTTATATTATACTCTACGGCTTACAAAAGATGGAAGGGTCTCGTGTGATCCTTGTGTATGCCCCTTAGTGCCTTTGCGATAACAGTGGTGATGATTGGACTCTTGCTTTTACTTTTTGTCTGATTATTGTAAGTTAAGCACAGTTGGAAACCATGCTAGACTGACATGATAACTACTATATTCATTTTACTGTCGTTTGCAAATTATAAGTGATGTGTATTTGTTACATACTGTATATATGGCTTCTCTAAACTCCTGAAGAAAGTTATTATTGAAATGCGTCTGGTTATTCCACATTATACTATCTGTCCAATATGACAAGAACTTGTGTTTCTGGATTCCATGTGGAAATTGGAGCTAATAGATGATATGTACAGTATTGCCCCGTACACACGATAGGACATTGATCGGACATTCCAACAACAAAATCCATGGATTTTTTCCGACGGATGTTGGCTCAAACTTGTTTTGCATACACACGGTTGGACAAAGTTGTCGGAATTTCCAATCGCCAAGAAAGTGGTGACGTACACCATGTACGACGAGCCTAGAAAAGGGCAGGTCCGAACCAATCGCAGCACCCTTTGGGCTCCTTTTGCTAATCTCATGTTAGTAAAAGTTTGGTGAGAGAGGATTCGCGCTTTTTCAGACTCGTGGCTTTCAGATAGTTTTCTGCTGTTCAGTTTGTGCTTGTGGGTTTGTAACTGCTCTTCAATGCGTGCAGTGAGTTCGCATTGATTTATCATTGTGTTCTTGTTCATTCGTTACTGATTTTCAGGTCGCTCTTCACAGGCCTTGCTGTTCTTCAGTGCGTTCTGTTACATCGTTCTGAGCAGCCGACCGTTTTCTAGCCATGTTGTGTATACGTACTCCTCGTAGAGTTCGTGCTCTGCAGGGGCTTGGTGTTGGGGTCCTTACCTTGACACAAGTCCAGTCCATGAACAGGGTGGGGAGGAGTTCATGGACCAAGAATTGGTTGCTCCAGCTTGACCAGTTCTGTCATATGCCTTTTCTCCGTGAGATCCGTGAGAATAACCCTGATGATTTCAGGAACTTTCTCCGGATGACGGACCCCGTTTTTCACCGTTTGTTGGCTTTGCTGACCCTTATCTTAGCAGGCAGGATACCTGCATGAGGCAAGCCATCACTCCGGAGCAGAGGCTCATTGCCACCCTGCGGTACTTTGCGATGGGGAGAAGCCTGCAGGACCTTAAGTTCTCAACAGGCATCTCCCCCCAGGCTCTGGGGATCATTATCCCAGAGACCTGTTCTGCCATCATCCAGGTCCTGCAGAAGGAGTATATTAAGGTAAGATTTGTATCCTTTAACATCACATTTTATTGTATTTAATGTTTGATAATATATTGTATTTCTTTCCTCATTCCCTAATTACCATGATTGGAATATGCTGTGAATGCCCCCTTTGTTCTCATTCATGCTTGATTTTTCTGTAATTTTTTTTTGTCCTTCATACATATTTGCCTTCACTTACCTCCCCAGCATGCTCTCCTGGCCCTATATTCACCTCATATAGTCACTTAACAATGTATTTTATCAGCTCCATAGTAGTGCTTTACCCCAAAAACCCCCTAAAATGTTTTAAAATGTGATTTGTGCTTTAAATTCTGGCAGAGTGCCAGAGGATTTTTTGGGGGGTCCCCAAATCATTGGGAACCCTCCCTCCCCCCAAATGCTAACTCAGCTGATACCAATTCTCTATCTATCCTCAATCATCTATCTGCTGACTTTGCCAAAACCATACACACTATACCCATCTCTTTTGTGGTCAAATGTATGGATGAATTCCCCAAAGCATGTAGTGCAAGGGTCTGCAAGGGTCTGCCTGTGTACTTTCAAATGGTACTGTTTAAAGTTTTTGTATCCTATTATTATCTTGATAGGTAATAGCAGAATTTCCAAATGTGCTCAAATGTGTACAATGTGTATTTATATCTTTGACACTTCTTACCTGTCCAGTAGGCTGCCAATAGTGTAAGTAAGGAGGGGCTGGCCAAAGTAATACACATTATTTAAGCATTCAGCTCTCAATGAAGTGGAGAGGTTTACCTGTCCAAGAGCTCCCCCCCTAAAATGTTAGAAATGGCCCATGAGAGGGGGGGGGAATCTGATAGGTGTACCTTATACTTTGGTCTTTAAAAACTCCCTCAAATAAATGTTATCTTGATGTTGGCCAAGAATGTTTGTGTCTAATCTGCTTTCCCTGTTTATGTGCAAAATGACTAATTTTTGTTGTTTGACTCTACAGTTTCCTTCCACGCCACAGGAATGGCAGACTGTGGCCTCCAACTTTGCCCAGCGGTGGGACTTTCCTAACTGCGGAGGGGCAATTGATGGGAAACATGTCCACATCATCTCACCACCCAACTCGGGGTCATACTATTTCAACTATGAGGGGTTCAATAGTATTGTGATGTTGGCGGTGGTGTCGGCTACTTACTAGTTCCTGTATGTAGATGTGGGGAAGAATGGCCGGATGTCCGATGGTGGAGTCATCGCCCAGACGGAGTTCTACAGGTGTCTCCAGAATGGCAGCTTGGACTTGCCACCTCCAGAAGACAATGTGGAAGGACTCCCATTCGTCTTCATTGCGGATGAAGCGTTTGCGCTGGGGGACCATCTTATGTGGCCGTTCCCGATGAGGACCCTCACCCCGGACTAGAGGGTTTTTAATTACCGGTTTGCCAGAGCCAGAAGAGTGGTGGAGAACACGTTTGGAATCATGGCCAGCCGGTTCCACTTATTTCTTACACCCATACACATGGCGGAGTACAAACTGAATCATATCATCCTGGCGTGCTGTGTTCTACACTACTTTTTACGGCAACATTCTGCCAGCTATGCTGGCTCAGTTGGGCCTGAGGCCAGAATTCTAAATGAAACAACCCTGACGGCACTTGAAAGTGGCCGTCCTGGCTTGCCCCCCCTGAGTGCCCGTGATGTCCGGCTAAGATACCTTGAATACTTTGCGGGTAGGGGGGCTATCAATATGCCAGACAATGTCTGAAACCTTTTTCAAGTAATAAAAAAAAATAACTACTAAAATCTTTGGTGACATTTACTGCTTGTGTTTCTTTTAGCTGACCCTGACAGAAATGTGGTGAGTCCTGAAAATGGCGTGATTGTGTACAAAGCACTGTTGGGTGTTATTTACTAAAGGCAAAGACACTTTGCACTACAAGTACACTTGAAACTGCACTTGTAGTGCAAAGTGCATTTTTGCCTTAGGAAATAACCCCAATTGTCACTGAAAACACCAATTAAAACACAACAAGTTTTGGAGCGTTGAAACAATAATCCACACATTCTTGATTAACAATCTTTTTAATACCAGCACAATCACATGTGCATTTAGAAAAGGTTTTTAAAACAAACCAACATGTTTGTTGTATAACAATTTTTGGGGTCACATTAGAAAAAGTAGCAATGTCCATTTAAGATAAAACAGGCATGTTTAAAACAAACAAGAAAGACACAAATCTTTAACTTACAAAGTTCACATTTGGTAGAACTTGAAGGCAATATCAGACATGGGTATTTACAAACTGTGTTTGATATTGCGTTCAGATGGGGTGAAGTCACCCCAGGAAAAGCCAAATTTTGAAGATGCACACAAATTGCCGAATGTCAACATGTGCTACCTGCCATCATGGGGGATCAAGGGACGTGTTTTTGGGGTTCAACTCCTTTCTCACAACTACTTTATTATTGAGGAAGGGGTTGCACCCCCAAAACACGTCCATTGATCTCCCGTGATGGCAGATAGCACATGTTGACACACTGTGTGCATCTTCAAAATTTGGCTTTTCGCAAATATGTCAAAAAATGGTATAAATTTTTAGCTCATAAAAAAAAGGGATTTGGATTTGCTTTAAACTCTCCCTAAAACATCAATGATGTTCTTCATTTTTTTTTAACATCATTGATGTTTTTCTGGATGTTTTCCAAGTCCCTATTACACCCCATGATCTCCCCGATCAGGATCTGCTTGAAATCCTGTTTAGTAAAAGATTCACAGATGGAGACACCCCTATAGTATACACTGGAGCATCTGTGTGGGCCCCTAATAAAAAGGGTGTTCTTGTGTCCCACACTAGTTCTCCAGAGTCCAGATGTGAAAACTACTGCTGAGTGTCCTCTCCTTACACAGAATCTAGTTTTCATTTAATTCTAATTACAAACCCATCTACACAACCAAATTATTTTCAGACAAGTAGGCCAAAAAAATGTTTTAAAATGCATATGGCCAAAACAATGGTGTGTTCTAGGCCGAACGAACAATGTTTCATACGAAGGAATAATGTGCCCATGAACATGAAAGTTGCCATTTTAGACTGGACAACAGTTAAGAAAAGCACATGGAGCAGCTCGAACGTAATAAACATAAAGAATAGGAACACAGGACAACTACTTACTTTTTTGCAGCACTCTCTGGATCCTTCTGTACTGCTCAAGCTCCCTTAATTTGAGGTCCCACCATGGCTTCCTGAGCTGATCTTTCGATCGTCGTACCCCGAAATTCCTGTGCAGACTTTTGACCACTTTCGCCATGATCTTGGCCTTTCTGACATTGGGATTGGGGTAAGGTCCATTCTTCCCGTCATAGTCAGCCTTCTTCAGGATATTGACCATCTCCAACATCTCCCCAAAGGACATATTCATATTCATCCTTCTGGATCGGGACGTTTCTGGCTCTGGGCTTTCCTCCTCCTCGTTGATGTAATTATCTGACACCTGCTGTGTCTCCGCCATGTGCTCTGCCCCCACTGCGACGAATGAGAATTGGCGGGGAATAGACTAGAAAGAACGTCAGGGGCGGGCGGAGTTTCACACATGCGCAGTGTCTATAAAGCGTAACACGCATGCATAGTACGTACGATCTGTGAGCGGAGGAAGGAGTAAGGAAGGTGCCGATCGTGATAGCGAAGGTAAGATTTAACATTGGGCCTATACTGCTTCTAGATTGAGGCCTGTATTTGCACAAGTTTGGAAGACTTTAGGCTGACATTAGGTTTTGTCTTGTGTTGTGTCTTACAGTGAAAATGGATATCTTGAAGGATCAGGACTTTATGCCAATCTTCATATATATGTTCAAAGAGCTGCCCTGTGGCAGGTAAACCACCCTGATTATAAGAACCAAACAAAGAGGAAGGCAGCGCTGGATAAATTGATGCAATTTGTGAAGTCGGTGATCCCCACGGCAGACATCATCTATTTGAAGATCCTAATTGGTGGCCTGAGGAGTACATATCTAAGGGAGCACAAGAAGGTCCAGGATTCTCAGAGATCAGGAGCTGCAGATGACATTTATCTCCCCAGGCTGTGGTACTATGACAGGCTGCATTTTCTGGCAGGTCAGACTGAACCCAGGCCAGCACTCTCCACTCTTCCATCCACGCTTCCTTCCCCCCCAGCTGAGGCTTCTGACGCCCAACCTGGGCCTTCCAGGCAGCAACATGTAGAGGAGCCCAGATTGAGCCAGGTATAGCATTCTTCTAAATATTGCTGGTTGTCCAATCAATTATGTTAAATAGATGTTAGTTAGGAGTACTAATTTATGATTGTGATTGATGATGCAAAAACTAAAACCATGTCCCTTTTTCATACACAGGGAAGTGTCAGCCAGGAGGTGGCCGGGCCAAGCAGGCTGCCCAATACCCAGGTCCCTCCCCTCCACCTTCAAAGACAAAGTGGCAGGAAGAGGAGTAACCTGGAGGAGGCTGCCATAGGTCTCTTTTGGAAGGCTACTGAGGCCCTCAGAACACCCCACAGTGTGGAGGAGGACTTTGCTGGCATAACTGCCTGCAAAATGATACAGATGGAGGAGGGCCAATGACTCCTATGTGAGTTTTTAATTTTAGAAGCTCTAAATAAGGGGTTGAGGGGCCAACTCACATGTGCAACCCACATTTGTCACCTCATCCATAGTCCTCCTCCTCCTCCTCCTCCTCCAGGTCCTACTCCTCCTCCTGCCACATCTCCAACACCAGAGCCACAGCCGGGAAGGAAGCGTGGAAGGAAGACCAGAGAGTGATGACCTGGGTTCAGTCTGGTCTGGCAAAATATGCAGCCTCTTGTAGTACCACAGCCTGGAGACATACATGTCATCTGCTGCTTTCCGGATCTCTGGGACTTCTGGACCAGACTGCACTCCCTTAGAAAAAGATTCCTCAGGCCACCAATTTTGCCGTAAAATAATTGATGTCTGCCCTGGGGTCCAAGGCTTCTCCAATTTCTGCTGTTTCTCCAGCGTTGCCTCCCTCTTTGTTTGGTTCTAAACCCTTAATAAAGGAATTTTTGTTTCAATTATACTCGCCTATGTGTGTTTTCCTTCAAAAAGGACAGTTTGTTTGTGAGGAGGCAGGTACATTTAAAAAATACAATGTGAAATTAACAAGAGACACCAACGCCAAGCAATCTCCTTGAGATTAAATAATAAAAGATAATAATGGTGTTGTGGCAACTTGACACACAAAACACACACAAAAATATTCTGGAGTAAAACAAAAACAAAAAAAACAACATCAGCCTTGAAACAAATACAAACCCAACAAAAAAATAAAAAATAAAAATCAGCCTTGAAAAAAATACAAAACCAAAAAAAAATAAAATTATTACATCTGACAAAAAAATTTTGTCAGATGTGACAAATTAAAATATATTGAGGGGATCACGATAAATAATAAAGAAATAAGTTTGTAAGAACTCTGTGTGAATATGAGCAGCAAAACTACTTCATTTTTCTAGCATTATAAAGAAGAAGAGAGTGTGCTGCATTAAAACGAAAAATTGTATACATACCTTCCATAATTTTCCTTTCCTGACGCATCCCATGGCAGCACACACATTGGATTGTGACTCCGCCTCCACAACCTGATAGGTCTGGTTAGCTATAAGACTTGAAGAGGAGTCCACCTTGCATTCTCAGTAACTATCACCTTAGAAGGGTGGGTTCTGTGTGCTGCCATGGGATGCGTCAGGAAAGGAAAATTACGGAAGGTATGTATACAATTTTCCGTTTTTCTGACGCATCATGGCAGCACACACATTGGGAAATAACTCGCTAAATGGGTGGGTGCTTTCAAAAGATTTTTATTTGCTCAAGTACAGGGTATAGAAGAATTAGTTTGAATGGTTGATCTCCCGAACTCAACCGTAGTTAATTGAGCCAGGTCTATTCTGTAGTGTGAAATGAAAGTGTTTCTGGAAGACCAAGTTGCTGCCTTGCAAATGGTTTCTGAGGACACTCTACAGTATGCTGCCCAGGAGGTCGCTACCGCTCTAGTCGAGTGGGCTTTTAATCCGTCCGGTATTGGGAGTAGCTGAATTTGGTACGCTCTTTTGATTAATCTCACTAACCAATACGCTATTGTTGTCGAGGAAGCTGCCTGGCCTTTTCTTGGGCCATGCGGTATGCCTAGAAGGTTGTCAGTCTTTCTGAATTGTTTGGTAGTTTCTAAGTAGGTGGAGATCACCGATTTAACATCCAATGGATGTGGGTTCCCTTCACTAGTAAGAAAAACTGGGAGATTGATCTCCGAGTTGAAGTGGAAGGTAGACGCTACCTTAGGTATAAATTGATCTGATGGTCTGAGGACGACTCTATCCGGGTAGAAGACCAGATGCGGTTCTTTGATTAGTAGCGCCTGTAACTCTGAGACTCTTTTGGCAGATGTTATTGCTATCAGGAAAGATAATTTAAATGTTAGATCCCATAAGGATACTGATTCCAGAGGGAAGAAGGGTTCTCTAGACAGAGCTTCTAGTACAATCGATAGGTCCCAGGTCGGAAAGGTTGGTTTTCTTGGTGGCCTTATTTTCAGGCATGCTTTCTGGAATTGGATTATGAGCGGATCCAGGGCCCATTTGGTTCTCGTCATTGTGAACAGTGCAGAGACCTGGACTTTGAGAGTCATTGAAGCTAGTCCCTTCTCCAGTCCTAGTTGTAGAAATTCTAGGATTTGAGAGACTGAAGGAGAGAGTGGGCTCCAAGACTGCTGTTGTGAAAATTCGGTGAATTTTTCCCAGATTTTGCTATACGTGTTGTTTGTTGTCCCTTTCCTGTTGGAGTGTATTCACTACTCTAAGTGAGCATCCTTGGTCTAGTAGCCTCTCCCTTTCAACCTCCAGGCCGTTAGGTGTAGTCGATCCGGTGCTGGGTGAAGGAATGGGCCTTGTGAGAGCAAATCTGGGGTTACTGGGAGCGGAAACGGCTCTTCTGTGTTTAGTTGCAGGATGGTTGCAAACCATGGCCTTCTCGGCCAGAACGGCAATACCGCTATGACTATGGACGTTGATCTCCTCAGCCTGGCCAGAAATCTGGCTATTAGGGGAATCGGAGGAAAGACTTATCCCAAGTGGAAACTCCATGGGTGATGGAGACAGTCGATCCCTGCCGCCATTGGATAGGTGGCTCTCGATAGGAACCGAGGGCATTTGTTGTTCTGTGGAGTTTCTGCCAAATCCATATCGGGGATTTCCCATTTGCGAATGAGCAGAGCGAATACTTGAGGGTTGAGAGACCACTCGTTGTTTGATATAAATATTCGGCTCAGGTCATCTGCGAATTGGTTCTGTACTGCCAGGACGTAGATTGCCTTTAGATCTGTCAGATGAACTTGAGCCCATTCGATTATAGGGCGAACTTCTTCCATGAGTGTGTTGCTCCGGGTGCCTCCCTGTCTGTGAACGTAATTCACAGCCACTGTGTTGTCCATGCGTAGGAGAACGTTTCTTCCTGTAAGGAGTGGTCCGAATGTTAGTAGAGCTTTCCAGGCAGCTCTGAGTTCCAGAATGTTTGAAACTATCCCTTGCGGGTGAAAGGACCAACGGCCCTGTGCCCCTTGATGCTGATAATGTGCTCCCCACCCCTGTAGACTGGCATCCATGGTGATTATTTCTGGTAGTGGCGGTATTATGGGATGGCTGCGTGAGAGGTTGCTGATTCGGGTCCACCACCATGCAGACTTCTTTACTGCTGGATTGATCTTGATCCGCTGGTTCATTGATGACCCGTTCCACTGTTTTAGGAATGAATTCTGGAATGTTCTTGAATTCCACTGCGCCCACTGGACCATTAAGAAGGTGGAAGACATTGAACCCAGGATGCTTAGACACATTCTGGCTGATAAGTATTCTGCTGCCAGGAGTTTCTTTATTTTCTGTACTAGCGGATCTATTTTCGCTTGAGGAAGACCGACCGTGTTGGAGTTGGTGTCTATCTTGGCTCCCAAAAAAATGATTCTTTGTGCAGGAATCAGGTTGCTCTTTTTCCAATTTATTATCCAGCCAAACTGTTGGAGTGTGAAAATTAATATTGTTTGATGTAGAAGCAGAGTTTGTCGGCTGTCTGCTAGTAGCAGTATGTCGTCGAGATAATGTAGGACTCTCAGTCCTTTCCCCCTCAGCTGTGCTATTATCGGTAGCAGGACTTTCGTAAAGTTTCTGGGGGCTGTTGATATTCCAAATGGGAGGCTTTGAAATTGAAAATGTTGGCAACCTATTGCGAAGCGTAGATATTTTTGGAAGGTTTGGTGTACGGGAATATGTAAGTAGGCGTCGGACAAATCGACCGATAGCATCCAATCCTTTGCGCCTATTGCTAGCAGTATTGATTGCAGGCTCTCCATTTTGAATGATTCAACTAGAATCGTTTCGTTGAGACTTTTTAGATCGGGTACCGGTCTCAAGCCTCCTGTCTTTTTTGTTACTAGAAAAAGAGGAGAATAGAATCCTGTGCCTTCCTGTTCCCGTGGAACCTCTACGATTGCCTGTTTTTGTAGTAATTCTAGAATATACTTGATTAGAAGCTTTCGCTTCAGAAGAGAAGACGGTAGTCTGGTAACTCTGTAGAGCTCTCTGGGCGGCTTGTGCTTGAATGTCCATTTGTGACCCTCCTGGATGGTGGAAATCGTCCAGGGGTCTCTAATAGGATGTATTCATACGTGAGCAAACAGCCTCAACCTCGCACCTACTATTGCGAGTTGGGCTTGCGTGCCATCAAAACGACTTTTGTTGATCCCCTGAGTTGGCGTTTTTGGGCTTCTGCACCCTCACAAAGGCTGGTTGTGGGTTTTGCCAATTTCGTTTAAATTGTTTACCTGGCCTATAAGACCTTGCTTCTCGATATCTTTCGGGAATGAGGCCCGATTTACCCCCAGTTACTTTCGAGATTGCAGAATCTAGTTTAGGCCCGAATAGGTTTGTTCCGTCGTATGGGATTCTACACCAACTGGATTTTGAAGTCGCATCTGCGACCCATGGCTTTAGCCACAACGCTCTTCTGGCTGTTACTGCCGCCAACATTGCTCTCGCTGAGGATCTTATGATGTCCACCGATGCCTCTGCCACGAAGTCTCCCGCCAGGCTGAGTTCCTGTAAAGCAGACGTGATATTTTCCCGCTCTGCGGCTTCTAGTAATAATTTTTCGATGTTAGACGCCCAGCTAGAGATGGCCCTACCGACTGTACTAGTGTAACTGCCGGCCTGCAGGCCCCTCCTGCCGCTGAATAGGCTTTTTTAAGATCGAGGTCTATCTTGCAGTCCATTATGTCTCTAAAGGTGACGGCATCTTCAATTGGTAATGTTACATGACGTGCCAGGCGCATTAGTGATGAATCAACCACAGGTGCTGCGATGAGAGGATTTACCTTTGGTTCCCTCAGTGGGTAAAGCTTGGCTAGCCTATTATTTAGCCCGGATTTTTTATCTGGCTTTTGCCACTCATCTTTTATTAACTCTTCGAGCTCATCGATAAAGGGAAAGGTTTCGGGATCTCTTTTTAGGTTAGGAAAGTATTTCCTTAGTTTGCAAGGAGCGTCCTTTTCTTCCTCCCATTTGATCGCCTCCTTTACTGCTCTCGCGAAAGGGTCTATTAATGCGAAGTCAAAGGAAGTGGGTACTAGACCCTCCTCCTCCTCTGGTGAATCCTCTTGGTCCTGGGGATCGTAAGGAGTTGAGGCCGGAGTGGATTGTCCAACTGATTCGGATGTTGCTACCTGCAGGATAGATTCCTTTACGGTTTCTCTTATTATGTTGGATGCCTGCACTGCGTCAGCTTCCTTGTCGCGGGTTGCCTCTTCTAAGCATGTTTGGCATACTAGTTTGCCAGATATCGCTTGCGCTCCACAGACCCAGCATGTATTGGCCGCAGGGCGGATACACTGCTCATCTCGCGGTTGACGGGAAGATGTTGAATCTTTATGGTGGGAGGATCTTGAATGACTCCTTCGAGAATGAGAGTGTCTTGAAGGTGAACGCTCTTTTCTTTTAGAATGCGATGACCTTGATGACCTGCCGGAACTACCAATATAAGGTGGTATTAGTGGCAGTGCTCTCTTTTCTCCTCTTTCTCCAACCATTATGTTGCCCCCTTACCTTGTGGTCCGTGAGTGGTCTGCTATGGCAGCGGCCTCCATAAGAAAAGGTAGAGTGTGTCTATGAAGGGAGAAAGGAAAAAGAGAAAGATTCCCCATTTTTAAATTTTTTTTAACATATATAAAAACATAGGGGGAAAAAAAGAAGTCTTTTTTTTTTTTTTTTGCTAGGAAGAGAGGGAGAGAGAATGGACTTACCAGCAGTAGGAACAGTGATTGACCAGCAAGGCAGCAACAATTGGGGCAGTATTAGTGTGGAGGGTGTTCTCCTACCCTCCAAGCACCCCCAAATGACAGAATTGCGGTTTTTAAATAGACCGCCGTCGCTGCGGTGATGACGTCACGTCCGCGCATGCGCTCTAGCTGTCCGCGGCGCTCGGCGCCATTTCAGGTGCTGGCAATTGACTATCCAGGCATTCATGCTGTCATTTCCTGGCGCCGTGAGCCCGAGCCGGCCGCCATGATGGGACAGGCAAGGCGAGGGACTACAGGGCCCAGCGGACCCAGACGAAGGTATAGAGGAGGAAAGAACTGAACAGGATAAAAATAAGAATTTCACTATAACTAAAGTGGTGACCTACCAGGTGGTAGAGAGTGGAATTTGAAGGTAAGAGGTGGAGACCGCTGTACACTTTTAAAACCTGTTTAAGGCTTTTGAAAAAATATAATTAGGACATATCCCTGAGACCACCAGAGTGGGGTTCCCTGCATAAAGCTCGTTTAGAGGCTGTACAGTCAGGGCTTCCAGCTAGGAGAGGCTTGAACCTAGCTGGGGCGAATCGGCAAGGGGTTTCCAAGCTGTAACCAGTCGATCCATCCAGGTGAGGAAAAAAAGGAGAATGCAAGGTGGACTCCTCTTCAAGTCTTATAGCTAACCAGTCCTATCAGGTTGTGGAGGTGGAGTCTTTGGCCAACTTTAGCTTAGGGGGTTAAGTACACGCCCCACACTATATAAGGCCGCCTGCACGTCGGCCCTGTGTAGTGTGTTGCTGGCGTTATAGATAGAGAGAGTGTGTCATTTCATCAACCTTGAGCAGGCAGTTTATTCAGTTAGCTAGATCTCACTGCAGACAGTTCCTGCTGTACTATTTCTAATCTACTTCAGGCAGGCAGTTGATCCAGTTTAGCTAGATCTCACTGCAGACCATTCATGCTGTACTGTTTCTAATCTACTTCAGGCAGGCAGTTGATTCAGTTAGCTGCAGTGTATTTCATATATATACAGTCAGACTGCTATATATATATATATATATATATATATATATATATATATATATCCACTGTATCCAGTTTAGCTAGATCTAACTGCAGACCATTCCTGCTGAACTGTTTCTAATATACTTCAGGTAGTCTTGTATATATATAGTCTAGCCAAGCCTATACCTGCCAGTAGGCCATTCCTGGAGTACGTGTTCAAAGACACTTTCAAGCAGGTGACTGAGTGAGCTGCAGTTCCTTTTAGTATATATATACAGTCAGGTCCATAAATATTGGGACATTGACACAATTCTAATCTTTTTGGCTCTATACACCACCACAATGGATTTGAAATGAAACAAACAAGATGTACTTTAACTGCAGACTTTCAGCTTTAATTCGAGGGTATTTACATCCAAATCAAGTGAACGGTGTAGGAATTACAACAGTTTGTATATGTGCCTCCCACTTTTTAAGGGGACAATTGGCTGCTCAGCTGTTCCATGGCCAGGTGTGTGTTATTCCTTCATTATCCCATTTACAAGGAGCAGATAAAAGGTCCAGAGATCATTTCAAGTGTGCTATTTGCATTTGGAATCTGTCGCTATCAACTTTCAATATGAGATCCAAAGAGCTCTCACTATCAGTGAAGCAAGCCATCATTAGGCTAAAAAAAACAAAACAAACCCATCAGAGAGATAGCAAAAACATTATGTGTGACCAAATCAACTGTTTGGAACATCCTTCAAAAGAAAGAACGCACCGGTGAGCTTTGCAACACCAAAAGACCCGGAAGACCACGGAAAACAACTGTGTTGGATGACCGAAGAATTTTTTCCCTGGCGAAGAAAACACCCTTCACAGTTGGCCAGATCAAGAACACTCTCCAGGAGGTAGGTGTATGTGTGCCAAAGTCAACAATCAAGAGAAGACATCACCAGACTGAATACAGACAGTTCACCACAAGATGTAAACCATTGGTGAGCCTTAAAAACAGGAAGGCCAGATTAGAGTTTGCCAAACAACATATAAAAAAGCCTTCACAGTTCTGGAACAACATCCTATTGACAGATGAGACCAAGATCAACTTGTACCAGAGTGATGGGAAGAGAAGAGTATGTAGAAGGAAAGGAGCTGCTCATGATCCAAAGCATACCACCTCATCAGTGAAGCATGGTGGTGGTAGTGTCATGGCGTGGGCATGTATGGCTGCCAATGGAACTGGTTCTCTTGTATTTATTGATGATGTGACTGCTGACAAAAGCAGCAGGATGACTTCTGAAGTGTTTCGGGCAATATTATCTGCTCATATTCAGCGAAATGCTTCAGAACTCATTAGACAGTGCTTCACAGTGCAGATGGACAATGACCCGAAGCCTACTGCAAAAGCAACCAAAGAGTTTTTTAAGGGAAAGAAGTGGAATGTTATGCAATGGCCAAGTTAATCAACTGACCTGAATCCGATTGAGCATGCATTTCACTTGCTGAAGCCAAAACTGAAGGGAAAATGCCCCAAGAACAAGCAGGAACTCAGGAAAGCAGTAGAGACCTGGCAGAGCATCACCAGGGATGAAACCCAGCGTCTGGTGATGTCAATGCGTTCCAGACTTCAGGCTGTAATTGACTGCAAAGGATTTGCAACCAAGTATTAAAAAGTGAAAGTTTGATGGATGATTGTTAATCTGTCCCATTACTTTTGGTCCCTTAAAAAGTGGGAGGCACATATACAAACTGTTTTAATTCCTACACTTTTCACCTGATTTGAATGTAAATACCCTCGAATTAAAGCTAAAAGTCTGCAGTTAAAGCACATCTTGTTTGTTTCATTTCAAATCCATTGTGGTGGTGTATAGAGAGAAAAAGATTAGAATTGTGTCGATGTCCCAATATTTATGGACCTGACTGTATATACAGGCTTGTATATACTGTATATATATAGTATAGCCAAGCCTATACCTGACTGTAGACCCATTCCTGGTGTACTGTTTTTAGTAAACTTTAGGCGTTGTGTTGCTAATCTAATTGTACAGTATGTCTGGAAGGCCACCAATGAGAGGCAGATGCTCACAGGCCACTAAAAGAGGGCAAGCAGGCTCTGTGTCTACAGCCAACAGTGCTGGTCGTGGACACAGTGCATCCTCAGCACGTGGCTGTGGGGCACGCTTGACCTTTCTTTCGGCAGCTGGCCTTATTGAGCCACAACATGCAGAAGAGTTGGTAGAGTGGATGACCAAGCCGTCCTCATCCTCCTCATCCTCTGTCACCCAGGCTCAGGATACTTTGTCTGCCAATGCAGCTGCCAAATCGGCTTCTTCCATCAGCTCAATGTCATCAGTCACTCCTTCCCTAGCCCCACCATCATGCCCTGAGGAGTCCCCGAACTGTTTGACCACATTGTAGGGTACATGCTGCAGGAGGATGCGCAGCGTTTTGAAGGCTCTGATGATGGTACCCAGGTTGAGGATGAAGGCAGTAATGTGAGCCCAGAGAGAGGGGGTGCCAAGAAGGACAAGAAATTGGCAGTCATGTTCCCCTAGCTGCAGCATACTGCCAGTTTTGCTCCAGTGGTGAGGAGGGAGGGGATGATGAGGTCACTGACTCTACGTGGGTGCCGGATAGAAGAGAGGAGGAGGAGGCCCATCTCCAACCAGGAAGGATGCCCTCCAGGGGCCAGCTTAAGGGCAGGCAACCGACTGCATCACACCGCAGAGCTCCACATGTGCAGGACGCTGCTGACTCCACGCATTTTTCCAAAACTTCTTTGATGTGGGCCTTTTTTAAGACGTGTGCAGAAGATCGCACCGTTGCTGTTTGCAACATATGTCTGAAGCGTATCAAGCATGGCCAAAACAGCAGCTGCTTGGGCACCACATGCTTGACCAGATATATGTTGAGCTCCCATGCAGTCCGTTGGCAACAGTACTTAAAAGACCCACACCAAAGAGCAAGGTGGACCTCTCTTTGCTCCTCATCAGCTGGGATCTCCAATCCCACTATATCTTCAGTCCTCTCAGAGACCTGCACTGAGAGGAATGAAGGTGTAGAATTAGGTGTCCCAAGCACTTGCGGGCAATCTGCTAGCGGTACACCAACATCCGATTGTAGCAGGCAAATTTCCCTGCCCCCGTCTCTAAACCGGCAAAAGAAATTCGGTCCCAGCCATCCACATGCTCAGCGGCTGAATGCTAGTTTGGCTAAATTGCTAGCAGTCCAACTGCTGCCTTTTCAGCTGGTAGACTCTTTTGAGAATTTGTGGAATGTGCATATTACCACTGACTCATGGTCCAGCAGGCATGGACAGGGACATTACCTTTCTTTCATGGTGCACTGGGTAACCCTGCTGGCAGCTGGGAAGGATGCAGGACAGGGTGCAGTATTGTTGGACCTTGTTCCACCACCACGCCCCCAAAATGCTGGTAGTGGTGATTCTGCCACACCTCTCTCCTCCACCTCCTTCTTTTCTTCTTCCTCTATGGCCTCTTCCTGTGCAGATTTTTCCTTGGAACCAGCGGTGCTCCGTAGGTGTTCTAGGGGCTACGCAAGCACTCAGGCAAAAAGATGCCATGTGGTGCTTGAGTTGGTCTGCTTAGGGGACAGGAGCCACACTGGGGCAGAGATTCTGGCAGCACTGCAGGGGCAGGCTCAGAGGTGGTTGACGCCATGCACCAACCTCCTCTCCGCCCTCCGACAGGGACACTTCACCCATGTTCCCTGTTTGGCTCATGTCCTTAATTTAGTGGCACAGGGGTTCTTGTGCAGGTACCCAGGCTTACAGGATCTCCTGAAGCAGGCTAGGAAAGTCTGTGGGAATTTTCGCTGGTCATATAATGCCAGTGCTCGGCTGCCTGACCTCCAAAAGGAATGCAACCTGCCCAAGAACCGCCTCATCTGTGACATGCCCACCAGGTGGAACTCAATGTTGGCAATGCTGCAGTGGCTGCACACGCAGCAGAGGGCCATCAATAACTACCTGTGCCAGTATGGCACCAGGACAGGGTCAGGGGAGCTTGGCTTTTTTTTCGCCACGCCAGTGGCTCATGATCAAGGATGCATGCACTGTCCTGTCACCATTTGAGGAGGCCACGATAATGGTGAGCAGTGACAGTGCATGCATCAGTGATACTGTCCCTCTTGCCTACCTTTTGGAGCACATGCTGCGTGGAATAATGGACAGGGCACTTGAGGCAGAACAGAGGGAGGTATGATCGATTACAGCAACCATCGCCAGCGTCTGCTGTACATGATACAGGAATACCTAGGGGCAAGATCAGACTTGGATATCTTTCCAACTGAAAATCCACTGGGTTACTGGGTCTTGAGGATGGATCACTGGCCAGAGCTTGCACAGTATGTAATTGAGCTACTGGCCTGTCCTGCATTCAGCGTTCTTTCGAAACGCACATTCAGTGCCGCTGTAGGCTTTGTAACTGATCACAGAGTGCGCCTGTCCACCGACTCGGTTGATCGGCTCACCTTCATAAAAATGAATCAGTCTTGGATCACCAGCTACCAAGCACCTGATGCTGATGTAACCGAATATTTTTTTATGAATGTGAGATCCCTTGAAGATTGCCTATGATGATGCTGACTGACTATTCTGTTATGCTGAGTGACTATCCTATTCCTCCTCAATGTTCATGTTGATAGTTTCTAAGAACATTTTTGGTTCTGGGCACCACCACCACTGCCTAAGGCCCAATTTTTCTGCCCCTGTTTAACAGGGGCATGTAATTACAATTTTTGATCAAATATTTAACAGCAGGGCTCGTTCCTGCGCTCAACAAGAGTATCTGTGAGGGGTTGCAGTGTTGTGGCACCACCACCATTGCCCAAGACCCAATTTTTCTGCTCCTGTTTAACAGGGGCGTGTAATTACAATTTTTGATCTACTATTTCACAGCAGGGCCATTCCTGCTCCACAAAGAGTAACTGTGAGTGCTTACAGTGTTGTGGCACCACCACCACACCACCACCACACCACCATCAAAGGCCCAATTTTTCTGCCCCTGTTCAACAGGGGCATGTAATTACAATTCTTGATGAAATAATTCACAGTAAGCCCCATTCCTGCACTCAACAAAAGTATCTGTGAGGGGTGGCAGTGTTTTGGCACCACCACCACTGCCTAAGGTCCAATTTTTCTGCCCCTGTTTAACAGGGACGTGTAATTACAATTTTTGATCCAATATTTCACAGCAGCGCCTGTTCCTGCTCTCAACAAAAGTATCTGTGAGGCTTTACAGTGTTGTGCCACCACCACTGCCTAAGGCCCAATTTTAACAGGGGCATGTAATTACAATTCTTGATATAATATTTCACAGCAGGGCCCGTTCCAGCGCCCAGCAAGAGTAACTGTTAGGGCTTACAGTGTTCTGGTACCACCAAGACCTAAGGCCCAATTTTCCGCAGAGTGTATAGGGCAGGCTGTATAGTATATACCAGTGTTTCTCAACTCCAGTCCTCAAGACGCCCCAACAGGTCATGTTTTCAGGCTTTCCATTATTTTGCACAGGTGATTTGATCAGTTTCACTGCCTTAGTAATTACCACAGTTGTTTCACCTGTGAGAAATCCTGAAAACATGACCTGTTGGGGCGCCTTGAGGACTGGAGTTGAGAAACACTGGTATATACAGGCGGTCCCCTATTTTCAAAAATCTGACTTACAAATGGAAGGAGACAACAGGAAGTGAGAGGAAATCTACCCCTAGGAAGGGACATTCTCTCCTGTAAGAGTTAACATGTCTCCTCCACTGATTTATTACCAATCCTGGTTTCCCTTAAAAACCCCAAATTTTCTAAATCCAATTGTCATTGGGACAGAAAGTGAGGTGAAATCTTCTGAACAGAGGCACAGCCAGCAAAATAAATGTCACAGGTGTGATAACCCTTCCCCATGTTTTCCAAAAAGCTTTAAAATGAATTTTTTACCTGAGCTACACTTACAAAATGTACATGTTCCAAATTACAAACAGATTCTACATAAGAACAAACCTACAGTCCCTGTCTTATTTGGACCGCCTGCATACTGCTGTTCAGAGTATATAGGGCCTAGAGGCCCCACGCCTTTTCTTTTTTTAATTTGGGTGCGGGATTCCCCTTAATATCCATACAAGACCCAAAGGGCCTGGTAATGGGCTGGGGTGTTACCCATGTCATTTTTCTCAATAATTTTCATTCATATTGCCGGGACCCGACATTACATTACAGCCGCAAGAAGTTTTAAATGACTTTTATTACTTTAGAAATGTCATTTTGTGCGGGGATTGTTCTAAACACGGGAAACACGTGCCACTTTACAGGCATACTATAGAAACCCCCCCAGGTATGATATTTTAAGGAATATTTCACTTTTATTTTTTCACTTTAAGCATCATTAAAATCACTGCTCCCGAAACAACATCTATTTTTATAAATTGTATTTTTATTTAAAAAAATTTCTGAGAAAACGGATACATATCCAACAGTATGAGAATGCTGTAACATGGAAATTATACAAGCAGTGGAAGATGTAAGTGAAGACAAAGGAATTAAAAATAATGACAAAATAATAATAAAAAGGAAATCTTAAACATAAAACAAGGCAGAATCAAATAAATCTCATTGACATATGTAGCAGATATTTAGAGCAAGGAGATAAAAGATATAAACTACATGCTGATTATCCGGCAAAGGTGATCAATTATGAATAAAGAACCATGATCAGTAAGAAAAGGGCATAGGTTGTGTAGCTAATTAGCCAGATAAGGGGAATGAGGAAAATGGATTAGGAGCAGGATACAGTAGGAGGTTAGGTCTGTTTGGAGAGTTTGGGCCTGGTCATCACCAGGCTAACTAGGGGCCTCAAAAACTAAAGGGTGAGCTAAAGGTTGAGCTATCCCATAGAGCCCAAATCTTGTCAAACCTATCAATTGTATCCTCCACCATAGCCATCAAGTGCTCCATTCTGCGTATGTCCTTAATACCTTGCAATAGCTGTTGTTGGGTTGGGGGATATGTGGACAACCAGCAGGTAGGTATAGCTCTTTTTGCTGCTAATAAGATAAAGGAGGCGAGTTTGTTTAAAGCCTTCCCCAAGCCTGGGAGTGGGAGGCCTAGAACAGTGGTTCTCAACTCCAGTCCTCGGGACCCACCAACAGGCCAGATTTTAAGTATTACCTTGGGGAGTTGCAGACTAGAATACTGCAATCACTGAGCAGCAAGTGATATCACCTGTGATATATTTCAGCTATCTTGCAAACCTGGCCTGTTGGTGGGTCCTGAGGCCTGGAGTTGAGAACCACTGGCCTAGAAGGAAGTGTACTGGGTCCATTGGGAAATGGGCGTCAAATATCTGCTGGAGCATTGTTAGCACTATGGACCAAAAAGGTACAATCAGTTCACATTGCCAGAAGATGTGGTATTTATTCCCTCTGGCTTTCCCACATCTCCAACACAGAGGGGAAAGAGAGGGATCATAACGGTGTATAACCTTCGGAGTCCTATACCAAAAATATAAGACTTTATATGTTTTCTCCCTCTGGACCACACATCGAGAAATCTTAGAGGTTGAGGACCAGATTTTAGCCCACTGTGTGTAAGAAATTTGTTGTTGAATGTGTTGTGACCATTTGTTCATGTAAGAGTGGGTTACCGTCGAGAGTGGGGCATTCTCCTGGAGAATTTGGTATATACTAGAAATGAGTCGTGTTTGGTATGGTCCCTGGGAGCATAGAAGTTCAAAGGGCGTTGGCTTTGTGAGGGTGAGTGTGGGAGAGAGTTTAGAAAGAAAGTGAGTTATTTGGAGGTATGAATATAACAAATGATTTAGAATTTGGCTATTTGATTGGAGGTCTTGGAAAGATCAAAATTTGCAGGTGACTGGATTGACAAAGTGTCAGAGTTGAAATAGACCCTCCTTAGCCCAGGGGAACATTCGGATATGTGAGAAGCTATCAGGGATTAAAGGGTTAAAGAGTACATTCTAGAGGGGGGGCATAGGGAAGAAAGAGAGGATTTGGGGAGGCAAGACCGCCAGATCCTGAGTGAGAACAACATGGGGCCCACACAGAGACCCTGTAGCCTGAGGTCCAAGACTAACTCAGGAGACCAAACTAGGGAGCAATGAATGGGTCGGAAACAGGGATCCCATCTCTATCTCCGCTTGGGGGTCTCAGACTGGACCAGGCCACCACTGCACGGAGGTGGGGGGCTAAATAGTATTTATGAACGTCTGGGGCCCCCATACCTCCCTGATTTCTAGGAGAGAAGACTACTGAGCTGGCCACTCTGTGGGCTCCTCCTCTCCATATAAAGTTAAGAAACCACCTTTTAAGTACTTTTAACTGTGCCATTGGGATGGGAACCGGAAGTGTTTCGAAGAAATATAATAATTTCGGCATAAAAGACATCTTTAGCACGTTAATCCTACCTATCCAGGATATTGGGAGGGGGTTCCAATGAGTCAGCATGGCATTTATATTCCTTAACAGGGGGAGATAATTGGTCGAGTAAAGGGAGGAGTATGCTGGCGTGAGTTGAATCCCTAGATATTTGAGAGATGATGTGCACCAACGTTATGGGTATGAATTTTTAAGCATTAGGAGGTCATCAGGAGGCAGGTGAAGAGGCAGGGCTTCTGTTTTTGATGTATTAACCTTGTAACCAGATAGGGAGCGAAATTGGGATAATAAGGCCTGAAGGGACGGGAGGGAGGTATGAGGGTTAGTTAGGGTGAGGAGTACATCATCAGCAAATAGGGATAGTTTGTACTCCCTTTGATGCATGAGAACCCCTCTTATGTCAGGATGGGATCTGATAGCCTCCGCTAAAGGCTCTAGACATAAAATGAAGAGGAGGGGGGATAGGGGGCAACCTTGTCTAGTTCCATTTGACATGGGGAATGAATGGGAAGAGAAAGAAGCTAGTTGGACCTGCGATGTGGGGTTGGAATAAAGGGATTTTAGGGCTAGGAGAAAGGGACCCCGAATGCCAAATCTAGTGAGGGTTGCAAATATATAGGGCCAGCTTAATCTACCAAATGTCTTTTGGGCATCAAGGCTTAGTATCAGGGCGGGAGAACGGACTCTGTTCAACATATTAATAAGATCTATAGTTCGCCGGGTGTTAGCTCCTGCATGTCTAGTGTGGGGACAAAACCCACCCGGTCTCTGTCAATTAGTTTCATCAGAAATTGAGAGAGGCGGTTGGCCAAAATTTTCGTAAATAGCTTGTAATCTGAATTTAAGAGTGCTATTGGCCTATAGTTGTCTGGGAGGACAGGGTCCTTATCTGTTTTCGGTATGACTGTGATATAGGAGTGGAGAAATTGTTGGTGGGGGGGTTTACCCTGAAGGAGAAAGTTATATAGTGAGATAAAATGCATTGACAGGATTGGGAGGAAGGTCTCATAGTAGGAATATGGGAGACCGTCTGGACCAGGGGCTTTGTGGTTCGGCAAGGATTTGACAGTGTTAGTCAGTTCCTCTTCTGTGATAGGGGCGTTTAATATTTGTACGTCTGAGTCTGTTAGCTTGGGTAGCCGCAGGTCTGTCATAAACTCTTTAAAAGCTGCCATGTCAAATGGGGGATGGTGGTTGGGTGTGAGACATTTATAAAGTTTGTCATAGAACTCGACAAACACCTGAGTCATGGTCTGTGGGCAGTAGGAGGGAGTCCCATCTGGGTGTTTGATGTGGTCTGGAAAGGGGAGGAAGGGTCTTGGGTTGAGTCTAGAGACCAGCATCCTGTGTGGCTTATTTGAAAATTCATAGAATTTTTGTTTAACCCATAGGAGCGATTTGTCTACTGTTGACACGTCTAAGGATTTTATTCGGTGACGTAAGAAGGTTACCGTGCGCAGTCGGCCCACCGTGGGAGAGCGGAGCAGAGATCTTTCAGCAACTAAAAGTTTAGACAGCAAAGATGATTTTAAGTGGGCTATGTTTTTCTTCCTTTGCGAGTCAACAGCAATACACTGTCCTCGAAAGAATGCCTTATGGGCCTCCCAGAGGGTGGACGGGCTGGTCACGGAACCTGTGTTTAATTGAAAATATTCAGTTAAAGCTGTAGAGAGTGTGTCCTTTGTTTCGGAGTATTTAATCAGAGATTCACTGAGTCTCCAATAACATTTCCTGGGAAACGCAGCGGAGAGGCTAAGTTCTAAAGTCAAGGGAGCGTGGTCCGACCAGGTAATGAGACCCAGGTCAGACGACACCGTGTGTGATAGCACGGGAGCTGAAATGAGGAAGTAGGCTAGTCTAGAGAACATCTGCCATGCATCAAACATGCAATGTGTTCAGATCAATTTTCCAAAGGAAGTGGCTAAGGAATGTGTAGCGGAGGATGACGGGGCATGAAACAGAGATTTCCTATCTCAGGTGGGAGAGAGGACAGCATTAAAGTCCCCACCTATTACTATAAAGCGTTGGGAGAATTTTTGTAGGCGTTCAAAAGCATCAGTAAGAAATTTAACCTGACCCGAGTTGGGGGCATATATATTCATGATCGTTATAGGGTTAGACAGGTAAGTGCCCTGTAAAACCATATAACAACCCAGGGGATCTAAGTGGGTTGACTTGACCTGGAGAGGGCAAGAGCGTCTTATCAATACTGCTACTCCCGCCTTTCCAGATGGGTCAGACACCAGGAAGGACAGTGGAAAATATTTAGAGGTGAATTTCAGGGATCCTCCAACTCGGAAGTGTGTCTCCTGAACCAGGATTACATCCGCGCCGGTGGTCCTAAACTCCCGCAATGCCAGCCATCTTTTCTTAATAGAATTCAGGCCCCTTACAATATATGACATTAGTTTTAGAGCCATGTTAGGCCAAAACATTTAGGCCAGAAAACATTCAAAACAATGGGCGCTAGCCCAGCAGTGTAAAGACACATATGTAGCCTTTTAACAAACCATAATCTGCCATGGAACTTACTGTAAAGAGGATAATCAACGATAAGGCTTATATTGTTAATAACAAAAAAATAAATAAAAAAAAGCATGGAGATATAAATAATTACAATAATTAAAAGTAAAATAAAAACAATAATAAAAAATTAGTAAGAAAAAAAACCCTCTGGAGAAAAATGTTGTGGAGTGGTCCAAAAAAGGAACCAAAAAAGAGACCAATGTAGAACGTGTAGCATAACAACAAAAAGGCCTGTCAAGCCCCCAAAAAAAACCATCAGGAATAGACCTGAGAGGTAAAAGCCTGTCAGGGGGCCTCGGCCGTAGCCTGAGGACCTGTAGGGGAGCAAAGCAGTCTCCAACATGGGGGGTGGAGCGTGACATCCCGACTATGCTAATGCTGCTAACATTTCGGGTACTCCTCGAAGCTTTCGTGCTGTGAGCAGTTGTGGAGGCGAGGTCTTCAGGGAACAAATAATGTTAACAGTGCAACAAAAAGGGCGATGCATAGGAACAATGTAGAATGCCCGGTGATGAGGCAAAACTTTCTGCCATAGGGGGTCAACTGAGAGATTGTGTTCCCATGGGGGAGGAAAAGAGAAGACCCGGTGGGGATTCTTCAGTAAATCAGGTGGGTGGTCTGGAGCACTGAGAGAGTTGAGGGGTGGAATAGGCCCTCGAACCCCTTCCTCTTACTGGAGTCCAAATCCTGGCTGGAGCCACGAGGTGACGTGGGGTGGTGGGAGAGATCTGGTCAGACTCTGCAGGGAGCAGGGTAGGCCTAGGCATTTAAGGAAGGCATCTCTTTCCTGGAGGTCACGTAGGGTGTGTTGGACCCCTTCCATAGTGACATTTAGGCGAAAAGGAAAGCCCCAATAGTAAGGGACCTTATGCTGTTGGAGATGAGTGGTGATGGGCCATAGAGAGCATCGTTTGGCCAATGTGATGGGAGATAGGTCACCGAACAGTTGGAGTTTGTCTCCTTTCTATTTATTGCTGGACCTGTTACGAGTGGCCCTTGTCAGGGCCTCTTTGCTTTCATAAAAGTGGAAACGCACCACTATGTCACGGGGTCTGGCTCCCTCAACAGGTTTAGGGGCCAAGGACCTATGGGCTCGATCAAGACGCCAATCTATGTCCACTATTTCAGGTGCCAGGGCATTGAAAAGGCCGAGGAGGTAAGGTCGTATGTTGTTATCAGCAACCTTTTCAGGGACACCGCAGATTCTAAGGTTTTGGCGCCTTTCTCTGTTCTCAAGGTCCTCTTGCTGTAATTGTAATTGAGATACAGAGTTTTTAAGAAGAGCATTCTCATCTTCAAGAGCCTGTACATACTGCAAAGTCTCGTCAAATTTTGTTTCCAGGGTTGCTGTGCGTTCACCAAGGGCGTCTATTTTCCCCCTAAGCTCTCTGAAAATCTTCCCCATCTCCTGGGTGATGTCCCTGGTTACTTGCTGGGCCAAGGCCTGGAGCATGAGATCCATCAGCTCAGCGGTCAGTGTCAGCTGAGGAGTGGAAGATGTGTGAGAAGGGGGGATCTGCTGTAAAGAAACCTCTGCCATTAGTGTGCTGACGTAGTCCTCCAAATCCCCCTGTGAAATTGAGGCTGGGGATTGAGGCCTAGTTAGGAAGCGGTCCATAGTGGAGGATGGCTGCGGGGACTGTGAGGCACGATAGTATGTCCTTTGACCCCCAATTTTGCCCATGTAGTGCTGGGGAGGCTTGAGGAGGCGTAGAAGTGTAACCCCTGGTTCAATCGGTGGCTGTTGTAGCTTGTCAGGGGCCGGGGATCTCGGGACGGGACCGGAGCTCACAAGTCACACGTCCGCCATCTTGGAAAGCCACGCATGCGCCCCTCCAACATCCATTTTAAAAACTTTCTTTTATATTGATACATATCCCCTGGGGCAGGACCCGGGTCCCCAAACCCTCTTTAGGACAATAACTTGCATATTAGCCTTTAAAATTTGCACTTTTGATTTCTTACGATCGAGTCGCATACACTTTAATGGTGTCCGAATGTTTGTGCAAACTTTCGGTCCGTTTGTATGTTCTGGATCCGAACCAGGGGGTGTTCAGCCCATCCGTAGTAATAAGCATTCACATGGCCACAGATACACATTGGACGCTAAATACTATATTATTTAAGAACAAAGTTTACCCATAAACAGTAAATATGTAACGCAGATCTGACATTATATAGTAAGAGCATGTTATTGTTCCAACACTGGAAAACCTGAAAGTATTCAGGACAGTTCCATGTAGATACAGTCAGCAACCAGGTGAGGATGAATAAAATTTCTCTTTTTCGTTCATGAACTATGAGTAAGGTCTTCATATACCCAAATGGGTTAGTGTTGGCTCTGTTTGGAACAAATAAAAAGAAATTTTATTCATCCTCACCTGGTTTCCGACATTATCTACATGGAAAGACTGTTGTGTTGCGGGGTGGAGACCGCATGTCAGGCACAGTGAGTGGAAACAGAGAGCTCTTGCCAGCCCTGATTGCATAATTGGGTTGCAGTGCCATTACCTTACATGTGTGTTTGTTCTTAGGACTGTATTTCTGGCTCACCTTGTGACGTTTATCGCATGCTATATCAGCTGCCGGACTTGGTAAGTGTGCTGGGCCAACTACTTTGAGTCAAAGTTTACTTATTATACTCCCCTCTACATTGAGTGTGGTTTACCATATTTATATGTATATTCTACAGGCAATTGTCGCATCTGCTCCTGACGAGTGAAGGTATTCACGAAACGCGTTGAGATATGAGTTAAATCCGATGCCACATTCATATCAGTTATGTCCTGATATACCTGCATATCATGTGATCACAGACACAGTTATCGGGCATGCCACCCTTGGCACTTGTAGGCTATATTATCTCTTTGTATGCAACTATTTTTACTATCATGTATCCATTATGATATGTGTTTCTTGATTGTATTCTGTATTTACCATGCCCATTTTTGTGCTATTTATATGTGTGCATATTATATGAAACCTTTTTCAATCATTACTATGTTATGAATTAAAAACTTTTTTACCCCTACTTCCGCATTCCCACTGCTTCATTTAAAGTCCCAACTTCCTTTGCTATGTATTTGTTCTTAGGACAGTACCTTTATGATAAAACACATTGCCCAAAACAGTCCACGGTCTCATTTGGTCTGGATACAAACATTTCAATAGCAATAGAACATCATATTAAGTTATTGTTTGAATAGTGACAATAGTGGATTATAATCACACATTCACAGGGGTGGACAGTTTTGGTAACTTCATCATTGGAAACAGAAGACAATGCCATGTTTTGATTATTGTTGCAATGTCATTTTACTAGGAAATAAGTCCATTTTATTTAATGTTTCTACAATAAAAAATTCTTTCTAACACAGTTTGATATTTGGTTCTGCCTCCATAGTCCATGAGGGGATTTTGTGAACGCTTTGCACATATTCTTTGTTTCAATATTATTAGGATGTTGGCAGACTGATTCATACCACACTCTACCCCCACACTATATTTGTATCTGCATAGTTTGGTTTGTGAGTTCCTGTATTCCCACAGGGGGTAGGACATAAGGCTGCCCTCAGTAAAGCCTCGTGCACACGATCGGATTGTTGGCCAACAAAAGCGTGGACTTTTGTCCAAAGGGCGTTGGCCCAACCTTGTCTTGCATACACAGGGCACTGAATTGTTGGCCAGCAATCATGAACGTAGTGGCGTATTACATGGTTTTTCAGCTCTTTAGCTCCACCCTTTGGGTTCTGCTAATTCTGTGTTAGTTAGGGTGTTGATTCACGCTTTTCTTTTCAGTACTCGCCTTTCATTTCATGGTTTTCAGTACTCTCTTTTCAGTACGTGCTTTTCATTTCGTGCTTTTCAGTTCATTTGTGAACGACCGTTTGTCAACCAGACATGTTGCGGAATCGGAGGAGATAACGTGTTATTTATTATTGTCCTTGGAGTTATTGTTTTGACATTTTTTTTGGGTTGAATGATGATTTGATTTGGTATATTTTCTATATTTTTGGATGCATAGAATATACTTTTTGGTTAAGTTCTATTGGCAGATAGCATGTCTAATTTTATTTGTTTTCTTTTTTTAATGCACAATAAAAAAATTGTACAGTGTAAATACAATGTAAAATTAACAAGGGACACCAACAGTTGTATCCAGTGGCGGCCCGTCCATAGGGGGCGCCTGGGCGCCGCCCCCCCCCCCCTCCAGGCAGCAAAAAAAAAAAAAAAAGTAAAAAAAAAAAAATTTTTTTAATACTGGCCCTTTAAAAAAAAAAAAAAGGAAAAAAAGGTCCTTAAGTGCACTGTGTTCGGACGCCGGATACAGTGCGATGCCGGACACAGTGCACTTACAGGAAGCGCCACGTCTATGCAATCACGAGATTGCAGACGTGGCGCTGCATTTGCGGGCGTTTAGCCCGCCTTGGGGCGTTTCCTGAAGCGCTGAGTAGCTTCCGCTCGGCCATAGCAATACATACTACAGGCGCCGGGCGGAAGCTATTCGGCACTTCAGATTTGATTGACATCTGCCCTAAGTCAGATGTCACTTCCTGGTTCTCTCTCTTATTGCGCTCGAGAGAGGAAACAGGAGGAATGCTGGTGCCAGTGTGAGGAGGACACCGCAGGAGACCCAAGGTAAGTACCGCTGTGTGGAGAATGGCGGGACACCTGCTGTGGGGGAGCTCTGATGGGGGACACTTGCTGTGGGGGGGCTCTGATGGGGGACACTTGCTGTGGGGGGGCTCTGATGGGGGACACTTGCTGTGGGGGGGCTCTGATGGGGGACACTTGCTGTGGGGGGGCTCTGATGGGGGACACCTGCTGTGGGGGGCTTTGATGGGGGACACCTGCTGTGGGGGGGCTCTGATGGGGGACACCTGCTGTGGGGGGGCTCTGATGGGGGACACCTGCTGTGGGGGGCTCTGATGGGGGACACCTGCTGTGGGGGGGGCTCTGATGGGGGACACCTGCTGTGGGGGGCTCTGATGGGGGACACCTGCTGTGGGGGGGCTCTGATGGGGGACACCTGCTGTGGGGGGCTCTGATGGGGGACACCTGCTGTGGGGGGGCTCTGATGGGGACACCTGCTGTGGGGGGCTCTGATGGGGACACCTGCTGTGGAGGGACTCTGATGGGGGACACCTGCTGTGGGGGGGCTCTGATGGGGACACCTGCTGTGGGGGGCTCTGATGGGGACACCTGCTGTGGGGGGCTCTGATGGGAACACCTGCTGTGGGGGGGCTCTGATGGGGGACACCTGCTGTGGGGGGGACTCTGATGGGGGACACCTGCGGTGGGGGGGGCTCTTATGGGGGACACCTGCTGTGGGGGGGCTCTGATGGGGGACACCTGCTGTGGGGGGGCTCTGATGGGGGACACCTGCTGTGGGGGGCTCTGATGGGGGACACCTGCTGTGGGGGGGGCTCTGATGGGGGACACCTGCTGTGGGGGGCTCTGATGGGGACACCTGCTGTGGGGGGCTCTGATGGGGACACCTGCTGTGGAGGGACTCTGATGGGGGACACCTGCTGTGGGGGGGCTCTGATGGGGTACACCTGCTGTGGGGGGGCTCTGATGGGGGACACCTGCTGTGGGGGGGCTCTGATGGGGACACCTGCTGTGGGGGGGCTCTGATGGGGACACCTGCTGTAGGGGGGGCTCTGATGGGGACACCTGCTGTGGGGGGCTCTGATGGGGACACCTGCTGTGGAGGGACTCTGATGGAGGACACCTGCTGTGGGGGGGGCTCTGATGGGGGACACCTGCTGTGGAGGGGCTCTGATGGGGGACTCCTGCTGTGGGGGGGGGCTCTGATGGGGGACACCTGCTGTGGGGGGGGCTCTGATGGGGGACACCTGCTGTGGGGGGTTCTGATGGGGACACCTGCTGTGGGGGGGCTCTGATGGGGGACACCTGCTGTGGGGGGCTCTGATGGGGGACACCTGCTGTGGGGGGGGCTCTGATGGGGGACACCTGCTGTGGGGGGTTCTGATGGGGACACCTGCTGTGGGGGGGCTCTGATGGGGGACACCTGCTGTGGGGGGACTCTGATGGGGGACACCTGCTGTGGGGGGGACTCTGATGGGGGGCACCTGCTGTGGGGGGACTCTGATGGGGGACACCTGCTGTGGGGGGCTTTGACAGGGGACACCTGCTGTGGGGGGCTCTGGTGGGGGACACCTGCTGTGGGGGGGCTCTGATGGGGACACCTGCTGTGGGGGGCTCTGATGGGGACACCTGCTGTGGAGGGACTCTGATGGGGGACACCTGCTGTGGGGGGGGCTCTGATGGGGTACACCTGCTGTGGGGGGGCTCTGATGGGGACACCTGCTGTGGGGGGGCTCTGATGGGGACACCTGCTGTGGGGGGGGCTCTGATGGGGACACCTGCTGTGGGGGGCTCTGATGGGGACACCTGCTGTGGAGGGACTCTGATGGAGGACACCTGCTGTGGGGGGGGCTCTGATGGGGGACACCTGCTGTGGAGGGGCTCTGATGGGGGACACCTGCTGTGGGGGGGGCTCTGATGGGGGACACCTGCTGTGGGGGGGGCTCTGATGGGGGACACCTGCTGTGGGGGGTTCTGATGGGGACACCTGCTGTGGGGGGGCTCTGATGGGGAACACCTGCTGTGGGGGGCTCTGATGGGGGACACCTGCTGTGGGGGGGGCTCTGATGGGGGACACCTGCTGTGGGGGGTTCTGATGGGGACACCTGCTGTGGGGGGGCTCTGATGGGGGACACCTGCTGTGGGGGGACTCTGATGGGGGACACCTGCTGTGGGGGGGACTCTGATGGGGGGCACCTGCTGTGGGGGGACTCTGACGGGGGACACCTGCTGTGGGGGGCTTTGACAGGGGACACCTGCTGTGGGGGGCTCTGGTGGGGGACACCTGCTGTGGGGGGACTCTGATGGAGACACCCTGCTGTGGGGGGCTCTGATATGGACACCTGCTGTGGGGGGCTCTGATGGGGGACACCTGCTGTGGGGGGGCTCTGATGGGGGACACCTGCTGTGGGGGGACTCTGATGGGGGACACCTGCTGTGGGGGGGACTCTGATGGGGGGCACCTGCTGTGGGGGGACTCTGATGGGGGACACCTGCTGTGGGGGGCTTTGACAGGGGACACCTGCTGTGGGGGGCTCTGGTGGGGGACACCTGCTGTGGGGGGGCTCTGATGGGGACACCTGCTGTGGGGGGCTCTGATGGGGACACCTGCTGTGGAGGGACTCTGATGGGGGACACCTGCTGTGGGGGGGGCTCTGATGGGGTACACCTGCTGTGGGGGGGCTCTGATGGGGACACCTGCTGTGGGGGGGCTCTGATGGGGACACCTGCTGTGGGGGGGGCTCTGATGGGGACACCTGCTGTGGGGGGCTCTGATGGGGACACCTGCTGTGGAGGGACTCTGATGGAGGACACCTGCTGTGGGGGGGGCTCTAATGGGGGACACCTGCTGTGGAGGGGCTCTGATGGGGGACACCTGCTGTGGGGGGGGCTCTGATGGGGGACACCTGCTGTGGGGGGGCTCTGATGGGGGACACCTGCTGTGGGGGGTTCTGATGGGGACACCTGCTGTGGGGGGGCTCTGATGGGGAACACCTGCTGTGGGGGGCTCTGATGGGGGACACCTGCTGTGGGGGGGGCTCTGATGGGGGACACCTGCTGTGGGGGGTTCTGATGGGGACACCTGCTGTGGGGGGGCTCTGATGGGGGACACCTGCTGTGGGGGGACTCTGATGGGGGACACCTGCTGTGGGGGGGACTCTGATGGGGGGCACCTGCTGTGGGGGGACTCTGACGGGGGACACCTGCTGTGGGGGGCTTTGACAGGGGACACCTGCTGTGGGGGGCTCTGGTGGGGGACACCTGCTGTGGGGGGACTCTGATGGAGACACCCTGCTGTGGGGGGCTCTGATATGGACACCTGCTGTGGGGGGGCTCTGATGGGGGACACCTGCTGTGGGGGGCTCTGATGGGTGACTCCTGTTTTGGGGGGACTCTGATGGGGACACCTGCTGTGGGGGGACTTTGATTGAGACACCTGCTGTGGGGGACACCTGCTGTGGGGGGACTCTGATGGGGGACACCTGCTGTGGGGGGACTCTGATGGGGGACACCTGCTGTGGGGGGACTCTGATGGGGGACACCTGCTGTGGGGGGCTCTGATGGGGGACACCTGCTGTGGGGGGCTCTGATGGGGGACACCTGCTGTGGGGGGCTCTGATGGGGGACACCTGCTGTGGGGGGCTTTGATAGGGGACACCTGCTGTGGGGGGCTCTGGTGGGGGGCTCTGATGGGGGACACCTGCTGTGGGGGGACTCTGATGGGGGACACCTGCTGTGGGGGGACTCTGATGGGGGACACCTGCTGTGGGGGGACTCTGATGGGGACACCTGCTGTGGGGGGACTCTGATGGGGACACCTGCTGTGGGGGGACTCTGATGGTGACACCTGCTGTGGGGGGACTCTGATGGGGACACCTGCTGTGGGGGGACTCTGATGGAGACACATGCTGTGGAGGGACTCTGATGGGGGACACCTGCTGTGGGGGGGCTCTGATGGGGGACACCTGCTGTGGGGGGGCTCTGATGGGGTACACCTGCTGTGGGGGGGCTCTGATGGGGGACACCTGCTGTGGGGGGGCTCTGATGGGGACACCTGCTGTGGGGGGGCTCTGATGGGGACACCTGCTGTAGGGGGGGCTCTGATGGGGACACCTGCTGTGGGGGGCTCTGATGGGGACACCTGCTGTGGAGGGACTCTGATGGAGGACACCTGCTGTGGGGGGGGCTCTGATGGGGGACACCTGCTGTGGAGGGGCTCTGATGGGGGACACCTGCTGTGGGGGGGGGCTCTGATGGGGGACACCTGCTGTGGGGGGGGCTCTGATGGGGGACACCTGCTGTGGGGGGTTCTGATGGGGACACCTGCTGTGGGGGGGCTCTGATGGGGGACACCTGCTGTGGGGGGCTCTGATGGGGGACACCTGCTGTGGGGGGGGCTCTGATGGGGGACACCTGCTGTGGGGGGTTCTGATGGGGACACCTGCTGTGGGGGGGCTCTGATGGGGGACACCTGCTGTGGGGGACTCTGATGGGGGACACCTGCTGTGGGGGGGACTCTGATGGGGGGCACCTGCTGTGGGGGGACTCTGATGGGGGACACCTGCTGTGGGGGGCTTTGACAGGGGACACCTGCTGTGGGGGGCTCTGGTGGGGGACACCTGCTGTGGGGGGGCTCTGATGGGGACACCTGCTGTGGGGGGCTCTGATGGGGACACCTGCTGTGGAGGGACTCTGATGGGGGACACCTGCTGTGGGGGGGGCTCTGATGGGGTACACCTGCTGTGGGGGGGCTCTGATGGGGGACACCTGCTGTGGGGGGGCTCTGATGGGGTACACCTGCTGTGGGGGGGGCTCTGATGGGGACACCTGCTGTGGGGGGCTCTGATGGGGACACCTGCTGTGGAGGGACTCTGATGGAGGACACCTGCTGTGGGGGGGGCTCTGATGGGGGACACCTGCTGTGGAGGGGCTCTGATGGGGGACACCTGCTGTGGGGGGGGCTCTGATGGGGGACACCTGCTGTGGGGGGGGCTCTGATGGGGGACACCTGCTGTGGGGGGTTCTGATGGGGACACCTGCTGTGGGGGGGCTCTGATGGGGAACACCTGCTGTGGGGGGCTCTGATGGGGGACACCTGCTGGGGGGGGGGGCTCTGATGGGGGACACCTGCTGTGGGGGGTTCTGATGGGGACACCTGCTGTGGGGGGGCTCTGATGGGGGACACCTGCTGTGGGGGGACTCTGATGGGGGACACCTGCTGTGGGGGGGACTCTGATGGGGGGCACCTGCTGTGGGGGGACTCTGACGGGGGACACCTGCTGTGGGGGGCTTTGACAGGGGACACCTGCTGTGGGGGGCTCTGGTGGGGGACACCTGCTGTGGGGGGACTCTGATGGAGACACCCTGCTGTGGGGGGCTCTGATATGGACACCTGCTGTGGGGGGGCTCTGATGGGGGACACCTGCTGTGGGGGGCTCTGATGGGTGACTCCTGTTTTGGGGGGACTCTGATGGGGACACCTGCTGTGGGGGGACTTTGATTGAGACACCTGCTGTGGGGGACACCTGCTGTGGGGGGACTCTGATGGGGGACACCTGCTGTGGGGGGACTCTGATGGGGGACACCTGCTGTGGGGGGACTCTGATGGGGGACACCTGCTGTGGGGGGCTCTGATGGGGGACACCTGCTGTGGGGGGCTCTGATGGGGGACACCTGCTGTGGGGGGCTCTGATGGGGGACACCTGCTGTGGGGGGCTTTGATAGGGGACACCTGCTGTGGGGGGCTCTGGTGGGGGGCTCTGATGGGGGACACCTGCTGTGGGGGGACTCTGATGGGGGACACCCGCTGTGGGGGGACTCTGATGGGGGACACCTGCTGTGGGGGGACTCTGATGGGGACACCTGCTGTGGGGGGACTCTGATGGGGACACCTGCTGTGGGGGGACTCTGATGGTGACACCTGCTGTGGGGGGACTCTGATGGGGACACCTGCTGTGGGGGGACTCTGATGGAGACACATGCTGTGGGGGGACACTGATGGCAACTCTGATGTAAGGGGACAGAGGCTGTATTTGGGGAGGGGGGCAGAGGCTGCATTTGGGGGGGACAGAGGCTGAATTTTGGGGGGGGGACAGAGGCTGCATTTGGATTTGGGGGGGAGACAAAGGCTGCATTTTATGTGACAGAGGCTGCATTTGATGTGACACAGGCTGCATGTAAGAAGGGACTGCTGGGGACACCTGATGGCATCTGGTTGTAGGCGACGTGGCTAGTGACACACTCGGGGCTCCCACTGATTCTGCATTATGGTGAGTTGAACGATTTCATTTTATATTACAATGTAATAATAGTAATAATGAGCTTCAATCATCCTGACACCATAACAACCATGGTGCCGGGATGATTGAAGCGCTAACACCAGATGTTTGGAGTATCTTTATATGCTGATTGTTAAACTTTGTAGAATACACATTTCTTTTGTTGTGTAGTATCTGGGGCTGCTGTCCCTCTCTCCCTCTCCCTCCATCCCTCGTTTATCTCAGATGCTAACCACACCACCTTAGAGCCACGCCCACTATTTCGCTGAAACCACGCCCATTTTCACCAAGTGGGAGGGGTCAAAAAGGAAGGGCGGGGTCTGGCGCCCCCCTATCCTAAAACTTCACCAGCCGCCACTGGTTGTATCTTTGATCTTAAAAACTACGGGATAATGGTGTTGTGGTAACTTGCCCAAATAAAAAAAAAGCATAATACTATTATTCTTGATATTACTAGAAAAAAAAATCCTTGAAAATTCATTTGCCATACGTTCATTAGTATCACCAGCAAAGCAGCTTCATTATTATCCCATTAAAGAAGAAGAGAATTGTTCGCTGCATTTCGAGATTTCATAATTTTCCACATCTCGAATGTTAATTCTCCATTCCGAGCGCCAGTTTACAAGACCGACCGCTTCTGGCTCATCCTTGCTTCCAAACATGCGTGTTTGTACTTTGGACTTTTGTCCGACGGACCTGTGTACACATGCTCGGAAAATCCGACAACAGACATTTGTCCGCGTAAAATTTTAAAACCTGCTATCCAACATTTGTCTGCGGAAAATCCAACAATTGTCTGATGGAGCATACACATGGTCAGATTTTCCGCCAACAGCCTGTTATCACACATTTCCCAGCTGAAAATTTGATTGTGTGTATGAGGCTTAACCACTTGCCGACCGCCGCACGACGATGTACGTCGGCAAAGCGGCACGGGCAGGCAAAAGGGCTTACCTGTACGTCCCTGCCTGCCCGCGGGTGGGGGGTCCGATCGGACCCCCCCCGGTGCCTGCGGCGGTCGGCAAATGTCCCCCGGCGATCGGTGGTGAGGGGGAGGCCATCCATTCGTGCCCCCCCTCGCGATCGCTCCCAGCCAATGGAATCATTTCCCTGCCTCTGTATTGTAAACAGAGGCAGAGGAAATGATGTCATCTCTCCTCGGCTCGGTATTTTCCGTTCCGGGCCGAGGAGAGAAGACTGAACTGTGAGTTACACAAACACACACACACAGTAGAACATGCCAGGCATACATTTCACCCCGATCCCCCCCCCGATCGCCCCCCGATCCCCCCCCAATCACCCCCCCCCCTGTTACAAACTGACACCAAGCAGGTTTTTTTTTTTTTTTTTTTTTTTTTTTTCTGATTACTGTATTGGTGTCAGTTTGTGACAGTTAGTGTGTTAGGGCAGTGAGTCTTAGGCCCCCTTTAGGTCTAGGGTACCCCCCTAACCCCCCTAATAAAGTTTTAACCCCTTGATCACCCCCTGTCACCAGTGTTGCTAAGCGATCATTTTTCTGATCGCTGTATTAGTGTCGCTGGTGACGCTAGTTAGTGAGGTAAATATTTAGGTTCGCCGTCAGCGTTTTATAGCGACAGGGATCCCCCTATACTACCTAATAAATGTTTTAACCCCTTGATTGCCCCCTAGTTAACCCTTTCACCACTGATCACCGTATAACCGTTACGGGTGACGCTGGTTAGTTCGTTTATTTTTTATAGTGTCAGGGCACCCGCCGTTTATTACCGAATAAAGGTTTAGCCCCCCGATCGCCCGGCGGTGATATGCGTCGCCCCAGGCAGCGTCAGATTAGCGCCAGTACCGCTAACACCCACGCACGCAGCATACGCCTCCCTTAGTGGTATAGTATCTGTATGGATCAATATCTGATCCGATCAGATCTATACTAGCGTCCCCAGCAGTTTAGGGTTCCCAAAAACGCAGTGTTAGCGGGATCAGCCCAGATACCTGCTAGCACCTGCGTTTTGCCCCTCTGCCCGGCCCAGCCCAGCCCACCCAAGTGCAGTATCGATCGATCACTGTCACTTACAAGGCACTAAACGCATAACTGCAGCGTTCGCAGAGTCAGGCCTGATCCCTGCGATCGCTAACAGTTTTCTTGGTAGCGTTTTGGTGAGCTGGCAAGCACCAGCCCCAGGCAGCGTCAGATTAGCGCCAGTACCGCTAACACCCACGCACGCAGCATACGCCTCCCTTAGTGGTATAGTATCTGAACGCATCAATATCTGATCCGATCAGATCTATACTAGCGTCCCCAGCAGTTTAGGGTTCCCAAAAACGCAGTGTTAGCGGGATCAGCCCAGATACCTGCTAGCACCTGCGTTTTGCCCCTCCGCCCGGCCCAGCCCAGCCCACCCAAGTGCAGTATCGATCGATCACTGTCACTTACAAAACACTAAACGCATAACTGCAGCGTTCGCAGAGTCAGGCCTGATCCCTGCGATCGCTAACAGTTTTTTTGGTAGCGTTTTGGTGAACTGGCAAGCACCAGCCCCAGGCAGCGTCAGATTAGCGCCAGTACCGCTGACACCCGCACACGCAGCATACACCTCCCTTAGTGGTATAGTATCTGATCGCATCAATATCTGATCCGATCAGATCTATACTAGCGTCCCCAGCAGTTTAGGGTTCCCACAAACGCAGTGTTAGCGGGATCAGCCCAGATACCTGCTAGCACCTGCGTTTTGCCCCTCCGCCCGGCCCAGCCCAGCCCACCCAAGTGCAGTATCGATCGATCACTGACACTTACAAAACACTAAACGCATAACTGCAGCGTTCGCAGAGTCAGGCCTGATCCCTGCGATCGCTAACAGTTTTTTTGGTAGCGTTTTGGTGAACTGGCAAGCGCCAGCGGCCTAGTACACCCCGGTCGTAGTCAAACCAGCACTGCAGTAACACTTGGTGACGTGGCGAGTCCCATAAGTGCAGTTCAAGCTGGTGAGGTGGCAAGCACAAGTAGTGTCCCGCTGCCACCAAAAAGACAAACACAGTCCCGTCGTGCCCATAGTGCCCTTCCTGCTGCATTCGCCAATCCTAATTGGGAACCCACCACTTCTGCAGCGCCCGTACTTCCCCCATTCACATCCCCAACCAAATGCAGTCGGCTGCATGAGAGGCATTTTTATGTCCTCCCGAGTACCCCTACCCAACGAACCCCCCCAAAAAAGATGTCGTGTCTGCAGCAAGCGCGGATATAGGCGTGACACCCACTATTATTGTCCCACCTGTCCTGACAATCCTGGTCTTTGCATTGGTGAATGTTTTGAATGCTACCATTCACTAGTTGACTATTAGCGTAGGGTACAGCATTGCACAGACTAGGCACACTTTCACAGGGTCTCCCAAGATGCCATCGCATTTTGAGAGACCCGAACCTGGAACCGGTTACAGTTATAAAAGTTAGTTACAAAAAAAAGTGAAAAAAAAAAAAAAACACAAACAAAAATATAAAATAAAAAAAAAAATAGTTGGCGTTTTATTGTTCTCTCTCTCTCTATTCTCTCTCTATTGTTCTGCTCTTTTTTACTGTATTCTATTCTGCAATGTTTTATTGTTATTATGTTTTATCATGTTTGCTTTTCAGGTATGCAATTTTTTATACCTTACCGTTTACTGTGCTTTATTGTTAACCATTTTTTTGTCTTCAGGTACGCCATTCACGACTTTGAGTGGTTATACCAGAATGATGCCTGCAGGTTTAGGTATCATCTTGGTATCATTCTTTTCAGCCAGCGGTCAGCTTTCATGTAAAAGCAATCCTAGTGGCTAATTAGCCTCTAGACTGCTTTTACAAGCAGTCGGAGGGAATGCCCCCCCCCCCCCAACGTCTTCCGTGTTTTTCTCTGGCTCTCCTGTCTCAACAGGGAACCTGAGAATGCAGCCGGTGATTCAGCCAGATGACCATAGAGCTGATCAGAGACCAGAGTGGCTCCAAACATCTCTATGGCCTAAGAAACCGGAAGCTACGAGCATTTTATGACTTAGATTTCGCCGGATGTAAACAGCGCCATTGGGAAATTGGGAAAGCATTTTATCACACCGATCTTGGCGTGGTCAGATGCTTTGAGGGCAGAGGAGAAATCTAGGGTCTAATAGACCCCAATTTTTGCAAAAAAGAGTACCTGTCACTACCTATTGCTATCATAGGGGATATTTACATTCCCTGAGATAACAATAAAAATGATTTAAAAAAAAAAAAAATGAAAGGAACAGTTTAAAAATAAGATAAAAAAATAATAATAATAAAGAAAAAAAAAAAAAAAGCACCCCTGTCCCCCCTGCTCTCGCGCTAAGGTGAACGCAAGCGTTGGTCTGGCGTCAAATGTAAACAGCAATTGCACCATGCATGTGAGGTATCGCCGCGAAGGTCAGATCGAGGGCAGTAATTTTAGCAGTAGACCTCCTCTGTAAATCTAAAGTGGTAACCTGTAAAGGCTTTTAAAGGCTTTTAAAAATGTATTTAGTTTGTCGCCACTGCACGTTTGTGCGCAATTTTAAAGCATGTCATGTTTGGTATCTATGTACTCGGCCTAAGATCATCTTTTTTATCTCATCAAACATTTGGGCAATATAGTGTGTTTTAGTGCATTAAAATGTAAAAAAGTGTGTTTTTTCCCCAAAAAATGCGTTTGAAAAATCGCTGCGCAAATACTGTGTGAAAAAAAAAAATGAAACACCCACCATTTTAATCTGTAGGGCATTTGCTTTAAAAAAAATATATAATGTTTGGGGGTTCAAAGTAATTTTCTTGCAAAAAAAAATTATTTTTTTATGTAAACAATAAGTGTCAGAAAGGGCTTTGTCTTCAAGTGGTTAGAAGAGTGGGTGATGTGTGACATAAGCTTCTAGATGTTGTGCATAAAATGCCAGGACAGTTCAAACCCCCCCCAAATGACCCCATTTTGGAAAGTAGACACCCCAAGCTATTTGCTGAGAGTCATGTTGAGTCCATGGAATAATTTATATTGTGACACAAGTTGCGGGAAAGAGACAATTTTTTATTTTTTTTATTTTTTTTTGCGCAAAGTTGTCACTAAATGATATATTGCTCAAACATGCCATGGGAATATGTGAAATTACACCCCAAAATACATTCTGCTGCTTCTCCTGAGTACGGGGATACCACATGTGTGAGACTTTTTGGGAGCCTAGCCGCGTACGGGACCCCGAAAACCAAGCACCGCCTTCAGGCTTTCTAAGGCCGTAAATTTTTGATTTCACTCTTCACCGCCTATCACAGTTTCGGGGGCCATGGAATGCCCAGGTGGCAAAAAAAACCCCCAAATGACCCCATTTTGGAAAGTAGACACCCCAAGCTATTTGATGAGAGGTATAGTGAGTATTTTGCAGACCTCACTTTTTGTCACAAAGTTTTGAAAATTGAAAAAAGAAAAAAAAAATTTTTTTTTCTCGTCTTTCTTTATTTTCAAAAACAAATGAGAGCTGCAAAATACTCACCATGCCTCTCAGCAAATAGCTTGGGGTGTCTACTTTCCAAAATGGGGTCATTTGGGGGGGGTTTGTGCCACCTGGGCATTCCATGGCCTCCGAAACTGTGATAGGCAGTGAGGAGTAAAATCAAAAATGTACGCCCTTAGAAATCCTGAAGGCGGTGCTTGGTTTTCGGGGTCCCGTACGCGGCTAGGCTCCTAAAAAGTCCCACACATGTGGTATCCCCGTACTCAGGAGAAGCAGCTAAATGTATTTTGGGGTGCAATTCCACATATGCCCATGGCCTGTGTGAGCAATATATCATTTAGTGACAACTTTGTGCAAAAAAAAAAAAAAAAAAAAAAAATTGTCACTTTCCCGCAACTTGTGTCAAAATATAAAACATTCCATGGACTCAACATGCCTCAAAGCAAATAGCTTGGGGTGTCTACTTTCCAAAATGGGGTCATTTGGGGGGGGTTTATGTCATCTGGGCATTTTATGGCCTTCAAAACCGTGATAGGTAGTGAGGAGTAAAATCAAAAATGTACGCCCTTAGAAATCCTGAAGGCGGTGCTTGGTTTTCGGGGCCCCGTACGCGGCTAGGCTCCCAAAAAGTCCCACACATGTGGTATCCCCGTACTCAGGAGAAGCAGCTAAATGTATTTTGGGGTGCAATTCCACATATGCCCATGGCCTGTGTGAGCAATATATCATTTAGTGACAACTTTTTGTAATTTTTTTTTTTTTTTTTTTTTTTTGTCATTATTCAATCACTTGGGACAAAAAAAATGAATATTCAATGGGCTCAACATGCCTCTCAGCAAATTCCTTGGGGTGTCTACTTTCCAAAATGGGGTCATTTGTGGGGGTTTTGTACTGCCCTGCCATTTTAGCACCTCAAGAATCGACATAGGCAGTCATAAATTAAAGGCTGTGTAAATTCCAGAAAATGTACCCTAGTTTGTAGACGCTATAACTTTTGCGCAAACCAATAAATATACACTTATCGACATTTTTTTTACCAAAGACATGTGGCCGAATACATTTTGGCCTAAATGTATGACTAAAATTGAGTTTATTGGATTTTTTTTAGAACAAAAAGTAGAAAATATCATTTTTTTTCAAAATTTTCGGTCTTTTTCCGTGTATAGCGCAAAAAATAAAAACGGCAGAGGTGATCAAATACCATCAAAAGAAAGCTCTATTTGTGGGAAGAAAAGGACGCAAATTTCGTTTGGGTACAGCATTGCATGACCGCGCAATTAGCAGTTAAAGCGACGCAGTGCCGAATTGTAAAAAGTGCTCTGGTCAGGAAGGGGGTAAATCCTTCCGGGGCTGAAGTGGTTAAGAAGAGCATAACTTATTGTATTCTGAGGCAAAATGGCTAATTGGGCCCAATTTGTACATTTTCACTTAGGTTTGTACTCACTTTTGTTACCAGCAGTTTAGACATTAATGGCTGTGTGTTGAGTTGGTTTGAGGGGACAGCAAACTTACACTGTTATACAAGCTGTACACTCACTACTTTACATTGTAGCAAAGTAACATTTCTTCAGTGTTGTCACATGAAAAGATAGAATAAAATATTTACAAAAATGTGAGGGGTGTACTCACTTTTGTGAGATACTGTGTGTGTGTGTATATATATATATATATATATATATATATATATATATATAATTTGTAGTCAGAGTCTTCACTTGGAAATGCAATAATCCTAACTACCAAGACCTGAGGTGTGCCTTGGCCTGGCTGGTAAGTATGCCTAAAAGAGGGCAAAAAGAGACACAAAGTAGGTGTGATGTGAAAGCTACATAGAAAGGCCAGCAACAACCATCAGTCCAGAAAATGTGAATGCCTGGATGACTACAGTTTTTACGTATGTAGCTGCTAAAATGGAGGATCTCCTGCGCCCCATGAACCTGATGATACAGAAGGGACCCCTGTGCGGACCTACGAAAGTTGCCTCCGATCCAGACGAATATCCAGAAAAGGAAGATGCTACAACGACAGAAATGCTATGACAGAAAAATGCTACAACAGGAAAATGCTATGAGGAAAATGCTACGACAGGAACGCTACGAATGAAAAGCTACGACAGGAAAATACTACGACAGGAACATGCTGCATCAGAACTGCTACGACTGAAACGCTACAAATGAATCGTTATGACAGGAAAATGCTACGACAGGAAAATGCTGCGACAGAACTGCTACGAATGAAGCTCTATGAATGAAACGCTATGAATGAAGCGATACGACAGGAAAATGCTACGACAGAACTGCTATGAATGAAATGCTACAAATGAAAAACCACGAATATAAGCTATGACAAGAAATGCTATGACAGGAAACACTATGACAGGAAATGCTACGACAGGAAAATGCTACAAATGAAATGCTACGAATGAAACGCTATGAATGAAAAGCTACAAATGAAATGCTACGAATAATACGCTACGACAGCAAAAAGCTACGGCAGGAAAAAGCTACAACAGGAAAATGGTGCGACAGGAAAATGTGGCGTGAGCACCGGGAGAAGGGGGTGGACAGCCCCCCTTGAGGCAAATCCTCACAGGGAGTGAGGAGCTGGCGGGTGGCCCCCGGCAACGAAACACTCGGATGTGAATAAGGACCCTCAGTCATTCAAACAAAAAATGTTTCCTGATTTTATTTTTCCTTGGAAATAGTGCTTAAAAAGAATAATGTTACTACTGCAGGTGTGTGACCCTCAGCAAAATTCTGGAGCCCCAAAAATGGCCCCCAATTGTTGCTCACTCCAATGGGGAATCATATGGAAATGGTAGTAATTTTGAATTGAGGGGGCATATATAAGGCTATAGGGCTAGTTTCCCACAAACATTACCTCCAAGTCTAGCCTTACCTTTGATTTGCAGTCTGAGTGCAGAGCTATTGTGCCCAGACATACACCCACTAGAGAATGCACATGATGGCTTCCCCAGCTGAATGCAGTATTTTTTTTTCTTTCCAGAAGGAATGAGTAGAATGAAACATGTGTTTCCATGCTTTTTAAGGCTAACCTAGGTCTGTTATGGATTTCAAGGGGAACCCCACAACAAAGTAAAAAAAAAATGGTGTGGGATCCCCCCAAAAATCCATACCAGACCCTTATCCGAGCACGTAACCTGGCAGGCCGCAGGAAAAGAGGGGGTGTTATGAGAGAGAAAATCACTGCTCCCGAAAAAACGTCCATTTTTAAAACGTCTTTTTGCATTGATGCATGTCCCCTGGGGCAGGACCCAGGTCCCCAAACACTTTTTATGACAGTAAAGCCTTTAAAATGAGCACTTTTGATTATTCATGTGTGTGCCCCATAGACTTTAACGGTGTTCGCGTGTTCGAACAAATTTTTTGCCTGTTCGCATGTTTTGGATGCGAATCGAACCGGGGGTGTTCAGCTCATCCCTATTCGTGAGTTGTGTGTCCCAATTCCAGTGTTGCGGTTTCTCCATTCATTGCTTTTCGTCGATCGAGTCTTGCTCTCTGTCGCAGGTAGGATTCGTTACCGTTTCTCCTATCAGGTATAGTTCTTTTCGATTCGTTATGTCCTCATTTCATATTTTCGGCCTTTGCAGCAGAACTTACGAATCGTTCGTAGTCTCCATGCACAGTCATTATATTTAAAACTCCATACCAACCACAAGATTCTTTTCAGTGCGTCATGCACACCGTTACACCACACATGGCCAGTCACAGGCCTTTTATTTCGCTAAAACCATTGCATGCTCTTCATAGCCCGCTTCGAATCTAGTCATGTCGGTGGCATGATTCGTGTCGGATCCATTTCATACACTTACTACTGATTCGTATCAGATTAATTTCATGAACTCTACAACTGATTTGTTTTGGATTCATTTCATGCACTCTACAACTGTTTTGTATCGGATTCATTTCATACACTTTACAACCGAATTGTATCGGATTTATTTCATACACTTTACAACCGATTTATATCGGATTCATTTCATACACTTTACAACCAATTCAAATCGGATCCATTTCCTGCATTTTTACAACCGATTTGTATTAGATTAATTTCATACACTTTACAACGACTCGTATCAGATTCATTTCAAACACCTTACAACCGATTTGTGTCGGATTCATGTCATGCACGCTATAACCGATTTGCACTGGTTTAATTTCATACACCTTACAACTGATTCATATCAGATTCATTTCTTTGTTTCAAAATATTTTATTGAGGGTTATAAAGTCTTTACAGCAAACATTTTACATTTATCAATGCTTGTAAATTATAACATTTTTTTTCAAATTATAGAATATGCTCCAAAACAAAAGTCCCAGCTAGTATTGATAATCACTTCCATACTTGACTGGTTATGAGAGGGGTATCAACTCAACATATATCCTCAAATTAGTCCTAATTACCTGATATCTATTATTCCACTAAAGTATATTCTGTATTCCGTGCGAGAACCCATGTGTACGCTTTAAATGAGAATTTTATCGGAAGTATGTTATGGTTATCACTCACTGTCTATGGGGTTGCTCAATAAGCTTACAGGGAAGCTTCATAAATTTCTGGAATGCATTTCGTAGGTTGGGTGGTTAATTGGCATGTGAAGTGGATAGACTATGTGTTTATGTGGGTGTTTAGATGGCGATTGTAGGAAAGGAGAAGAGGAGGTGGGTAGGGGAAAGAGCGGGGAGGGAGGAGGGGGGGTAGGAGGGTAAGTCTCTGACTTCCCTCTGCGAATGGTACCTATCCTTGGTATTTTGACTGCAGTATTATTGGTGCATATTTTTAGGTTATATGTACGTTATGGCATTCGGTCTATCTTCCTTTTTTTTTTCTTTTTTCTTTCCCTTCCTTCTTTTAATTTTAAATCCTCTTTATTGAAAAACAACAATTCACATTAAAAGAAATCAGGTAAGATCACATTCTGGGGACTGACATAACCAGTATTTACATAATCCTCAACTTTTACCGTATTTATACAGCAGTCCACAAAAATAAAAAGACAAGGAGCATAAACATCAATAAAATACCCTCCTCTACCTGAGGGACATACAAAATTTTTTTCCTTTCTTTTACTCCCTTTCCCTCCCCCTCCCCCCGCCATCACACCCCCCCCCCGTCCCCCCAACCCCCTTAAACCTCATTCTCCCTCCCCATTCACCCCGTGCTTCTCCCACATCACCCAATCCTTCCATATTTTCTCAAATTTTTTGTGGTTGCTTCTTTTCTTATATATAAGTTTCTCTCTACTAACTTCCTCCTTCACTTCTTTCACCCATTCTTCGAACGTCGGGGGTTCTTTTCTCTGCCAATTCTTGGCTATAAGCTTTTTCCCTTGAAACAGACACCTGACTATTGCAGTCTGTGTATCTCTCGCGGGCTGTTGCTCCTCCATTAGGCCTAGTAGGCAGATCTTGGCACCCATACTTAGTGATGTCTTAAAAATACAATTTATCCTGTCCACAATACTTTTCCAGTATCTATACAGTTTTGGGCAACGCCAGAACATGTGTAATAGATCTCCCCTCTCTCCTCCGCACCTCTGGCACCCCGAGTCTTCCCTCCTCCCCATCCTAAACAGCTTTAATGGTGTAAAATACACCCTATATATCAAATATAAATGCGACACTACCTGTGATGGAGAGAGGGAAACCCTGGGCCCTGATGACAATACATACTCCCATTGACTGTCCGACATTTTCCCAATCTCATCCTCCCATTTCTTCCTATTTTTGTCCTCCGCTCTATCCCCCTGTATCGAGATTCTTAAACTGCTGTACATGTCAGATATCAGACCTTTCGTGGAATCTGAGTCGACCAGTTTCCTCACAGAGATCATGTCGCTCCATAGTGGCTCCTTACCGTTGAATTGTGCGTCTAGAGCGTGCCTAACCTGCAAGTATCTGTAGAATGAACGGTTAGGGATCGCGAATTCAATCGCTAATTCCTGGAATGTTTTTAATCTCCCGGCTTTATAAAGCTGTGAGAGATAATGGATGCCCTGCCGATCCCACTCTTCAATCTTCCCCATTATTTTCACTTCATTAAGCTTGCTATTATCCCACAATGGGGTGAACTCCGAGAAATCTACATAGCCCATTATTTTTTTGACCTTGGTCCAGCTCTTGACCATCAACTGGGTAGTGGGACATCTGGTGATAAAGGAGTCCGCCTCCAACGCTTCTACTATGGTGTTGTGGTTAGTATCGCCTAGGAGTACTTTATTCCCTGTTACCTCTTTCCCGGGCCTATTACACCCTCCCATATGCTGGACCTGTGATGCCAGAAAGTAACATCCCGGATCCGGCACTCCCAGTCCTCCCTTCTCTGTTATTCGCCGGAGCGTCTGCAGGCCGATCCTTGCTGCACCGCCTTTCCAAATCAGCTCTCTGAATAAGCTGTCCATTTTATTGAACCATCGTTTAGCAATCCAAACAGGTGAATTATGCAAAATATATAAAATTTGCGGCATCCAAACCATTTTTATCAGGTTACAGCGCCCGGCAACCGACAGGGGCAACCGTCCCCACACCTGACATTTCTGTTTAAGTTTTTTCATTAATGGGACTAGATTTTCTGCAATATATTGTTCTGGATCCCTTGAGATATTAATTCGGCATTCGGTCTATCTTAACCTTTTTTTTTTTTTTTTTTATTTATGTTTTAAGGGCCTGGTAGCTTACTTTTATTAAAATAGATTAAAGTAAGGTCAACAAACTTGCCCATTCATGGGTTTTGGTTGCACGCAACATAAACAGGTAACAAAAATACCAAGCCACCTGGCTCTTACATCAGCAGCACTGCTGCTATTAGAACTGCCCTCTCAGACAGCCGGCTCTTAACGTAATGCTTAATCTAACTCCTAAAAATATCCTCTAATTTATGATATAAAATCAGTGGCATAACTGTAGCCAAACCAGCCCATGAAGTTTCTATGAGTTTCGGGGGGGGGACACATTAATGGGCCTGTTTGTGCTGAACCTGAGCCCATCTGAAGTCTCGGGTCTAGAAGAGCTGATGCTGGATGCACAGAAGGAGTCTTCATAATAATGTCTGATCACAGATTCCTGCTTACAGATGTTCAGGTACTTATTTAACTGTCCTAGCAATGATGTTTTGCTCTCAGAACTTCTGCTGCAGCCCAGCCACTCTGAAATGAATCCTGTACATCTGATGTAGTCTTCCTAAGGCTAGCCCTACATGCTCAGATTTATCTTGTTCAGCTCTGCATTGAATATACACTACTAGTGATTGTATCAGACAGCCACAGCATTCACTGCTACCTGAATACACTAACAGTGACTGCATCTGATTGGAGACAGTCACTATTTAGCCAAACATTTTCTTCCTGGCTCCTTCAACTTTTTTTTTTTTTTTTTTTAATTTTAAGTTTTATTGAATTTTTCATGAGAATCCGTACAAAGCATGTAAAAAAGCATTATATCAACATTACATATTGAGTAATACAATATACATCAATCATGAGTAAAGGTATCAGTCATGAAAATAGGACGTGGATTATGAAGATTTAACACTACACGTTTAACTTACACATCATTTGGATGGTGTCAGCACTGTCTCTCCACCCTGGCACCCCAAATTGGGTGCTCACTGTGCCACGGGGGGTGAGGCAGCCCTTCAACCACCAGTCGTGAAATATACTGCAACCAACAAAAGCAATTAAAGTAGGCCCAGAAATGCGGAACTTTAAGCTAGTCATCACATAGAATTGTAAGTCCTACTTAGTGAAAATATGTCTAGGTTACTGTAAATAGGGGTTCAAGCGAGAATCATCAGGTAGAATCTATGAAAGAGCTGTGCTTCTCGGATCGGATATCCAAGGTTCCCATTTTTGGAGAAACAAGGTGGTATTTAGGTTGGCTTTAGCGAAGGCGAATTCCATGTGGAAGTGGTAATTTAAAAGAACAATAAGATCTGATAGAATGGGAGGTTGTGGTGATTTCCATTTTCTCGCTAGAGCTAAGCGGGCTGCAATAAGGATATGAGTCGCCACTACTCTGATATGTTTCGGCCATGTCGGGACATCAAGACCCAAGAGAAGATCTAGGGGGGATGATGGAGGGGGGACCTTGCAAATCGTTGAGATGAGAGTTGCAACATCTAGCCAGAATCTGTGAATTAAAGGGCATTCCCACCAGATGTGTCGCAGAATGCCTGCTTCGGTGCAATTCTGCCAGCATTAAGATGAGGTGGCTGGGTATATCTTTGCCAGTCTGGCTGGGGTATAGTACCATTTGTGGAACAGTTTTTGAATTGATTCCCAATGGGAGGTGCAACGTGATACTCGAAGTGGGAGAGTTAAGGCTTTGTACCAACTTGCGGGTGGTGGTGGAGTGGTGGTGATTGATGACCAGAAGTCAATAGAGGGAGATGATTGATTTGCAGACGGTGTCGTTAGTATTTTGTACATTACTGAGATTCCTTTCTGTGCTGGAGCTGGGGTTTCGTAGAATTTTAATATATCAGCCATTGGAGCATTGTCAGTGAGTATATTGATTGGGGATATGATAGAGCGGATCCGTAGGTATAGGAAAAAGGTTGATGTGGGAATATCGAATAATTGTTGTAGTTGTACAAATGAGTGGATCCCGGATGTGGACATCAGTTGTCCAATGTTGACAAGACCATTCTGTGTCCATAGGTGGACGGACAGGTCAGGCGATATCATTTCTATTGCTTGAATGGGGAGTTTGGAAAGGATTGAATTGGGTATACCCCTTGCTTGTTGTGTAAGAGCTGTCCAGACCCGAAGTGCCGATGTTAAAGATTGTAGAAAATGTCGTTGTGGTTTTAAGTTAAGTAGGGTAGCCGACAAAACGTGTTTCAGGTTCGGTGTGATAGCTGCAGACTCAATTTGGTGCCACGTTTTCCTGGAGGTGGGTGACCACCATTCTTTTAATTGGTCCAATATTACTGCTTTGTAGTAAGCATGTATGTTGGGGGCTCCCATTCCACCGTGTTGGACTGAAGAATATTTTGTTTAAGTCTGGGTTTTTTTTGTTGCCAGATAAACTTATTGAGCAATCCTTGTAGTTGATTCAGTTGCGTGGAGAGCATTGGTATAGGGATTGTGCGGAACATATACAGAATGTGCGGGAGCAGGTACATTTTGACCAGGGCTATCCTACCAGCCCATGATACATATGCGTTACTCATGTCTTTGGCAATGCGTAAAAGCTTTTCCTGTAGCATGGCATAGTTTACTTTTAGTAGTGTCTTGCTCGGGGAGGTAAGGTGAATCCCCAAGTATTGAAGTGAGGAGTTTTTGGACCATGTGAAAGGTGTGGTTTTCGTTATGGTCTGTTTGGTCTGTTGGTCTATCCCTACGTTTAGCATAGTGGATTTACAATTATTGACTTTGTAAAGAGATATTAGGCTGAACATTTCCAGAATTTCCAAAACCTTTGAAAGGGAGGTTTCGGGTTTTGTTAGAGTGATAATGACATCGTCTGCATACAGTCCTATTTTGTGTTCAACGTCTCCTATTTTAATACCTAAGATTGCTGTTGCGGATCTGATGGCTTGTGCCAGGGGCTCCATCACCATGGCAAAAATCAGGGGTGAAAGTGGGCACCCCTGCCTTGTGCCATTAGTGATGTTGAATGGAGTGGACGTTATCCCTGATGTCCATACTCGGGCGCTGGGGGAGGAATATAAATTTAATATCGCTGTCAGAATAGGGCCCGACAGGCCAAATTTGCATAGTACTTTTTCCATGTATGTCCAGTGAACTCTATCAAACGCCTTCTCTGCGTCCAGTGAGAGGAAGAGAGAAGGCGTTTGACTGTGCTCCACCCACTGGATTAGATCGATGAGGCGTCTAGTGCCGTCCGAGGCTTGTCTGCCAGGTACAAATCCGACCTGGTCGGGGTGTATTATTTGTGGAATAATTGTTGAGTGCCGCTGAGCTAGCAATTTTGCGTAAATTTTGGTGTCTGTGTTTAACAGTGAGATTGGGCTGTAGTTTGCTGGTGTGTCAGGGGATTTGCCCGGTTTAGGTATGGTAACAATCAGGGCCTCTAAAGATTCTTTGAGAATTTTGCCTGTAGTAGTGTAGTAATTAAAGGTGTTACATAGTTGTGGGGTGAGTAAGTCAGAGAAGTATTTGTAATATTCGTTTGGGAATCCGTCGGGGCCAGGGGCTTTGTGTAGTGGCAGTGTTTTTATTGTTTTGAGGATTTCGGTGGGAGAGAAAGCTGTAGAAATGCTTTCTAGCTGTGTGGTGAAAATAGAGGGAAGATGAATGGATGAGAGGAATTTGTCAATGTCCTCCAATTTAGGATGGGCTTCGTGATCAGAGTCTTTAAGATGATATAGTTTGGCGTAAAATGCACTAAATTCGTTTGCAATATCTAATGGATTGTGTACTCGTTTACCTTGGGAATTAATTAGGGTCTGTATTTTCGTATTAGCGTTGTGTTTTTTCACTTGTCTGGCCAGGAATTTTCCTGATTTGTTGGCTGAGGAGTAGTGCTGGAGTTTAAGGCGTTTAATATAATATTCAAATTTTTTATGCAGGTGCTCACTAAGTTGGTGTCTTAAGTTTTTTAGATCATTGGATATGGTAATGGATGTTTTGTTTTTGTTGACAATTTCTAACGCACGGATTTGTGTTAATAATTTTTCAGTGGTGGCTACGTGTTGTTTTTTTGCCTGTGCTCCGAATTTTATGAAAAGGCCACGTAAGTAAGCTTTGTGCGCATGTCAAATCATAGATTGATCGGTAATAGAGAATTGGTTGTTGTCAAAGTAGCTCTTAATCTCGGATCTAAGTTCTTTTTCCAGTGTTGGGTTGGTGAGCAGGGACGTGTTCATTCTCCAAATAGTATGTCGTGTATTTTTGTTGCTGTTAAATAATGTGATCGATATCGGTGCGTGGTCAGACCAGGTAATTGTACCAATTCGCGCCTCTGTGATTGTTTGTAGTAGGAATTTATCTGTAAGGAACATATCGATCCGAGAGTAATGCCCCGTACACACGGTCGGATTTTCAGATGGAAAATGTCCGATCGGAGCGTGTTGTCGGAAATTCCGACCGTGTGTGGGCTCCATCGGACATTTTCCATCGGATTTTCCGACACACAAAGTTGGAGAGCAGGAGATAAAATTTTCCGACAACAAAATCCATTGTCGGAAATTCCGATCGTGTGTACACAAATCCGACAGACAAAGTGCCACGCATGCTCAGAATAAATAAAGAGATGAAAGCTATTGGCCACTGCCCCGTTTATAGTCCTGACGTACATGTTTTACGTCACCGCGTTTAGAACGATCGGATTTTCCGACAACTTTGTGTGACCGTGTGTATGCAAGACAAGTTTGAGCCAACATCTGTCGGAAAAAATCCTAGGATTTTGTTGTCGGAATGTCCGAACAAAGTCCGACCGTGTGTACGCCCTATAAGAGTGCTGAGAGTTGGAGTAGAAAGTGTAGTCTCGCTCCGTATCGTGCGTGCATCTCCAGGGGTCATAAAGATCTTCATTTTGTAAAAGAGAGGAAAGTGTAGAAGGCCTACGTTTGCTTGGGTTAGATGTGTCTAGAGAATTATCAATGATTTCATTAAAGTCCCCACACAGTACTACTGGGTCGGATCTGTAAGGTGCCAATTTGGAAAGTAGTGTGTTGTAAAAAATTTTTTGGCCTGTGTTGGGTGCATAAAGATTTACTAACGTTAAGCGTTGGTTTTCAAATGTTGCAGAGAGGATCAAATATCTGCCATCTTCATCAGTTTCACAGTGGTGTAACTGGAACGAAATGGATGAACTGATTGCAATCATCACCCCTCTCTTTTTGGTGGTGGCATTGGCAAAGAAGCAGTGTGGGTAATGTTTGTGGGTGCAGTTTGGTGCCTTGTCTTTGAGGAAATGTGTTTCTTGTACGCAGAATATGTCTGCTTTCTGAGTCAGAGCTTCTTTCCAGAGGAGATTGCGTTTAAAGGGGGAATTCAGACCTTTGGCATTTAGTGAAGTGAGTTTAATGGCCATTTTAGCAGGAGGTGACCTGGGATGTAGACACGGGGAGTGAGACTACACTTAGAAGATTAATCAACTTTAGGTCCTGTAATGGAAGCAAGGAGCGTACAGTAACACTAAGACAGTCAAAAAAAAAAAAATAAGCAACTTTGTTATGACACTATATATAGAGTATTGAACCTTTCTGAATATATCACAGGTGATTTACCACTATATTTTACTAGTCAAGCAATATGTAAAGTACTCAAAAAGAGAGTAATCAAACAAACACAAAAAAGAAAAAAAAAAAAAAAAAAGGTAAGATGAACACTAATAACAAGAATATCAGTGTGCGTGGCACACTATAACCTGAGGGAGTGAGGTAACACTAAAGCAGTGTCCACAGAGGATCCTATGAATGGTCGCGACCTAAGGCCTTTGGATTGTGAAGGTTGTCGCCTCTACCAGGGATCTGATTCCGGAATGGAGCGGAATGTGGATGGGAGCCCATGCGGTCACTCGTGGCAGGAGGGAGGGGGAGAAAACCCCAGTTGGTCAATTTTGTGTACCCTTCTTTGGGGGTGTGAATAGGGATTATTTGCTGTTGATAGGTCACTAGAAGTTTGGTAGGGAAGCCCCATTTGTAAGTGATTTTTTTTCTTGTAGAATGGAGGTGACAGGGGTGAATGCTCTTCTCATCTCCATGGTGGCTTTGGAGAGGTCATTGAATAGGAGAACATTTGCATACGGTGCTGGAAGCGGTTTGGTGTTTTTAGCTGCTTGTAAAATCTGCTCCTTAACATGAAAGTAGTGCACTCTTGCTAGGACATCCCGCGGGATGTCTGGGGATAGGTGCGTAGGTTTGGCGATCCTATGCGCCCGGTCAATGGTGATATCCCGTGCATTTAAACGCGGCAATAGACGTGAGAATAGCTGCTGTAAGTAAGGAGTAATTTCATTTGATTTGACAGATTCGGGAATGCCTCTAAATTTTATGTTGTTCCTTCTGGAACGATCTTCCAAATCTGCCAATTTTAATTTCATGTGGTGTATTTCTGAGGCATGGTGCTCATGCGCATCCAGTAATTCATTGTGAGCTCTGACATGGTCATGCATGCTGTCTTCAAGCAGATGAGCTCTTCCTTCTAGGCAGTCTACCCTGTCATGTATTTGGGAGACAGATAATTGCAGTTCTCTGTGGAGATCTTTCTGCAGTGTGAGGAGCATTGATTTTAGCATGGATTCAGTGACAGGTTTATCTGATGCAGGGACTGCTGCTAGGGCAGGGATGTGTGTGGTATCAGTGTCCCTGTCTGCCCACTGATGCTTCTTGAGCTGGGGCTCTTTGCTGGGGGAGAGGGCCGGAGAAGAAGCCAGCCTCTTACCTCTGTCCATGCTGGTGTGGGATACCGCAGCATCTGGTGAGGGTATGGTATCCATCTCTTCCCTGATCATATTGTCTCCACATAATAGCGCTGGGAAGTCTTCCTGTGAGGGGGCCGAACGGCGCTCCTCATCAGCTGCTGTGCGGGCTGTGCCTGAGGCGTTGTTCCCGGAGCCGGCACCATCTTGGGCCTTGTTCATGGCCGTGCTGGCGTAGTAATCTGTGAGGCGGCGTGGAGCTGGCAGTTTATTTCGCTGTCTGGACATGCCTGGGACGGTCACGGATCCTTGCCCCTTCCGTGTGACCGGAGCGGGGTCGGATGGTCGCTGTATGTTTCTGCGGATCGGTGCCTGTGGAACGGAGCTCTGTACTCAAGTGTCCATTCCTCTCCGCGGCAGGCCACGCCCCCTTATCTTAACCTTTATGTGTGAGAATTTAGTATGTCTTGGTATTCAGGTAAAGTCCGGTAGTGTGTCCAGCAGGCCCACTTACGGCTGAATTTCGTCGGCGAGTCTCTTGCGGTGTGGATTAGTTTTTCCATTTCTGCTACTTTTTGTATTCTGACGAACCATTCTTTAAGAGTGGGTATCTTTGTTGAGTTCCAGTGTACAGGGATGCATTGTTTTGCTGCGTTAATTAAGTGCATCATTAGTCATTTATGATACGTTTTGTGTGGTAGGGGGAGAGGTGTAGGAGAAATTGGGCTGGGGTGAACTCTGGATTGTAAGTGGTAATTTGCGTGACTATAAGGTGGACTTCTGACCAAAAGGCTTGTAACGGGGTACACGTCCACCAAACATGAAGGAGGGTACCTCTGTCTTGATGGCATCTCCAGCATGTTTCGGGGATGTCGGCTTTAAATTTGTGTAACAGTATTGGGGTGTGGTACCATCTCGCCTGAATTTTGAACCCATTCTCCTGAGTATAGACATTAGTGGAGCCCTTGTGTATGTTTAAAAAGATTTGCTCCCAGCTTTCTTCAGAAAGTTGGATGGATAAGTCAGCTTCCCACTTCCTACGGAACTGACTGTCATTCACTTTAATGTTAGTGAAGAGGAGGTTGTGTATGCGGGAGATAAGATGTGTTTGTGGTGTTGTTTCGGTACATAATATTTCATATGGTGTAAGCTGTCTAGAACATTGACCCCTTTTATCTAAGGTTTTTAGGTAATGGGCTATCATTATGTATGGCCATGGAGGGATAGGCGTTTTTTCGAAGCAGGTTGCGATTTGCATTGCAGTGAGTAGTTTGCCCTGTGTGTAGAATTGATGGGCTCTAGTTTGTCCTTGTGGTAGATTGTCAGACAGAAATTGGTGGTGCATGCCAGGAGGGAAATCAGGGTTCAACTTTATGGGGTTAGTGGGCCTAGGGTAGAGGATATAGAGATCTTCTTGCATGAATGGTGAAAGCATCATAAGGTGGGGCCTATCGTCGGATGTGTTTGAATGTCTGGTGGAATTTGTTTTGGGGAGATCCACGGGAGTGAATTTAGGAATAAGTTCATGAAAGAAGCCTCTAGGGAGACCCAATCTTTCTTTTGGGTATGGATATTCCAGTCCACTATCCTAGATAGGTGGGTGGCAGTGTGGTAGTGAGAGATATTCGGAAGGCCAATGCCTCCTAAATTTTTCGGCCAGGTAAGCAGGTCGTGATTGATCCTGTGCCTATGTTTTCCCCACAGGAAATTGGAGCATATCTGTCTGTAGATTTTAAAGAAGGAGGGAGGGATCTGTATCGGTATTGTCTGTAGGAGGTATAGAATTCTTGGAAGGACATTCATCTTCAGTATGGCTGCTCTGCCAAACCAAGAAAATGTTGGTTTGTTCCACATTTTAAGGTCAGAGTTTAGTCTGTTTAAGAGGGGAAGGAAATTTTTGGTATATAGGTCTGATAGTTTAGATGGAATCTGGATGCCTAGGTAAGTTATTGAATCTTTCCATTGGAATGGAAAATTGTCCTTACACTTATTTACCTGACTGTGGGTTAATGAAATGTTGAGAGCAAAAGATTTAGTAAGGTTAATCTTCAAATTAGAGAGGGTCTGGAAGTGTTTGAATTCAGCTAATAATACTGGCAAAGTAGTTATCGGTTGTGTGAGGAACATTAGGATATCATCTGCATATGCAGCATATCTGTATTCCTTCTCCGGAGATGTAATTCCCTTAATGTCTGGGTTACATTTAAGTTTGCGGAGGAAGGGTTCGAGTGTAAGTACGAAAAGGATAGGTGACAGGGGGCATCCCTGTCTCGTTCCTTTGCAGATTGGGAAGGCGTTTGACAGAGTACCATTTGACCCTCACTTTCGCAGAGGGACTGCTATATAACGACAGAATGAGTCCAATTATACGGGGTCCAAGTCCCATCGCTTGTAGAACTGCTGTCATGTAATCCCAGGAAACTCTGTCAAACGCCTTCTCCGTGTCTAATGATAGGAAGAAGCCGTTTTGCTTAGTTTGGGTTGTCAAGTAGTGCAGGTTGATTGCTTTGATTGTGTTATCCCTGGCTTCACGACCAGGGATAAAACCTACTTGGTCTGGAGAGATGATGGAGGGAAGAAGGGTTAACAGTCTGTTGGCAAGTATTTTGGAGAATATCTTTATGTCTACATTCAACAATGAGATTGGTCTGTAGTTACTTGTGTGAGAGGGATCTCTACCTTCTTTGGGAATGACTACTATATGGGCTTCTAGCATTCCCCCCATCAGGGGGTATGTGGGGGAGAAAGAGTTAAAAGTTTTGAGGAATGGGGTTTGTAGTATATCCGCGAAAGACTTATAATAAACCGCTGGAAGACCATCTGGGCCAGGGCTCTTTCCAGGTTTAAGCTGTCTGACTGCCTGTATCCATTCCGTGGAGGAGATTGGTGTGTCAAGAGCAGCCGCTTCATCTAGGGGTATTTTCTCTGGGGTATACTGTTCAAGGAACTCTTTAATGTGTTGGGCTCTCAATGATGCTGGGATTGTGGTGGGTTCAGAGGTGTGTAAGTCATAGAGAGAGGAGTAATATTTTGCAAATTCCTCTGCTATGTCATTGTTGTGTGAAAGGGGCTGTCCTCTAGTAGATTGTATTTGGTGAATTGTGTTATTGGCTTTTTTTTTGCGTAGTGCCCGTGCAAGTAAGTTGCCACTCTTGTTTCCAAACTCTTAAAAGAGTTTGTGAGGTAAAATGAATTTTTTCTTAAGATTGAGGTGTAGTTCGTCCTTGATAAGAGTACGGATCTCAGTAAGTTCAGAATGAGTTTGTTGTGCTAATGTCTGTTTATGTAAGGCTTCTAGTTTCTTCAATTTCATGAATAAGTTAGATAGAGTAGCTTTCTTTACTTTCTTAGCAGATGCTGCTAGGGATATAAGTTTCCCTCGTATGACACATTTGTGGGCCTCCCATTGTGTCTGGGTGGAAGTATCTGGGGTGTCATTTTCTCTGAAATAGTCTTTTAAGCATGAGCGAATATCTTCTACCTTAAGGTCGCCTGTTAGAAGTGTAGGATTAAGTTTCCATACATACGTTCTGAGGGGTGCGTCTGGGATAGAAAGAGTCATGGAGATAGGGTGGTGGTCCGAAAATGTCATGGGGTCTATTGTTGCCGCTTTCAGAATCGGAAGGTCCTGTTGTGTAAGAAACAGGTAATCTATGCGCGAGTACTTGTTGTGGGGGGTTGAGAAGAAGGTAAAGTCGTTGTCTTTTGGGTGAAGTGTGCACCAGGTGTCGTGTAGTAACAGTTCTTGCAGGCAGCCCTTGATCTGCTTCAATGCTCTATACAGTAGGTGAGATTTGCCTGAAGAGGTGTCTACTAGAGGGTCTAGAGGGACATTCAGATCGCCCCCTAGGATTAATAGGCCTTCTTGAAAGGTTGTCAGCTTACTTGTCATTGTTCTGAAAAATGGGACTTGGGAAGTGTTGGGGCTGTATATGTTAGCCAGGGTAACGGGTCTGTTTTTGAGTGTGCCTTTAAGGAAGATGAACCTACCCTGCTCATCTAACATGGTATCTGTTATTTGCATGGGTACATTTTTTGATAGAAGTATGGATACTCCCTTCGTTTTTGAATTTGGGGAAGTAGAATGATAGCCATGGGGATACGAATGATTCGTCAGTTTTGGAATGTTTTTGCTGCTGAAATGGGTTTCTTGAAGAAAGACCACATCTGCTCTCAAACTACGCATGTAGGCAAGCAATTGCGAACGCTTTTCAGGGGTATTCAGGCCTTTCACGTTAAGAGAAACAATTTTCAGAGAGAGAGCAGTGGATGGTGCTCTGTGGGGGGCCATTGTTTTCTGACCAATGTGTTGGGTACCAAGTTTACGATTACCCGAAGGGGAAGTCAGAGACTGAGGGGAAGCTGACATGGGGATGGGAAAGAGGGGGAGGTGAGAGGAGGTGATGGGGGAGTGATGGGTGGAGGACGGTTCAAATATGTGGTGTAGGGAAGGGGTGGTGTGCGTGTAAGAAGTAAGAGGGGGGGTACAAGGGGTGTACCGGTTGTGGGGGATGACCTGCAATCCCACTTACCAACTCTGTGGGAAACCGGTATTGGTCAGCGGTATCTACCAGAGTCCGCTGGTGGCGGGGGTGGTAGGTGTCGTTCAACCAATGGGGGAAGTCCTGTGTTCCTTTGAGGCCATAAAAGCTACTCGTGTAGTTTCTATGTAAATTTGTCTGGGATCTTGAAGGTAGAATAAGTGAATCCATGTATGCTCCCGACAGTAAGAGTATGTGTTCGTACTATGGTGTAGGGATATAGTCTTGAGGCGGGGAGGTAGAACAGATGTGTAAGATCCGTATTTCGCATAGAACATAGTGAGTGCAGCAGAACTATATATTAATGGCTCGATAGAAGTAATCCGTAGACTGTCTATGCCGTGTAGCAATAGCGAGTGATTGCGGAAACTTGTGTGTGTCTAAATATCACGCGCAGTATAGGTTAGTTAACTATCGAGTGCCTATATGGCTTAGACAGATTATAATTGAGGGAAAATTAAAGCATGAAGTGTTAATTATGAGTATACAGTCCACATGACACAGATTGAGATGGGGAGCATAGATTGTAGTGTTCAAACTTGGTCAACTATAATACTAGAAAAAATTGAACCTTTTAACAAGTTAACAAGTAAATGCATACCTGAGAGAGAAGTAGAAAATAGAAAGTACTCCATAAAAATTTGCTGGTGTCGAGTGGGGCGTGCTCGGTGGTGGTCTAGAGGCAATTAACCTGTTTGCATCCCCTCTTGAAATGGGAGTATTGCTGAACATTAAGTTCCTTATAGGAGGAGGTATCTGATTCCCTGGGAAATATTTGAGTGTGTAGGTATTGTGATTTGTCTTAATTTGCTTACCTGAGCACGCCCCTCTCGGCTCCCAGACAGTATTGTTCAAATCATGCTTCCTATGGACCATATTATGGGAACTTCTAGGACCATAACGAGAGGGAGATTAAAGGCATGTTAAGTGGACATATCCTTGTTACCTTATATATCCTATGGTGAAGATAAACAGCAAGAAAAGTAGGTGAGATGAGGTATAGATGGGTGGAGGGTGTTTGTAGAGAAGTCCTAGTGTAGATACCTAGGAGGGGTACACAGGGGTAAGAGGAGAAGTAGGTGGGAAGGAAAGAGAGGAAGAGAGGGGGAGAAGGAAGGTAATAAATATACGCATAAATACTGTATGTGTCCTTGAGTGAGTTTTAGCGGTTCACTCTTGTCTTCTTGGCTGTTGCGGGCTGGAGTTCCTGGTGGATGGAAGCATCGGTGGATGTTAATAAGTGCTGCGTCTGTACTGTTCGGTACAGGGGTAGTAATTGCTTTCGAACGACATGAACCAGATTGGGAAAGTATCTGTGTCAGGACAGTAGCTTCCAAACTTGTCGAAGAAAAAAGGGGGTGAAGGGTTAGGGCAAATGGCAATGGGATGATGTTTTCGTTCGGTTCAGAACGAGCTACAGCGTAGTGCAATGTCAGTATCTTCCTCTGATAGATAGCTGGTGGAAGCGATGATGGAGGAGATAATCAAGTCCCATGTGAACAGGGTCGAAGAACTGTCTGGAGCCTCAATGGGGCATCAATAAGTCTGGTAACAGAAAAAGAAAAAGTAGTGTCTCTCTCTGGTATCGGCCTCTTATGTATGAAAAGGGGGGAAACATGGAGATTTCCATCCTGTGTCATGTGTCAAAAGAGAAGAGAAGGCAAGGCCTTTTGTTTAGGTGATGCGGGCTCTGCGATGTGCAGGGGAGGCCGTGGGGCTACCATTCCGTACCATACCTGGATCTCTTAGAGGAGAGTGAGGAGGTGCTGGGTAAGGGCGGCGGCGACCGAGATTGAAGTTGCCCGCTTCTGCGATGCCATCCATTGATGTCGCTCTTTGCATCTGTGGTAACCGGAAGTCGCTATACCAATCAGGCAGTGCGACTGTTGGAATGTCCATAGTGGAACAAAAATGTTCCAGGTCTTCCGGGACCCTGAGAAGGGCTGTGCGGCCTTGGTGTGTTGCTGAGAGGCCGAAAGGAAACTTCCATCTATAGACAATAGATCTGGCCCTTAGTATGTCAAGCAATGGTCTCAATTCGCGTCTCCTTTGCAGCGTGATATTAGAAAGATCTTGGTATATCTTGATACTAGATCCTTGAAAAGATAGTTGATTATGATTTCTGGATGCTCTCAGAATTTCTTCCTTGAGGGAGAAGTCTATGAGGCAGCACACTGTATCTCTGGGAGGGTCTGTGTCCCTTCCCCTTGGGCGTAACGCTCTATGAATGCGTTCAAAGGCGACTGGGGCATCCTGGGGTCTCTCGAGCAGCTCATTAACAATGGATGTTACTGTTTGAGAAAGCTGATTAGGATCGATTGATTCTGGGATCCCTCTCAGACGAAGGTTGCGGCGTCTCCCGCGATTGTCAAGGTCCTCCATGTGTCTATTTATGTCTCTCAAGTGAATTGCATGAGACTCTGTGAGCTGTTGTACGTGGCATAGGGAGGATTCATGGCGCGTATGTGTCACTTCTACTTCCTCCACTCTGAGGGAGATGGCGTGTAAATCAGACCTCATGTCTGAGATGGCGGCCATGAGGGTGTTCTTTATATCAGCAGCTACACTGTGTAGGTCTTCCAGGCTGACTGCCGGAGGATGTCTCTGCTCTATTCCCCTTCCTGACGGGCTCTGAGCTCCAGAGCGGTGGGGGCTAACGCTCGGGGGGTATGCCTTACTTGAGGCGGCCGGCTGTGAGGCCTGCATGGTGCTCTTAGGCCGGGAACGGAAGATCTCGGGAATGTGCCTGTCGCAGTGATCTTCTTGACTCCGTGGGGACCGGGACCGGGTTGCTGAGGCACTACGGGATGTCCTCACCATAGCCGAGGGGTTTCAGATGCTTTCCAGCTTAAGAAGTTGGATCTCATGGACGGGAGCTTCAGAACGACACGTCCATCTTAGAGCGGCTCCAGACCATGCCCCATTAGATTCATTTCATGCACTCTACTACCGATCTGTATTGGATTCATTTCATACACTTTACCACTGATTCATATTGGATTAATTTCATACATTTTTCAACATTTTTCGTATCGGATTAATTTCATGCACTCTACAAATGATTTGTATCGGATTCATTTCATACACTCTACAACCAATTTGTATCGGATTCATTTCCTACACCTTACAACCAATTTGTGTCGGATTGATTTCATACGCATTACAACCGATTAGAATCGGACTGATTTCATACACTTTTTAACCGATTTGTATCGGATTCATTTCATGCACTTTTCAACCGATTCGTATTGGATTAATTTCATGCACTCTGCAAATGATTCATATCAGATTCATTTACAGGCATGGTTACAATTTTTCATGGTTATAGTTCATTCCTACATACTTAATTTTCTGCTATCCTTTTCTTTTCTTTCTTCACCTGTCAATAAGGCTACTTTCATTTCTCCAGTGGCACACAATCCGAGTACACATCATTTCTAGTGGCACACAATCCAGCCACACATATTTTCTCCAGTTGCACACAATCTGGCCACACATCATTTCTCCAATGGCACACAATCCGGCCACTCATCGTTTCCATTGTTTCCAGTGGCATACAATCGAGCCACTCACCGTTTTCTGTCTGTCATATCTCATGTAGGTCAGTCGAGTTTAGGTTGTACCATCTTGCACCAGGTTGGATATTATTTCCTCAGAAAAAAAAACACAGGGTTTGTATCTTCATTAGGAGGCCAGTCACCTTCCAAGGGTTGGGGCAGGTCAATTTAACAGAAGAAAAAAGAAAGAAAATTGGACTTCTATGTCACCCTTACTACAGGTTCTCGGTCGACTGAATTCTCAACCTCAACCAGGACTTCGCAACTAGGGCATTGAGTCAGAAGTAGTACACGAGTTTCACTCTCATATCAACCTGCATCACCCTTTCACTAAACATTCACTTCACATACACTATTTGGGCCGCTCATCGGGCGTTAGTTACTGTCTAATGTCTGATTTCTTTGCATTACACTCTGTTTTCGAAGGGTGACCCTTCTCCTATGCAGACAAGGTCGCCAAACATTGAGCTTGCTGACAGTGAGAGCGTTGGCAGGCCGAGCATACGTCGCTAACTACAGAACGCAACATTCCTACTTAGGCCATACCAGACTTCAGTTTCTCACCCCATTTTCCCCCTGGCCTCTGGTTCACAGATTTGCGCTCAGCACAGATGTGCACCTGAGCTATCAATGACCTGGCCAGTCACCTCATGGCTCACCTCAGTTGTCACACACTCTTTTGAGTTTTCAAAATTTTCACTCAACAGTGTTCAACGCTTCAGAATGCAAACTGGCTTCCCAACTATGCCTGTCGTTCCTTTTCCTGTCCTTCTCGTTTTCCTTCTTATATGTGTTTCTGTGTCCTACTCCACTCACTATGCTACTGCTACAACTCCTCTTAACACATGCACCCCCTCTCCTGTTCTTTAGCTGGAGCCGTGTCGCAGGTCAGCAGTGTAGACTTCACCTCCGCCCCTCTGTTACCCTCAGCAGGTTCAGAACGTGCTGTCCCTCAGGGGATGGGCCATCCCCAAGCTCACAGCAAGTTGCGGCAGAGGGGTATTCCCCACCCCGTCACAGCCAGGAAAGTCAAGCTCTTCGGGCTGCTTTTCTCACCACCAGTGACAGCTCAGCTTGACACCCAGCAGGCATCCCTGCAGTTGAATCCAGTCACACTGGCGGCACAATGATTTGTACCCTTGCACCACATCACGTTTCTATCTATCACACAGCTTACTACAGTTTGGTTTCTATCGTGAGGCATCTGTCATAAGGTACTAATTGTTACTCAGACCAATCCATTTGTATGTACTCCTAACTCAGCTGACAGTCTGCTATTAGGGATGAGCTTCGAGTTCAAATCGAACTCATGTTCGACTCGAACATCAGCTGTTCGCCAGTTTGCCGAACAGCGAACAATTTGGGCTGTTCGCGGCAAATTCGAAAGCCGTGGAACACCCTTTCAAAGCCTATGGGAGAAATCAAAAGTGCTAATTTTAAAGGATTATATGCAAGTTATTGTCATAAAAAGTGTTTGGGGGGGAGAGTGTGCATGCGCAGCGCTCTGTGATGGAGCTCCGCACCACTCCGTCCATACTGCGCACCCTGCAGCAGCTATATTAGCCCCCACTCAGCCAGACCGGGACTGGAGGGGTCCGTAAGCATCGGGGTATGCTCCCATGTAAGTAGGAGCAGAGAGGAGAGGATTAAGGGTACAATTTGAAGCACTCCCAGCAGCGGCCGAAAAATCTAAGATGGAGGCGGACCGGCTGCCTCACGAGGCCCTCTTAGGGATCCCAGGCTCTTCTCCATGGCAGGACACACTACAGGAGGAGGTATGTGAAGGGGCCCCCTCATCCACAACATGCGGAGGTCCACTGTCATCAGCCTCCACAGTCTCCCTCCTGAACCAAATCCTGAATGACATGCAGATGCACATGTCCCCCACAGGAGCTCACAATCCCAGGCCTAATGTCTCATATTAGGAGACAAGCCAGTACACCTCACAGTTCCAGCACACCTCAAAGCCCCAGGACATTACACTCATGTTCTCAAAATTCACAGAAATGCTGGATAAGGGCTTGGCTCAGACTGCATCCAGAATCATTGATGATATTAAGGCAGATCTCCAAATCCTAGGATCCCACATTGAAAGTGTTGAAAACAAAGTTGACACCACGATCGATCGAGTCAATCAAAACACAGATCGCTTTCAGGAATTGCATGACCAACTAGAGGGGGCCATGGCAAAAATTGATGACCTGGAGAACAGATCAAGAAGGCTAAATTTTAGGATCAGAGGTCTGCCTGAGTCTGTAACGAATGTTCCAGATGCGGTACAATCTCTCATCAAAAACATCATCCCAGACATTAAAGCCCACAAACTGGAGCTTGACTGTGCGCATAGAGCCCTGGGACCCCCCCGCCAGGATTCCCTATCACGCGACATTGTGGTCAAACCACACTACTACAGTGTCAAGGAGGAGGTCATGAGGAGAGCCCGCATCTCCCCACAGATCCAGCTGATGGGACACCAGATACAAATTTACATTGACATCTCGCCCTTCACTATCCATAAAAGGCGGGCGCTCAAACCCCTTCTGATGTTTCTGACTCAAAAGAATATTAAGTATTGGTGGCTTTTCCCTTTCAGTCTGAATTTCGAACTTAACGGCAAGCCTTTTCGATTCTCTATGTTCCAGGAAGGAGAACAACTACTGCAAAAGCTGGGCCTTCTCCCAAAGGATCCACCTTCTCCCATGCAGACCTCTTCATCCGGCATGTCCAAATTCCCACCTCCATCTAGCCCTCTGACCTCCCTCTGGATGACACCCAGAAACAAGAAAGCTAAAGATGGTATCCCCCCTGATCTTGAGGGGATCCTCTCTCTATCACCACTACATTTCCCCCTTTTTTTGGGGTCAGGAACCTCCTAAACCCCTGCATCTATGCCCACCTGAAACTTACCCCACATGGTCTATTTTTTAGGGTCTACTGCTCCTCTGGTTGCTTCTGCTATGCCCCCTCAATGAGTCCCTAGACCATGCTATGGTTTATCTGAACTTCCACAGATCCGGTGACCTTAATACTCAGACGACCAGCTGGACTTTATAGACTGCTAGCGTAACTTCCAGGATTACTTCTCTGAACATGACAAGTCTGCTTTACTACACAGTCCGCGCCTACGCCAGAGGAACTTTTTCCACTTGATTATTACTTATTCCCTTTCTAGGTCCACTGGTGTAGTCATGGAGCACCCAGAGGGAACAGTTTTAGCCCCTCCCCCCTACGTAAGGCTGGAGTCATATCAGGTCCATTAGGCTCCTCTCTTTCCCTTTCCCATCCCCATCTCCCTCCTCTTGGTTAGTATTCTTTATCCGGACTGGTAGTTTGAGGTCCCTCGTTATCATTTTTGCACTTCCCTCCTTTCTCTCCCATTTCCTACTATAGCCCAAGTCCCGGTCATTCCTATTTTAGCTTATAAGGGACTTACAGTCAGGTCAATAAATATTGGGACACAGACACAATTCTAATCTTTTTGGCTCTATACACCACCACAATGGATTTGAAATGAAACAAACAAGATGTGCTTTAACTGCAGACTTTCAGCTTTAATTTGAGGGTATTGACATCCAAATCAGGTGAACGGTGTAGGAATTACAACAGTTTGTATATTTGATGAATCAAAAATTGTCCTTCGCGCTAGTGAATATTGAATGGTGAAGAGGTCAAAAAATATTAATAAATAAATAAAGTGCAATGGGTAGTGCTGTGCAAAAATGAATAATAATATTGCCGCAAAATAAGGGTGTTCACACCAAACACTGATTGACTAAAATACTAATAAAATGAATTTCGCGCAATATTGAGTAAAGTGCAAATGAAAAATAAGAATATGATGTGGAACACTATTGACTGCTGGGTGATAAACTCCCTCTTAATAATGAAGTGATCGCTGCTGATACTTAAAAAGTGAAACTTAAATAGCAATAGATATTAAAATACTAGTCATACCACTCTGTAACTAGCATGCAAAAGTAATGATATATTATTATGGTTCAGATAACCCATACGGTCTTCAATAGACACTGGTTCACTTTCAGATAGCAGTCTGCATAAAAATACGTGCATATAAATACAGTCTTCTAAAATCCCCAATCAACAAACTGTGCAATAAAACATATGTGCAACCTTAAAAAATTAGATTCCAAACTGTGTGAAAAATCCGTTTTGTTAATACAATTTCGTGCAGGTTTTCTAGTGTCAAATGTAGTTTACATGAAGGTAGGTGAATATTTATGTTTAAGGGTCCGCTGTAAAAAGTTCTTCTAGTGTTGTGAATTTTGATGTAGTAAAATGTATCTTTCCGCTGCTGCTGTCTCTCAGTATGGTCTCACAGAACTCTCACCTTGCATAAGTAATAATCCGGCATTTAGTGATATGTCTTTAAGGTGTGGGAGTGGTCTCTGGCAGCCTTGTCTTTCTTGTTATTTCCTATCCTCCAACGTTCCTCTCTCTGCAGCTTTGCTCTGGTGAACTCAGTGTGGAGGAGATAAAATAGGGAGGGGGAGAAGAAAGAGGCTCCACTAGTGCATTAAATTTTTAAAGTTAAGGGAGGAATATTTATTTGGTGTTGCTCTTACATTTCTCATATAGTAAACAGGCAAAGTAAATGTAAAAAACGATCTGGCGTTCTCAGCGCCCTCTCACTTGTGCTTCAGACTCTGTGTGTTGCTCCAGCCAATCCCTACGCGTTACGACACGGTCACGTGTCTTCATCTGGGGAACCGGATTGGCTGTTCTGTGTATGCTTATATGTAATAGAACCGGAAGTTACGGGGCCGCCATTTTACTTGTGGTAAATGTGATTTTAGTTCGGCGGCCATTTTTCTTTGGTTTTAGGAGGTTTCTTTCTCTATAGTTTGAACTTTAGTGTGCGCGGCCATTTTTTTGGTGGTGTTCTTTCATATTCAAGCATATTACCGCTGTTTTAATGTTGTAAACTTGATCATATTAAACAATTTTATGGGAAGAATGACCATTTCTATTGCCAAAGTGTTTGCTGCTGTTGTTTTATATAACTACTTAGTTATATAAAACACGCGTAGGGATTGGCTGGAGCAACACACAGAGTCTGAAGCACAAGTGAGAGGGCGCTGAGAACGCCAGATCGTTTTTTACATTTACTTTGCCTGTTTACTATATGAGAAATGTAAGAGCAACACCAAATAAATATTCCTCCCTTAACTTAAAAAAAAAAAAAAAAAAAATTTAATGCACTAGTGGAGCCTCTTTCTTCTCCCCCCTCCCTATTTTATCTCCTCCACACTGAGTTCACCAGAGCAAAGCTGCAGAGAGAGGAACGTTGGAGGATAGGAAATAACAAGAAAGACAAGGCTGCCAGAGACCACTCCCACACCTTAAAGACATATCACTAAATGCCGGATTATTACTTATGCAAGGTGAGAGTTCTGTGAGACCATACTGAGAGACAGCAGCAGCGGAAAGATACATTTTACTACATCAAAATTCACAACACTAGAAGAACTTTTTACAGCGGACCCTTAAACATAAATATTCACCTACCTTCATGTAAACCACATTTGACACTAGAAAACCTGCACGAAATTGTATTAACAAAACGGATTTTTCACACAGTTTGGAATCTAATTTTTTAAGGTTGCACATATGTTTTATTGCACAGTTTGTTGATTGGGGATTTTAGAAGACTGTATTTATATGCACGTATTTTTATGCAGACTGCTATCTGAAAGTGAACCAGTGTCTATTGAAGACCGTATGGGTTATCTGAACCATAATAATATATCATTACTTTTGCATGCTAGTTACAGAGTGGTATGACTAGTATTTTAATATCTATTGCTATTTAAGTTTCACTTTTTAAGTATCAGCAGCGATCACTTCATTATTAAGAGGGAGTTTATCACCCAGCAGTCAATAGTGTTCCACATCATATTCTTATTTTTGATTTGCACTTTACTCAATATTGCGCGAAATTCATTTTATTAGTATTTTAGTTTGTATATTTGCCTCCCACTTTTTAAGGGACCAAAAGTAATTGGACAATTGGCTGCTTAGCTGTTCCATGGCCAGGTGTGTGTTATTCCCTCATTATCCCATTTACAAGGAGCAGATAAAGGGTCCAGAGTTAATTTCAAGTGTGCTATTTGCATTTGGAATCTGTTGCTGTCAACTCTCAATATGAGATCCAAAGAGCTGTCACTATCAGTGAAGCAAGCCATCATTAGGGTGAAAAAACAAAACAAACACATCAGAGAGATAGCAAAAACATGAGGTGTGGCCGAGTCAACTGTTTGGAACATCCTTAAAAAGAAAGAACGCACCGGTGATCTCAGCAACACCAAAAGACCCGGAAGACCACAGAAAACGACTGTGGTGGATGACCGAAGAATCCTTTCCCTGGTGAAGAAAACACCCTTCACAACAGTTGGCCAGATCAAGAACACTCTCCGGGAGGTAGGTGTATGTGTGTCAAAGTCAACAATCAAAGAGAAGACTTCACCAGAGTGAATACAGAGGGTTCACCACAAGATGTAAATCATTGGTGAGCCTCAAAAACGGGAAGGCCAGATTAGAGTTTGCCAAACAACATCTAAAAAAGCCTTCACAGTTCTGGAACAGCATCCTATGGACAGATGAAACCAAGATCAACTTGTACCAGAGTGATGGGAAGAGAAGAGTATGGAGAAGGAAATGAACTGCTCATGATCCAAAGCATACCACCTCATCAGTGAAGCATGGTGGTGGTAGTGTTATGGCATGGGCATGTATGGCTGCCAATGGAACTGGTTCTCTTGTATTTATTGATAATGTGACTGCTGACAAATGCAGCAGGATGAATTCTGAAGTGTTTCGGGCAATACTATCTGCTCATATTCAGCAAAATGCTTCAGAACTCATTGGACGGCGCTTCACAGTGCAGATGGACAATGACCCGAAGCATACTGAGAAAGCAACCAAAGAGTTTTTTAAGGGAAAGAAGTGGAATGTTATGCAATGGCCAAGTCAATCACCTGACCTGAATCCGATTGAGCATGCATTTCACTTGCTGAAGACAAAACTGAAGGGAAAATGTCCCAAGAACAAGCAGGAACTGAAGGCAGTTGCAGTAGAGGCCTGGCAGAGCATCACCAGGGATGAAACCCAGCGTCTGGTGATGTCTATGCGTTCCAGACTTCAGGCTGTAATTGACTGCAAAGGATTTGCAACCAAGTATTAAAAAGTGAAAGTTTGATGGATGATTACTTTTGGTCCCTTAAAAAGTGGGAGGCACATATACAAACTGTTGTAATTCCTACACCGTTCACCTGATTTGGATGTAAATACCCTCAAATTAAAGCTGAAAATCTGCAGTTAAAACACATCTTGTTCGTTTCATTTCAAATCCATTGTGGTGGTTTATAGAACCAAAAAGATAGAATTGTATCGATGTCCAAATATTTATGGACCTGACTGTATGTCCTGACAGTTATTGTACATTTTTCATTTGTTACGAGCAGTTAGTTGGGGGTGCGGTGGACCGGACGGGTCCAGTGTGCCCACTCCCGTACTTGGAGTAGTTAACTGTAGTGGTATCACTGCTCCTGGCCCAGGAACTCCCTTACTGATTGGGGGATACCATGATTGTTTCTCTGGGTGGGGTGGACTTGTTCTCACCTCTACCTCGGGGATCAATTCTTCCTGTATTTCATACTGTCTTCTTTCTTCTTTCCCTTATCTCTCAAATTTTTTTTTCAGTGACAGAAGTGGTCTCTCTCCTTCACAGGAATCTGACGGATGTCATGATGAACCCTCTCTCAGCATTCGCAATGAGAACAGCCTTTGCAATGAAGTTAGGTGGTCGGGGATTGCCCGCTTTCTCCCCTACACTGCTCCATGACTGACCCCACCACACATAGACCAGCTCTACGCATTGCCTCCCACAATGTTCAGGGACTTAACTCCCCTATGAAACGAAGGAAAATATTCCAATATTATCATGCCCAAAAAATAGATATACTGTTCCTGCAGGAAACACATTTCCCTAAATCCTATACCCTTTCATTCATTCATGCCAAATTCCCCAGATTTTATTTAGCGGCCTGGAGGGCAGATTTTTGCTGCTAAAAGGCCTTATAGATGAAAAACTTTACTCTCTCATTTCATATTACATGCCAAACAAGGGGCAGGCAAAGTTTACATCCCTTTTTCGCGCCCTCGCACCACTCACCGAAGGCCTAGTCATTTATGGAGGGGACTTCAACCTAGCCTTCAATGCAGGTATCGATAAAAAGCGCCCCCCAGGCAAAACCCGGGTCCGTCCTACCAGGCAGAGCCTGAATGTAGCCCGACAGTTATTCCATCACGGTTTGGTGGATATCTGGAGGGAAATGAATCCGAGGGCACGGGATTATATGCACTACTCCAGCCCGCATCAATCTTTTTCTAGAATTGATCATTTTTTTCTTCTCTAACAACATATTCCGCTGGTGCAGCGGTCGGACATTGGGGACTCTGCCTGGTCGGACCACTCCCTTTTCCTACTGACACTAAATGGCGGACCAACACAGGGACGAGTTAGAGACTCCAATCTCAATGGAAGAAGTAGCACAGGTCATTAAAAACCTTAAAAATAACTCAGCACCAGGCCCAGACGGCTTCTCTGTTCCATATTATAAGCATTTCTCCCTAATACTCTCCCCATACTTAGCTCGTTTTTAATCATCTCCGGTCCGGAGCGCCCCTTGATAAGGCATCAAACTCGGTGTTCATTACAGTGATCCCTAAGCCAGGAAAGGACCCCAGTTGCACCTCCAATTATAGGCCCTTATCCTTGATCAACAACGATCTTAGAATCCTAACAAAAATTATAGCAGACAGGATTTCCAACTTTATTGGCCTTTACATTCATAAAGACCAAGTGGGCTTTATTCCCAGGCAACAAGGGCCAGACCAGATCAGGAGAGCAATTGATGTCATTTTGCTCTTGGGATCAGGATGCGACAGGGTCCCCCATCAAAAGGGTTTCCTGCTCTCGCTGGATCTCATGAAGGCGTTCGATTCCCTACCCTGCAAAAAAAAGGGGATTTGGTGAGTTCTTTATGAACATAATAGGTGCTCTCTTTTCTAATCCAGAAGCGAAAATTAAGATGCAGGGATATCACTCGGATTCCTTCCCAATCCTCCATGGTACGAGACAGGGGTGCCCCTTATCCCCGTTAATTTTTGCCATGATCATCGAGACCCTGGCCATTTCCATCAGAGACAACCCTGATATACAAGGGGTTCAATGTGGACCTCAATCTCACAAAAGCGCTTTGTTCGCTGATAACATCTTGCTCTTTATATCCTCGCCAAACACCTCCCTTCCTATCATATGCAGGGTGCTGGATGATTTTGCCAAAGTCTCGGGACTCATGGTCAATTATTCAAAATTTTTAGCTCTCAAAATTAATCTACCAGCTCAGCTGGTCTCTCAGCTTAAAAACAACTTTAGGTTCGGGTGGACAGAGACAGCGCTTCCCTATTTAGGGATTAACTTTACTGCGACTATGGACAAACTCTGCTCAGCCAATTTCCCTGCAATTTTCCGCAAAATGGAGGATGATCTCTCAATCTGGGACAAACAGGGCCTTTCCTGGCTAGGCAAGGTGAACTCAGTGTAAATGAGCCTCTTACCCCGCATCCTGTATCTCTTCAGATCCTTACCTATCCCCATCCCTAAGGACCGTCTCCGAAATTTCCAATCGAAAATCATAACGTTTATATGGGATGCCAAAGGAGATAGATTTGCCAAGGGGACACTCTTCCGCAGTAGAGATCAGGGTGGGGTGGGTGTGCCAAACATACTCTGGTACTATCAAGCAGCACAAGTTTCCCAATTATCCACCATATACTCTAAAATCGTCCACCCTGATTGGGTACATATGGAAAGACAGGCTATCCCCCACTACACTCTGAATTATATGCTGTGGTGTTCAACCAAGACTAGACCGGCCATCCTAGCACCCACGCTCTCTCACTCCTCAACACTTTGGGATTCCCTTAAAAACAATGCCCACTTGATCTCCCACTGGCGCCCTCTATCCCACATTTTCAGAAACCCCCTTTTCCCGCCTGGACTGGACATCAAAGCCTTCCGATGGTGGCTAGATAAGGGGCTTTATAGGATGGGTCACTTTGTAAACCCAACGGGCCCTCTTACCTTTGCTCACTGCACCAGTAAACTTGACATGCCGGGGACGGAGAGGTTTAGACTTCAACAAATATCCCAATTTATCAGATCTCTAGGGCTATCCACTCACAAACCTCTTTCCATCACGGAATACAATATATGTGGTGTGGTCGGGCCATGAAGCAGAGGGGGGGGATAACGGTGACTTACCGGGCACTTCCTTGGGCTGAATCTAAAATGCTTTTCATGTGAGAATGGGAGACTGATTTACAACAACAACTGACCCTTACGGAGTGGCACAGGGCTTCTGTTGCTGCTTCAAAAGGCATTCTAAACACAGCGATAGTTGAAGCTAACCTAAAAGTTTTAATGAGATGGTATATGGTTCCCTTGCGGATAGCTAGATTCTACCCGAATGCATCCCCCTTATGCTTTCGTAACTGCTGACATATTGGTTCCATGATCCATATCTGGTGGGAATGCCCCAAAATCAGGGATCTGTGGAACAAAATTTTCCATATTATTAGAAAAATTACGAATTTACCTATCCCAAAAACTCCACAATACGCCTTATTAAACTTCTCCAAACCAGGAGTAACAAGATTAGCTCAAAATCTTATCAGGTTTATCCTTCTCGGAACTAAATTAACAATAGCCCGTTCTTGGAAACAGCCCACAGTCTCACTTCTGCTAGTTAAAAGAAAGATATCCTGGATTATGGCTCAGGAAAAAAACAGTCAGCATCCTGTTGGACACGGTAGACAGAAATGATGCAGTTTGGGAACCCTGGGCCAAATATATTTCTGGGTCACTGAAACATCCTTCGCCACTGGATTAACTGCAGAGGAGCGAGCACCACCCCGTCTTATGTCGCCTTCTTAGCGCCTTATTTTTTTTTCTTTCTCTCTCTCTACCTCTTTTTCCTCCCTATATTGTTTCTGATTTCACTATCCCTTTCCTGCTTTGGTTTGATCATTAGGTACAGCATGGTTCTAGACGAGGTCACTTATTCTAGGTGCAGAAAAGCTATATATAATATTCTAGGGATGTTTCCAAACATTCTTCTATAGGCTCGTCAAACTGGTCCTCTTCAAATGAGCAGCCCTTGCTAGATAGCCAGGAAACGAACGATAGTTGGGCGATCGTCTCTGGGGGGGTGACTCTCCTCGGACCCCGACACAGTTAGTTCCCATTAGGGGTGTTGGGACTGAGGAGCTCCTCCCATCCCCGGATAAGTTCGAAGACTGCTCAATGTTTTTTTTCTATAAGTAGGACCATGTATGTTATAGCTCGAGTGCACTTCTGAAACACGCAGTTTATTTTTTATCTGATTGCTATCTGTCTACGCTGTACCATGTTATTTTTCCATTGTCGAAACCTCAATAAAAATCTATTGAAAGTAAAAAGTGTTTCGGGACCTGGGTCCTGCTCAGGGGACATGTATCAATGCAAAAATAATTTTTAAAAATGGACGTTTTTTTCGGGAGCAGTGATTTTAATAATGCTTAAAGTGAAACAATAAAAGTGTAATATTCCTTTAGATTTTGTACCTGGGGGGTGTCTATAGTATGCCTGTAAAGGGGCGCATGTTTCCCGTGTTTAGAACAGTCTGACAGCAAAATGACATTTCAAAGAAAAAAAAGTCATTTAAAACTACTCGCGGCTATAATGAATTGTCGGTCCGACAATACACATAAAAGTTCATTGATAAAAACGGCATGGGATTTCCCTACAGGGAAACCCCGAGCCAATTTTTTTTTTTTTAAATGGCGTGGGGGTCACCCTAAATTCCATACCAGGCCCTTCAGGTTTGGTATGGATATTAAGGGGAACCCCGTGCTAAATTTTTTTTAAAAATGGCGTCGTGGTCCCCCTCAAAATCCATACCTGACCCTTCAGGTCTGGTATGGATTTTAAGGGGAAACCCGTGCCAAAATTAAAAAATAAATGGCGTGGGGTCCCCCCAAAAATCCAAATGCGTGGCCGGCATCCGAGCAGCATGGACGTTCTCCTCTGAGCTCTGTGACAGCCCGGGATTCAGCGACTCACACCAGCGCATCCGGACCTCGTTTTTGACCAGGAAAAGCACCCAGAGACCCTCCTATCCCCCCTGCAGCGTGGCATGATGTCTACCAAACGGAAAGGGGAAAGGCACCCTCAGAAAATAACGGCATATTTGAATCAGCCAGCCGACGGATGAATCCAAGATGGTGCCGCGGCTGCAGCGCCTGCTTCTCTCCCCTCACGGCTCTCTACCTCACAGAGCCACAGAACTGGGGGCGAAGAAGAGGGGTTTATGGAGCTCACCAACCCTGAGCAAGGCTTACCCACCTCCTCTCCGGGCACTCCACAAACAGGCAGCCCTGCTAAGGCTAGGATGAGGCTGGACACAGACAACACAGCAACGCCAGAGGTGAGCCTAAACCTTACACATGCTGTTAACCCCTGCAGTGCTCCTGACCCATTTGCCAGCTTTCCAACTAATAATCAGCCTATACTAGACACTACACTCAAAGACATGCTATCCACCCTCAGGAATTCTTTGCAGTCAGATATGCTATCCATTATGCAGAGCCTACATGCTGATATAACCTCAGTCTCAGGCAGAGTGTCACAAATTGAAAACCAGCTTGGGGGTTTTGCATCGACCGTAAACGACCTCGTTGATGCACATGAGGATAATCTTGCGGATCACGCTTGGATCAAACGCAAGCTGGCGGACCTGGAGGACAGGTCACGTCGTAACAACATCAAAATCAGAGGAGTGGCGGAAACAGTGCAACCCCACGAACTAACAAGCTATGCTAAAGGGCTTTTCAAAGCATTACTGCCCGACTTAAAAAATATGGAAATGGTGATTGATCGTATCCACCGTCTGCCAAAACCACCATCCCTTCCTGACACCATTCCACGGGATGTGATTCTACGCATACACTTTTACCATGTCAAGGAACAACTCATGCGGGCATCCAGAAACGAGAAATCCCTACCGGATCCGTATTCACACCTCCAAATTTTTGCGGACTTATCACAATATACCCTCCAATCGCGTAGGGAACTTAATACAGTTACCAAAGCTTTGAGAAACCATAATCTTCCATACAAGTGGATTAATCCTGCTAAGCTTTTGATTACATACAAGGGGGCTAAATTCACAGCTTCTACACTGAATGAAGGTTTGCACCTTCTCCGCTCATGGGGAATAATCCCAGAAAACACAAATCCACCATTTGAGAATCACAGGCACTCTATCCCGCATCCTGATGCCCAACTTAATCAGCACCCCCGCTACTCCTCTAATCGCTGAACAGGGTCCTACTAAGTCAGCATCTATGTCCCGGCCTGTTACGTGGCTCTGACTGGCCACTTGAACTTTTTCCCCACAAGTTAGCCAAGTAAGTGCACAGCACTTTCCTGATAGGCCGACTGTTCGGCCACTTGGCACACAGTTCTTTGTTTTCTTATCTAACTTATTATTTTTTTTACTTTTATTTTTTTTAATTTTAGTTTTGTATCATTGTTTGTTGCCGACCATTTCTAGTCTTATTTTACCATATAGCTTAACCTCGGAGCGAGCACATACTCTATAGAGCGACCACTTGCTGAAAACTTCTACAGTACCCCTACCAAGCTAACATCTTAGATCTCCTTGGAAGTTTAGTCTCCTCCACATTCAGAATGCCTATCACATTCCTAACGATAAATACCAAAGGCCTCAATCATCCAGCAAAAAGGTCTTCACTTTGGACACTGGCTAAAGAATCTCACTGCGATATTTTATGTGTGCAGGAGACACACTTCAAAGCCTCATCTCCACCTAATTGCTCCAATAGCCAGTTCCCGCATATCTTCACAGCAAGCACGAATTCTAAGAAGAGAGGGGTATTAATAGCAGTAAACTCTTCTATACCCTTTGAACTGCATGACAAGATACTGGATCACGAGGGCCGTTACATCATACTAATTTGTTCCCTAAACAACTCCTTGTTTACTTTAGTAAATGTCTATGCGCCAAACATTCACCAAATCAGCTTCCTAAGAAAACTCAAAAGAAAAATTGACACTGTTCAAAAAGGTGCTCTTCTTTGGTGTGGAGATTTTAACTTAACTCCAGACTTCAATTTGGATTCCTCCATCCCATCTAGGCGCCGTAATCTTTCCTTGGGTCCTCTCCTGAAAGAATTTCAGTTGCAAGATATATGGAGATGCCAACACGCGTCAGAACGCGACTTTACCTTCTTCTCACCGTGTCATAACTCATACTCCAGGATAGACTTATTCCTATCCGATCAGTGGACGCTTCAGAAAATCTCAGCCTCTCACATTCACTCGATAACCTGGTCAGACCACTCTCCAGTGAGTATTACCTTCGAGGACTCTTTTCACCACTCACCAACTTTCCTTTGGCGGATGAACACTATCATTCTACAGAAAGACCCCTACAGCACTATTCTAAAGGACCATCTGGAACAGTTCTTCATTACCAACAAGGACTCAGTATATAACCCAGCAACAATATGGGCAGCTCATAAGGCCTACATGCGGAGTATTTTTATTCAGCAAAGTTCTAGGGCTAAGAGAAAGAGATCGCAGCGCATTGATACCCTCATTAAAGAAATTGATGATCTTGACTCCTCAAACAAACAAAAAGCAACCGATCACTTAAAAACTAAACTGGGCCAACTCCGTTTAGAACTTCGATCCATACTATTAGATAAATTTGAATTCAACCACAAACGTTTTCAATCTACCCAATATGCCACTGGTAATAACAAATTAAAGGGTCACGCACTAAATCATCCATTCCCTTTCTTTACCATCCGTTCACTAAAGAAAAATTGTTCAACCCCCAAGATATAGCTAATGCGTTTAGTGCATACTATAGCTCCTTATATAATCTGAAAGGAGACCCTGACACTAAGCAACCCACACCTTCTGACATAACAGCCTTTCTACAATCTATTCATCTACCCACTCTGTCCACTTCCAATTCAATGCAGCTGCAATCTCTTCCTCTTTCCCTGATGATATGTTAAAAGCTTTAATTATTACACTGCCTAAACCTGGTAAAGAAGCCTCTTCCCCTCAAAATTTCCGCCCCATATCATTATTGAATCATGATCTGAAACTTTATGCAAAGGTAATAGCGAGTAGAATTATTGACATCCTCCCCGCGTTGATCCACCCGGATCAATCGGGGTTCACAAAAGGGAGACAAACAGTTGACGCTACAAGGCGTATAATCAATATAATCCATCACACCAATCTTCAAAAAATGCCTTCTCTGCTTCTAGCTCTAGATGCAGAGAAGGCATTTGATAGAATACACTGGTCATATCTCCAGCAGACTTTACAAAAATTTGGATTCCAAGGTCACATCCTATCTGCCATAATGGCTCTTTACTCCAAACCCTCAGCTCAGGTTTATTGCTCGGCAATGCTCTCCTCCACTTTTCCTATATCCAATGGGACCCGCCAAGGCTGTCCCCTATCCCCGTTGATTTTCAACCTCCTTATGGAACCATTAGCCCACAAGATTCGCTCCCAACCAAACATTGTAGGGATAAAAATAGGCACTGAGGAACATAAAATTAATCTCTTTGCGGACGACGTAATTCTTATGTTGTCAAACCCACAATCTTCTCTAGATGCTGTGTACTCAACACTGCAGGAATTTAGCTCCATCTCCTATTATAAGGTCAACGAGTCCAAATCCCATATCCTAGGGCTTAATATCCCCCCTACTACCCAATCTATTCTCTCTGACCGTTTCCCATATCTCTGGGCAGACAAATCTATAAAATACCTCGGAATACAGATCACAGCCAATCCTAAATCCTTATTCCAAGAAAACTTCAGTCCCTACCTACAAACCCTACAATCCGAATTAGCGCACCTTGTCAAATTCACACTCTCATGGATGGGAAGACTGGCGTCTTTCAAGATGCTTAAGCTCCCACAACTATTATACCTCTTCCGCAACCTACCTATTCCGATACCCGCATCATATTTCCGTAAGCTACAGACAGAGTTAAACCACTTTATATGGCAGGGGAAAAAAGCGAGATGCTCACACGCTAAACTCATCAAACATAAAGCAGCTGGAGGCATGGGACTACCCGACCTCAGGGACTATTACCTAGCCACACTATTCTTTCACTACTTTGAGAGTCAGTCCTATTGGGCTCGTCAAGGGCACGTTTAAAAAAAAAAAAAATTGGTCGGTGTACGACTTGTCTGCACCTCATTCTTCTTACATTCCAAGTTTAAACCCTAATTTTTTCTGAGGAGTTTTCCCTTAAACCTGTATCGGTTGACCAGCCTACCTCCCAACATTTGGCCCCAATCGGGTTGGTTATTCACGATTTTATCCTTTCACAAAGGTGTACTAAGTGACCGCTACAATCCCTGCTAGGGATGCTTAATTTGCCATGAGGATTATCCCTCATTTTATGACTCTGTGTTTTCCTCTCTTAGGTACACGATCCCTGATCAAGTTCTCAGGCTGGACCCAGCAGCTATAGCAGATTTGACAATGTGGGTCAAATTTCTCACAAACTGGAACTGCATATCCATGGTTATTCTGTCAGCTTTATCACCTTAGGTAGTCACGGATACCACAGCCCCCACAGGCTTCGCTACAATTTTTGGCCATCACTGGTTCGCAGGACCATAACCACCAGAGATCATTCTAACCCCCGGTTTTGTCAGTCATCTTCACATTTCAAACCATATCCCATTTTGGCAGCTGCTCAAGTCTGGGGCCATACCTGGACAGCACAAACAGTGGTCTTTGCCACAGACAACCAGGCCACGGCATGTCCTTCCTATGCATGCGGGTGTAGTCGTCCCTGCAGCATCAATTTAACCTCTTCCCAACCGGCTCCCATACATATTTGGCGGAAAGTTGGTCTCCTGCATGAATTGCTGTATATGTACGGCGGCTCCTTTAAGAGCCATAGCAGGTGCGCGCACACCCGCTATCACGGGCACGAGAGCCAGAATGGGGATTTGTGTGTAAACAGTCCCATCTCCACACATTTAGAAACACACCTATGGAACACACTTAACCCTTTGATCGCCCCCTAGTGTTTACCCCTTCCCTGCCAGTGATATTTATACAGTAATCAGTGCATTTAAATGTCAGTGGTCCCAAAGAAGTGTCAAAAGTGTCCGATATGTCTGCTGCAATGTCGCAGTCCTGCTAAAAATCGCAGATCGCCACCATTATTAGAAAAAAAATGCCATAAATATGCCATAAATCTATTCCCTTTTTTGTAGACGCTATAACTTCTGCGCAAACAAATCAATATACGCTTATTGCGATATTTTTTTTTTAGCAAAAATATGTAGAAGAATACATATTGGCCTAACCTGATGAAGAAATTAGTTTTTTTACATTTTTTGGGGGATATTTATTATAGCAAAAAGTAAAAAATATTGTTTTTGTTTAAAAATGTCACTCTTTTTTTGTTTATAGCGCAAAAAATAAAAACCACAGAGATGAGCAAATACCACCAAAAGAAAGCTCTATTTGAAGGGAAAAAGGACATCAGTGTAGTGGATGTGATTATGAGTGCCATGATGAAATGCCTATTTCTAATATAATCGCATAGATGTAAGTGCTTATCTCATATAACCAGCTATTAGCCTTAACCATGCTCAATTAGGTGTCTGCCAGCTTCCCCCTTTTTGTGGAACAGAATTGCAAGAGTTAAGAACAAGTTAAAAGAAGATTGCGCCTGTTTTCAAGAACTGGAAACAAGATACCCTATTTAGCTATGATAGTCTGCTATTCCCTTATATAGATATAACCCAGCTAAAAGCTTATACTTTGTCACAATAATGAATATGTATATCTTGTGGTCTGCATATGCTTGTCTTATTTGATATTTGATTTGATAACAAAATATCCAGCTCACGGTATATTAGCCGGGGTCCAGGAAGTAATAAAAGCAGAAGTACCAATTTACTGAACGTTGTATATGTCAGTGATTTGTGTCGAGTGTGCACACTTTTACATTGAAGGTTAATTTGGCCAGGGGGACAGAAACAAAAGTACCGAACGATTCTGGTTCGGTCCAAAACATTTGGCGCCCAACGTGGGGCTCGAGATTGGCCCAAAAGGAAGCTGAACTAAGAGGACAATGAAAGAGGACCAAAATACAGGCGGAGCAGAGCCTGATCAACTCTGGAGAAAAACGGTAAGACATTTTCCTTAATAATTTGTCTGCTGTTTGATCCACATCCGTATTTGGTTAATTTCTGTCTCCGCATCGGCTTCCTGCGGTCCACAAAGACAGGTATATATCTTGTCTCGAGCCTATTAATATAGTACGAACCTGCAATTGTTTCTGACCCGCCTGTATTTGGAATATATTGTGTTTTGTCGATCGATCTTGTGTTGTGTGACGGCTGTTTTGGAATGAGGGATTGATTATATAGTCACGGGTGGAATAATTGACGTGGTTAAACTTCTCCTGAGGATTGATATCGGGAGAGGGCATCAGGACATGGTTAAACTCCTCCTGGGGGAAATAATTGTTGGTGCGGTGAAGCACGGGTTACCAGGAGGGTGTATCAGGAATACGCCTGGCGGTGGCGTGGAGATCCTGTGAGGATCTGATTAAGTCCAGAATTCACTCCAGTCGTCACATCAATTGTTGTTGGTAATGTCATGTCCTAGATGTGTCTGTGGACTGTTGTTTGGCATTAATGAGGAGGCCTGGTCACAAAGGTAGAGCCAGGTTATAAGAGATCTATTCTCGGTTACAAACCTCTAATGCCAGAGGTCCCCAAGTGATGGTATTCAGATTTAATGTACATAGTTACATAGTTAGTCAGGTTGAAAAAAGACACAAGTCCATCCAGTTCAACCATAAAAAACAAAAACAAAACAAAATCGTACAATCCAATATACCCAATACTATACCCACAGTTGATCCAGAGGAAGGCAAAAAACCCCAGCAGAGCACTCTCCAATTTGCTACAGCAGGGGAAAAAATTCCTTCCTGATCCCCCAAGAGGCAATCGGATGTTCCCTGGATCAACTTTACCTATAGATGTTAGTACCCAGTTATATTATGTATATTTAGGAAAGTATCCAGGCCTTTCTTAAGGCAATCGACTGAGCTGGCCAGAACCACCTCTGGAGGGAGTCTATTCCACCTTTTCACAGCTCTTACTGTGAAGAAACCTTTCCATATTTGAAGATGAAATCTCTTTTCCTCCAGTCGTAAAGAGTGCCCCCTTGTCCTCTGTGTTGACCGTAAAGTGAATAACTCAACACCAAGTTCACTATATGGACCCCTTATATATTTGAACATGTTGATCATATCCCCCCTTATTCTCCTCTTCTCAAGAGTGAATAAATTCAGTTCCTTTAATCTTTCCTCATAGCTGAGCTCCCCCATGCCTCTTATCAGTTTGGTTGCCCTTCTCTGCACTTTCTCCAGTTCCCCGATATCCTTTTTGAGAACTGGTGCCCAAAACTGAACTGCATATTCCTGATGGGGTCTTACTAATGATTTGAACAGGGGCAAAATGATATCTCTCTCTCTGGAGTCCATACCTCTCTTAATACAAGAAAGGACTTTGCTCGCTTTGGAAACCGCAGCTTGGCATTGCATGCTATTATTGAGCTTATGATCTACCAAACCCCCAGATCCTTCTCCACTACGGATTCCCCCAGTTGTACTCCCCCTAGCATGTATGATGCATGCATATTCTTAGCCCCCAAGTGCATAACTTTACATTTCTCAACATTAAACCTCTGCCACATAGATGCCCAATTAGACAGAGCATTGAGGTCAGCTTTTAAATTGGAGACATCCTGTAAGGAGGTTATTCCACTGCATAGCTTGGTGTCATCTGCAAAGACAGAAATGTTACTTTTGATCCCAGACCCAATATCATTTATAAAGGTATTAAAGAGTAAGGGTCCCAGCACTGAACCTTGGGGTACACCACTGATAACCTTAGACCATTTAGAGTAAGAATCATTAACCACTACTCTCGGAATTCTGTCTTTTAGCCAGTTTTCTATCCATTTACAAACTGATATTTCCAAGCCTGTACATTATCCAGTGAAATTTTCAGTTGGTAAGAAATTGGAAGTTATTGAGGCTGAGGCTAGGATAAGAGGACAGGGAAGTAAAAGTTGTCCCCTACAACCTCAGCAGCCAGAAGACTACGAGGAAGCAGAGAAAGCCAGAGTGAGGAATTTGGGTTTTGTGTTGGGACGTGTAGAAGACATTTGAAGTGATTAACTGAATACCAGCTGTTGATTCTCGTTTTGTGTTTCCTCTCATGTCTCCTCATTAACAGATTTACTAGAGATCTCTTCACTTCCTCATCCTCCACATCACCCTGTCTCTCTATATCTACGCTCAGTGAGGCGTTCACCTTCATTTCCTTTCTGTTTTGCCTCAACCTTTCTTGCTTTTCTCTCCTTCTATTTAATCCAAGAATTGTGTAAAATGGGTAACAAGTTGACTAGGCCCACAGAGGGCAGTCTGGCCTGTGATTTGGTACTAGAATGGGAGGGAGAGGATGCTGTAAAAAAGGGAACGAAATTAGCAAAAGTGTGTGAGATTGATATGCATTTGGGTGGGAGATTACAAGTAGATGAATGGCGTACTGTTTTTTGAAACGTAAATAAGGTCTGTTGTCAGATTATGGGTTGCTACGAGCAGCAGATGCTTGGTTGCAAACGCTATTCAAGAAGAAGAGGGTGGATGGAACAGGAAACAAACCAAAATGGTTGCATTGTGTACGTGTACAAAAAAAAACTGGAAAAGAGGAAGCTAAGTAGTCAGCCACCGCCCTATAATGGCGCCTGGTCCCCAGGAAGTAGATACTGCCCTTCGTCTACCACCCATCTCTTCTAAGTGACACCTCCCCCTGTGGCAACACGCCCTATGCCACCGCCCCATGAACCACCCACACCGAAACCCACCCACATGTTTCCAGTGATGGAGCATAGTAGCAACCAATGTAGCATTTTAATTAAAAAAATAATTTATGTATAGGATGTATTGAATATTTTTGAATATTTCAGTCAGAGTCTGAATTTAGTTGTAATTGCTTACCCTTGCATTATTGAAGCTAAAAGGTGTTTCTTTCGGTTTTAATTGTGTTTAAGCTGTATTAGCAATAAAGAGGAAGTTTATGTATTCTAGGCGTTATGCCAGAAGTGCAAAAGAGGAAGTGCTTTCTTTGCTTAAATCTATGTGCTAGATTTAGGTAGGCCCCATTCACATCTGAGCGTTCTGTATTCTAAAAAAAAAATAAATAAATAAAAAAAAAGACTAAGTATCTAATTAGAATGTTTAGAAAGAAAAATAAATATGTATGTTGGGGAGATCGGCTGGACCGAGGCTCCCTATAAAAAATTATTCTGTATGGAGATGGTTCACATCTCCACTCTAAAACGCCTGAAGTCAATATGTGTACAAGAAGTTTACTGATTTGGGTTTTAGCGTGCTGAACAGAGCGCATAGACACATGTTAGCTGCCGCATTTATTTCAGGTCTTAAAGAGTCAATCCGAAAGGGTCTGAGTATAGAGAACCCATAACCTTGGAGCTTGAGGCGTTGTTATTAGTAGTTATTAGGTCCAGAATCCCCACAGAACAGTAGAGAGTAGCTCCTCTCATGATGGCCTCTGACACACCCTATCTGCACCCACCAGTACCAACTCCATGTGTCTGCTTGCTACAACTGCGAAAGACCCAGCCACTCCAGAAGGGAATACCGAAGCCCATGGAAATTCACCCACAGTCAACCAAGCCCCAACCATGGTCCACATGAAAGCGCTCAGTACCAGGCACATGACACCTCACCTCGCCTACCTCTCCGGATCACATGGACCTTCTCCACAAGGATTCAGGCAAGCCTGTTTCACCTGCCAGCTACACCTGGACTGTTATGCCACAAGGTGCCTAGAACTCCCCCTCCCAATTCGCCAAGGCAACGGCCCTCATTCTGGACACCTGGATGAAGTTACACCCAGACATTGTACTCCTTCAGTATGTAGATGACCTCCTGCTTGTGATTACCTCAATCTACTCTGAAAGCCTCCTCCACTACCTGGTTGAGCAAGGTTGCAAGGCCTTAAAAAGCAAAAAGTCCAGAAAGAAGGTGATTTTCCCAGGCCTCTGCATCTCCCAAGGCACCTGACATCTCACTGAAGAAAGAGTTGCTGCAATCAAGGGCATCCCTTTGCCTCAAGGTCAAGCAATCCCTTTATGATGCCCTGAAATCTGACCCTTTCCTGCTCTCTCCAGAAGCTGTGGACAATTTTTAAACTCTGAAGGAGATCCTCTCAACAGCCTCTGCTTTGGGACTAAAAGACTTTCAAACTGTTTGTCTCAGAGAGGCAAGGACATGCCACAGGAGTTTTGGCTCAGGCCCATGATAACAGACTCAGGGTATCACTCCTGTCAACTGGACTCAGTGGCCAGGGGGGGACACTCCTGCCTTAAAGCCGTCTGTGCAGCCCAATGCCCCTCATGACATAACTGCCATACTGAACCAAGTACAGCCCAAACACCTGTCCTCAGCAAGACACCTCAGACTTCAGTTTGCCTTGCTTCTCCCCGATAACATCACCATCCTCCGATGTGATACCCTTAACCCATCCACTCTCCTTCCTCTTCTCAAGGGGGAACCTCTTTGTAAAATGATTCTCATGTCACCGCTCATGACTGCTTCGAAGTGATGAAGATGGACACAACACACTTACCGACAGTCAGTGAAACAGCATGCAAATTGGCAGAAGGAAATTTTGGGATCATCAGGAAAACCAGAGGGTTCCTGACAGCAGCAGGAACACCTGTAAAATACAGTGCAGCTATCAAGGACTTAATGGATGCCCTAATCCGCTGGGAAACAAGCTGCAGATCGAACGCGAGAAGTGAGCAGAGTGAATGCACCTATCCTGGATGACCCAATAGACACCCCTGTAGAGACTGTACAAACCACTATGATTCTACAAAACCTTCCTGTAAACAGGACTCACCTCAAGGAGCAACAAGAGACAGCTGACAAAGAAGAAAAAGAAGTGTGGATCAAAACAGGAGCCACAGAAGTTTAAGGAATCCCGGAATTAAACAAGAGACTGCGTCTGTCACGTAGGCCGGAAGCCTATCCCGTTACCAACATGACGGAGAAGACCACAGCTAAAAGACTTTTAACAGAAATAGTGTGCAGATATGGTGTCCCAAAGGTTTTAGAGAGTGATCACGGGCCGGCTTTCACGGCCTCAGTGACCAAAGAGATATGGACAGCCTTAGGGGTCACACTAGCTTTCCACACCCCATACCATCCTGAGAGTAGTGGGATGGTGGAAAGACTAAATGGCACAATAAAGTCTAGAATGCTGAAAATGTCTCAGGAAACAGGAATAAGTTGGCCAGATAGCCTACCCATTGCCTAGTTCAGTGTCAGGTATACCCCAAAGGGAAATCATGGTTTGTCACCCAATGAGATATTGTTTGGCTCAGCCCCCAGACTAGGTTGTTATTTTCGACAACAGTTGCAAACTTCAATCTGATGTATTAACTGATTATGTGACTGCTTTATCTCGAGAATTAACCAGTATCCATGCGCAAGTGTTTTCTTCCATTCCAGATCCTGAGTTAGACACAGGATCGCACAAGTTGGTCCCTGGTGATCGGTTTCTGGTAAAGAAGTTTGTGAGGAAACACACCCTTGAACCCAGATATGATGGTCCTTTCCAAGTCCTTCTGACAACTACCACATCAGTAAAAGTGGCCGGAAGGAACTTGTGGATACACGCCTCTCACCGCAAGTCCTGTGCCCAAGGAAAAGGCTGAGGAGACCATGCTATGATCCTGTTTATCCTTTTTATTGTGATTGTTGTTCAGGCACAAGAAGTAGCCATCAAACAGAAAGATGGCATAACCCAATTCTGGTATAATTCATCCAACACACATGTTGCCACTTTCATATCCCCTTATAGTAAGATACTTCCAGGTACTGATTACAGTGTCCGGTCCAATAAAAGAGCAATAGATCCCATGACTGTGTATGTATGTGTCACTGACACATATTGAAGTCACTCTTAGATAGAATGACAATCAACAAGCACACAGATCAATACTTCACCAAAGGTTATTGTGAGTCTTAAAGTGAGGTGTCTGCAGATCTAGCGCAAAATCAAGTTCAGTCCTTAGGGGACGTGTACTGGATCTGTGGAGACATGAAAATTAGAAGTAGAATGACAGGACAGTGAACAGGAGAATGTGCAATGGCTAAAACCATAATGCCCCTGCATATTCTCTCAGAGAGCCCAGAGCCAGAAGCAAGCGATGTACCCAAACCCAACAGAAGACACAGAAGTGCCCAAGCAGGAAGTTTTGACCCCTACGTATACATAGATGCCATAGGGGTCCCAAGATGAGTTCAAAGCAAGAGACCAAGTAGCAGCGGGTTTTGAATCACTGATTCCCATTATCACTGTAGATAAAAATGTAGACTGGATAAACTACATCTACTATAACCAACAAAGATTTGTTAACTACACCAGAGATGCATTCCAAGGTTTGGCTAAACAGTTAGAGGCAACTTCGCACATGACTTTCCAAAACCGTATGGTCTTTCCTAGCTGAAAAGGGGGGTGTATGTAAGATGATCCCCGAGACAAGTACATGCTGCACTTACATCCCAGACAACACCGGCCAAAATGGTAAAGTGACTTTAGCCATCCAGAAACTAGAGGACCTGTCCAAAGAATTAAAACAGAATTCATGGCTTACCAACCCTGGGATCAGTATTTTACCTGGATAAAGGGAGGATGGCCGGGAATGTAGACCCAGATAGGAATAGCTATTCTGGTAATGGCTGCCATAATCTTCTGTGTTCTCCCCTGTATTAGGAAGTGTGTAGAAAAAGCTGTCGATCAAACTACCCCTACGCTTGTGAATCAAGAGATCCTAGATGATGACGACGATGTCTACGTAAGGCTTGATGAAACCTATGATGATAGCTACACATTACACTACATTACAGTCACCCTTCCCCGAGATGCAGCACCGTAGGGCTATAGGGACAGATAGCACCTGGCTACATTTCGCTAGCTGTATCGAGGGGGGTGGTGAGCTAGTCACCGCCCTTTCTCTACATACAGCTTAAAAGAGTTGCAGAGGCAAATGGGCTGGGTGGTTATAGGTGGTTTACTAGTGTTAGGGACAGTTTTTGGGAAATAAGTAAATAAGCATTTCAAGGGGGGACTGTAGTGGATGTGATTATGAGTGCCATGATATAATGTCTATTTCTTTTTTTTTTTAACAAACAGTGGTGCTTTATTGAAAAATATTACATAGTACAGGTTATGCAAGACTCGAAAACAAAATGAAGACATCATCAAGTTCCTTAAGCAGTATACTGAGCTATATCAATTAGGTTGTACATAGTCTCGATGGGATCGCTGCCCACCACTATAAATATCATTTACTTGCAAAACATGTTCTGTATTATTACAATTTGTTGAAATATCGGAGCTGTCATACAATCTTGTAACTTCCCATGTTAAAACCTATACACTACAGCATACACATCAGGTCATTGTCCACGGTGCCCAGACCTTCTCAAACTTCCAGGGATAACCCCTGTTCGAATAGGTCATTTTATACAGTGGGAGTGCTGCGTTAACTATCATCTCCCAGGCAGCTATTTCAGGTTTGTGGGGATGTAACCATTTCATTAGAATTTCTTTCTTAGCGTAATACAGGAGATATGATATCAGTAGCTTCAGATGATGAGGACGCTGGTCATCATCCGGGATTCCCAGGAGGGCCAAGGATGGGGTGGGTATCAGAGTTAATTGTAATCTAAGGTTTATTTCTGCAAATACCGCCTCCCAATATGACAAAATCACTGAGCACTCCCAAAACATATGTAGATATGAGCATCGCTGTGTTTTACAGCGGGGACACACAGGGTCACGCCCCGGGAAGATCCTATGCAACCTCTCCGGAGTATAATACACCCGGTGCAGAAATTTAACCTGTATCAGCTTATCTTGGGATGATATTACAAGCTTTGGGCCCTGTTCTAGACAATCCTTCTAGTCCTCTTTATCCAAAGATGGGATATCTCCCCTCCAACATTCCCACAACCTCTCCATCCTAGGAAGGTCTGTACATAAAAGAGCACCATAAAGGGTCGAAATCGGTTTATGTAGGTCTCCAGATGCCAAAAAAACCCTCAATAGAGTCAGCCTCAACAACAGGAGATCCAGGAAACTGAGCATTTGCGGCATGCCTCAGCTGGAAGTACCGAAACAGCATCCAGCCAGGCAGTCCAAACTTATGGGAAAGCAATGGGAAATCAAGGAGGGTACCCGCTGGCTTAATATCTCCAACAGTCTTTACCCCGTATCTGGCCCAAAGCTGTGGGTCAGGAACGGTACGGAAGTGAGGGAGTCCTGGATTGCCCCATAGAGGTTGAGCGGGAGAAAACCGTCCGGGAGCGGAAAAACAGCGCGTGGCTGCCTTCCAAACCCGCCACGTAGTGTGTGTAGGTCCTGGCAGAAACCGGTATGCCCGCGGTCCATGATAAATTAGGTTACGCAGATCCATCAAGGAGCCTAGAAAAGCCGCCTCTAAACAGGTGGCCACATTAGACCTAGAGCCCTGGAACCACCAATAGACAGACACCAGCATCGCCGCCCAAAAATAAACTCGAAAGTTCGGTAAGGCCAACCCACCCAGCCTAGGGGGGAGATACAACATAGTCCTTGCTAGATGGGGGGAGGCTCCGTTCCAAATAAAGGAAATCAACCTATTTTCTACTTCTCTAAAGAAGGCCAATGGGATCCATATCGGACAATTACGAAATATATAGTTAAAACGTGGAAGGAGCATCATTTTAACTAGGTTGATTCGACCTAGCAAATTTAGTGGGAGCCCAGACCAGGACGAACAGTAAGTTTTGAGCGATGCCAACAGTAGCTGGAGGTTGCTATCAAAGAAATCTGACATCCGTTTAGTAATCTGTACCCCCAGATATTTAAACTCCTCCACCCATTGCAATGGAGAAGCTGGGGCCGCCTGCGCCGCTCCGTCGTCTATGGGAAAAATAATAGATTTGGACCAATTAATCCGTATTCCCGAAAAGGTACCAAACGTATCGAACAATTTCAGGGCAGCTGATAGGGACGGGCCCGCATCATTTAGATATAACAGGGCATCATCTGCATATAATGACAGTTTCTCCTCCAATTTTCCCACTCTCAAGCCCCTAACTGCAGAGGAGTCCCTGACCAACACTGCAAGTGGTCCCAGAGCCAAAGCAAATAGTGAGGGGGACAGAGGGCATCCCTACCAAGTGCCCCTACGGAGGGAAAACATGTCAGACAGCCAATCATTGGTGCGGACCCTCGCCTTGGGTGCTCTATACAGCATCTTGAGCCAATGGAGGTATTTGGGGCCGAAGCCATATCTCTCTAGGACTTCCCACAAATACAGCCATTCCACTGAGTCAAATGCCTTCTCGGCATCCAACGAGGCGATGACTCTCGTGCCCTGGTTATCGTGTGGTATCGTGAGATTTAAGAAAGGCGTCTCAGGTTGATGTCTGTTCCCTTACCCGGCATGAATCCCGTTTGGTCTACATGTATCAGTTCTTTAATAACAGTAGAAAGACGAAGAGCCAGCACTTTAGCCAGGATGTTTGCATCCACATTTATTAAAGGAATGGGCCTATATGAGGCACAGTCACGGTTGTCCTTGCCGGGTTTGGGAATTAACACTATGACCGCCTCTTCCATAGATTGTGGGAGGGTACCCAGAGTTGACAGGTCAGAGAAAAGTTTTTTTAGCTTCGGAGCTACAATTTCTGAAAAATTAGAATAAAACTCGGCAGGTAGCCCGTCGGAACCAGGGGTTTTTCCAGCCTGCAGGCTCCCAATGGCCACCTGTATTTCCTCCAAGGTAATATCAGCCTCTAGATGTTCCCTACCCTCCTCCCCCAACGTTGGAAGACTAACTAGATCCAGGAAGGCGGACAGTTCAGCAGCAGAGTATGTCACCCTAGTCTCATACAGCCCTTGGAAATAATGTTTAAACCATTGATTGATAAGGTCCGGAGCGACCATCCGCATCCCTGATACCAGCAATATGAGTTGTGGGGTTTTGGCTTTTAACCAACCATGCCAACAGCCTACCATTCTTACCGCCATGCTAAAACACCTTTTGTTGGGAGTAGAAGAGGGCTTTTTTGTGTTTTCTACACGGAGAAGAGAAAGTTGCCTCAAGGTTCTCTGCCATGTAGTCTATCCAGGGCTGGACAAGGGACCATATTATAATCGCCCATCAGGAATATCGCTGGAGTGTCATATTTCAATGCAATGGTCATAATATCAGTCAATATAGCAATCGAGGCGGGAGGAGGCAGGTACAGTCCCACCAAAACCATTTTTTTGTCATAAATGCTAACATGCAACATAACGTACCTCCCATCTGGATCCGTATGCACCTCCAGTACTCGAAAAGGAAGGGTCTTCCGGAAGTCAGAATGCTGACTCCCTGGGCATAGCTGGAGTAGGTTGCATGAAAATGTTCACCAACCCATGGCCTCCGAAGTCCATTAATCTTGGAGCCCTGGAGGTGCGTTTCCTGCAATATACAGACATGCGGCTTGTGCTGCTGCAAAAACTTAAAAACCAGGGATCTTTTCACCGCCGAGTTAAGTCCTCGGACATTCCATGAAATTATTTTACACAGAGACATTAATAAGCATAGTTAAAGAACGGCAATAGTCTCGGACATGCATGGGCAGCCCACGGCCCACAAGAGACCCCGGACATCCCACGCACCCCACCAATTTATTAATCAACTATCGCTGCAGCAAACATAACCTTCTTCCACAGCACAAAACAAATAAGAGAGTATCAAGCACCACATTTACCATATAGAAAAAAAATGTAACAAAAACAAAACAACAAAACTTCCCCAAACCCCCCCAGTCCAAAGAGAACAACCAGACCCACCCCCCTCCCCGCAACCCCATCCCAATCATGGAGAGCATAAAACCCAAACACCCAGTCAGTAGGACAACCCTAGAGGGACGTGAACCAGATGTATTGGCCCACCAAAGAAACAACTTCGGTGCCTGAGAGATGCTGCCACTCTATCAGCATGTAGGTATGTATAAGTCAGAACTGTGAAAAATAAAAAAATTAAAAAATAAAAATAAATTTCTCTTTTTTATTTAAGGGATTGCATTTATGCATTATTATATTCTTCTTGGACAGGATCCTGAAAAAGTCTGAGCCAGGATATCCAAACAAAAGAAAGGGGTCACAGATTCAACAAGACCCAGAACTATATTCTTCCATGTGGAGAAATGATCTGTATAGTACGCTGATAAACAAACACCTGCCAGACAGCAGGGGAACAAACTTTGAACGTTACATAAACTTGTTGCAGCATCAAAGCAGCTCCGTAATAAGAGCAAATTTCAGGTAAAATGATTTGGAAGCAGAACACCCCATTTCCGCACCGATCAGCGGTGTGGTGGCAATGTATCGATCCAAGCCGAGGCCTCACACAATGTATCGATCCAAGCCGAGGCCTCACAGAAATGTCTATTTCTAATATAATCGCATAGATATAAGTGCTTATCTCATATAACCAGCTATTAGCCTTAACCATGCTCAATTAGATGTCTGCCAGCTTCCCCCTTTTTGTGGAACAGAATTGCAAGAGTTAAGAACAAGTTAAAAGAAGATTGCGCCTGTTTTCAAGAACCGGAAACAAGACACCCTATTTAGCTATGATAGTCTGCTATTCCCTTATATAGATAAAACCCAGCTAAAAGCTTATACTTTGTCACAATAATGAATATGTATATCTTGTGGTCTGCATACGCTTGTCTTATTTTATATTTGATTTGATAACAAAATATCCGGCTCACGGTATATTAGCCGGGGTCCAGGAAGTAATAAAAGCAGAAGTACCAATTTACTGAACGTTGTATGTGTCAGTGATTTGTGTCGAGTGTGCACACTTTTACATTAAAGGTTAATTTGGCTAGGGGGACAGAAACAAAAGTACCGAACGATTCTGGTTCGGTCCAAAACAATCAGCTTTGTTTGGGTACAACGTTGCACGACCACGCAGTTGTCAGTTAAATCGGCACAGTGTCTTATCGCAAAAAATGGCCTGGTCATTAAGGGGGTAAATCCTTCCGGGGCTGAAGTGGTTAATGTTCACTGCATTTATATTCCGGGCAAGTGCAACGTCGCAGCACATGCAACGGTCCCGCGTTAACTTACTTTCAGCAGAAACCCAGAGCCAACCCAACCATTTCTCCTACCCCACCTTGGTGGCAGCGGACAATGGGTTAAAGACACACCTTCAAAACGCGACCCATCTCATTAATCAGTCATTATCCCGCAACACACTGAAGGTCTATCACACCACTGGGAATGCTTACTGCAGGTTTCTACCCTCATGCCTCGTAGCAGCGACAGGGGTCATCAAGCACGTCCTAGATTTTAGATTGTATTATAACACGCAGCTGGCTCTGATCTCATAACACCATACCGCTATACTTAACCAGCATCCAGCATGTCTTGTCCTTACAGGACCCCGGATAGCCATCCTTATTCATGGCCCATACAGTCAAATCTATCCTGCATGGCTTTGAGAAGCATCACTCCATAGCCAACTGCAAACACTTACCCGTCACAAGTGCCATCTTTAGGGACATCTCGAACATCCTTTCACATTCCCCGTTTGGGCTTCTACTCATCCTAGCGGCCATCTACCTGGCCTTCTATGGCTTTGTGGCCTAGCGAGCTTACCTTTAGTGGCCCCGGTGGCCAGATACTGTGCTAACGCCACCTGGCTTTCAATGTCATGTCGCTCTGTACCTCGTAGTGTCCAGAACACAACAATCCAACCCAGGGGTCAACATCAAGCTCTTCCAGACCAACACGTCTGGTGCCCAGTAGCGATACTCGACTGTTACTGTCTCACCTACCTAGCCAGTCGAACTCCAGCCCGTTGCTACCTTTTCTGACCAGCCCCCCTAGTGGCAGTCAGTTCATCAGGTACGTTAGGATCCTCCTAGTTAACCTAGGCCTTGACCCCGGCCAATATTCTGGTCACTCCTTTTGGCAGCCTCTCAGCACGGGGTACCAGACCATGTCTTAAGAATTGGGCCAACGGAAATCAGCCTGCTTCGCTCAATACATTCTGAACCCTCAAGTAGAAATAATGCAAGCCTTCACCTACCTTGCTCAATAAATGTCACAGGACCGATAAAGAGGTACTGCCCTATCTGAGTATTTTTGCCCCCTTTTTTGGCATATTGACCAGCAGACCAGGGCACACCTCAGGGCTATGTTATGTTGTAAGTCTTGAGCATTGTTTATGTGGTTCACATCTGTTTCGGATGAAGGGCTTCGACTATAAATAGGAAGGCCAGTATGGTTGCCTGGATTTATGGAAGGAGTCAGGGGGGTATTTAAGCAGACAACTCACCTGTGGTCTTTGTCAATTCCATTGCATGACACCCTCCCTCCCCATTTTCCTTTTAAGGGCATTTCTCAATATTACTATTAAAGTATTGGGATGCCTGCCTTTACATGCACATGAATTTTAATGGCATCCTACTCCGTAGGGTTCAATATTGATTTGGCCCACCCTTTGCAGCTATAATATCTTCAACTCTTCTGAGAAGACTGTCCCCAAGGTTTAGGAGTGTGTCTATGGGAATGTTTGACCATTCTTCCAGAAGCGCATTTTGGAGGTCAGGAACTGATGTTGGACAAGAAGGCCTGGCTCACAGTCTGTACTCTAAATCACCCCAAAGATGTTCTATCGGGTTGTGGTCAGGACTCTGTGCAGACCAATCAAGTTCCTCCACCCCAAACTCACTTATTCATGTCTTTATGCACTGGTGCGCAGTCATGTTGGAACAGGAAGGGGCCATCCCCAAACTGTTCCCACCAAGTTGGAAGCATGAAATTGTCCAAAATGTCTTGGTATGCTGACCCCTTAGGAGTTTCCTTCACTGGAACTAAGGGGCCAAGCCCAACCACTGAAAAGCAACCCCACACCATAATCCCCCCTCCATTGAATGATTTGGACCAGTGCACAAAGCAAGGTCCATAAAGACATGGATGAGGAGTTTGGGGAGGAGGAACTTGACTGGCTTGCACAGAGTTCTGATCTCAACCCGATAGAACACCTTTCGGATGAATTAGAGCAGAGACTGCAGGCCAGGCCTTCTCGTCAAACATCAGTGTCTAACCTCACAAATGCGCTTTTGGAAGAATGGTCAAGCATTCCCATAGACACATTTCTAAACCTTGTGGACAGCCTTCCCAGAAGAGTTGAAGCTGTTATAGCGGCAAGGCTGGGCCAACTCAATATTGAACCCTATGGACTAAGACTGGGATTCCATTAACCAGTTCCCAACCAGCTCATGCAGATTTACTGTGGCAGAGTCGCTCTCCTGTACAAAATCCCGTATGGGTACGTTCTTCCCTTTAGCGGCCACCAAAGGGCGCGCCTGGTGTGCACCTGGGACCGATGTGCATGGCTGGCTGGCAAGATCGCTGCCAGCCATGCGCGATCACTGCACAAGAGCCAACACAGGGATTTGTGTGTGTGAACACACAAATCCCTGTGCTGTCAGGGGAGAGGAGACATATGGTTTGTTCCTAGTAAGTAGGAACAACGATATGTCTCCTCCCCTAGTCAGTCCTTTCCCCATACAGTTAGAACACACAGAGGGAACAAACATTTAACCCCTTGATCACCCTCTAGTGTTAACCCATTCACTGCCAGTGACATTTATACAGTAATCAGTGCATTTTTCTAGCACTGATCGCTGTATAAATGTCAATGGTTCCAAAAATGTGTCAAAAGCGGCTAGTCTGTCCATCGCAATGTCGCAGTACCGATAAAAATCACAGATAACCGACATTACTAGTAAAAAAAAAATAATAAAAATACCATAAATATTTCCCATAATTTGTAGACACTATAGCTTTTGCACAAACCAATCAATATACGCTTATTGCGATTTTTTTTACCAAAAATATGTAGAAACTGTAGTACTGATGAAGAAATGTGTTTTTTAAAAAAGCTTTTGGGGTTATTTATTATAGCAAAAAGTAAAAAATATATATTTTTTCAAAATTGTCATGCTTTTTTTGTATATAGCGCAAAAAATAAAAACCGCAGAGGTGATCAAATAACACCAAAAGAAAGCTCTATTTGTGGGAAAAAAAGGATGCAAATTTTGTTTTGGTATAGCATTGCATGACCGCACAATTGTCAGTTAAATCAAAGCAGTGCCAAATTGGAAAAAGTGCTCTGGTCAGGAAGGGGAATATATATATATATATATATATATATATATTGTTTCTTGATTTTCTAAAAAGGTGGCAAAAAATGAAATATTCAAGAGACTCGCAATGCCTTTTAAAAAAAAAGTTTTGGATGTTTTCTTTCCAAAATGTCATCATTGTGTGAGTGTTTCTATGTGATAAATAGCCAGGAGATAAGATAAACAATATATACCCTTTAAAAGCCTGGAGTGTTCCTTGAATTTTGGGTCACTCTTTACAGCTAGGCTCCGAAAAAGTCCCACACATGTCATATCCCCATACTCAGGAGGAGTAGTATAATGTGTTTTGGGGTGTATTTCTTAGTATGCATATAAAGCGTGTTATAAATATATTATTAATTTACAACTTTGTGTAAAAAATACGTTTTAAATTTCTTTACTCCTTTTTAAATGACTTGTGGCATAAAAATGTAATCTTCAGTGGACTCACCATACCTCTAATCAAATGCATTGGAGGGTCTACTTTGCAAAATGTGGTCAATTAGTGGATGGTTTTTCCTATCTTGGAACTTCAGGGCCTCTAAAAATGTGATAGTCAAGAAATCAATGCATTCCTTTTAAAAGCCTGATGGTGCTCATTGCATTTTGGGCCCCTCTATGCATCTAATTAGCAAAAAGGTCTTACACATGTGGTATCCCCATACTCAAGAGAAGTAAAACAATGTTCTTTGGGGTATACTTGTAATTATGCATATGCGTGTGTGTGAGAAATAATCTGTTAAATTAACAACTTTGTGAAAGAAAATTAAATTCTTCACCCCCCCCCCAAATGTGGCTAGAAATAAAAATTTAAACAACCTCACCATGCTTTTTATTAAATAATTTGGAGAGTCTACTTTCCAGAAATTAGTCATCTGATGATGATTTTACTGTCCTGGCACTTTAGGACTTCAAAAAAGGAGTAGGTGTTTAGGACGTAAGGGTTGATACATTTCAAATATACTGTATATATATCATTGTTGTAGACAACATACTAAATAATATAAGCATATTATTTTATTAACTAAAAACAGCAGAATATATGTTGGCTGAAATTTATGAATAAAGATTTTTATTTGCAATGTTTTATAGTAGAAACTATGATATAAATATGTTTTTTCTTTAAAAAATGTTGGTCTTTACTCCTATAGTTGTATAGTAAAACAAGATGAAATACCACCAGAAGAAAGCTCAATCTGTCAAAAATTATGTAAAATCCACATGGATATATTGTTGCATGAGAGGGTAATTGTCAGTCAAAGTATCACAGTATTGAAAACTGAAAGATGACCTGGACAGGAAGGGGGTTTAACACACTGATCTTCAAGTAGTTAAACATGACATTTAAAGGAAGGCTATTTAATTGACATTTTAGAAACATTTATATGGCATTACAAAAACTATGATTTTTCTTAAAAGAGAAGTATGGTTATTTTTTTTTTTTTTTTGGAATCATACTTACCTAGCTGGATGCAGCATCTGTCTGATTCTGCATCTGTCCACTGCCTGATCTAACATTGATAACTGAAAACTCAAACACCGCTGATCGCTTGTCTCTTAGAGCTCTCTGCTCTGCCCCCTCCTCGCTCACTGGAGCGCTGGGCTGTGAAGGGGGTGGGAGCGGCAAGCTCAGGCTCTTGGTGGCTCACTGAGAGGCTGAGCCGGGTGCCGGTCCATGCGTGTGGGCAGTTCCCGACCATATGGTTGCGATTCTTCCTGAGCCTGGACCGCCTTGGTGACATCAGCCAACAGCGGACTTCAGTCCACTGTCTGCTGAAAATGGGTCACAGGAGTGCAGAACGTACTGCACTCCTGTGATCCACAGGAGAAGTACAGCCAAACAAGCTTTTCTTCTGCTGAAGAGGAAGTGGTTTTGCGCACCTTCAAGCATCTCCTCAGTTACTGTCAAATGGGGGAATTTGGGGGAAAAGTTGTTAACTGAAGATATGTAACACAACATTTGAAAAATATTTAGAATCCAGTTTTGATTGTATGGTGTAATGTGTCAAAGCAAATGTTCTTTGTCCAAGAACATGATTTAGAGTTGAAAAATTAACCATGTTCTATTACCACAACCCAGCCCCACTGTTCCATGATGTTGTGCTAATTATTAGTCAAATTACAGGGATAAAGGTATGAATTTGTGACAAATTGTAAAGTTAAGGTGTTAAACTAAATTGTATATGCGGGAGGTAAATGGGCCTCGCTAATGTTTAGGGATGATTGTTCCAATTTGATGTAGATGGCCTTTCTCACACTTCTTGCAAATGATTTTTCCTCTCTGTCCAAAATGTGCACCTCACTGCCCTCAAAAGAATGTTCCTCCTCTTTATCCACTTATGGACATTATGTGTGCTACACATGTCCAAAAAAACATAGTCAAAAAGATTTGGGTATGTGTAGTACAGCCAGACCCACCATCTCCAGCATAACTCTCAGACTTTATTTACTAGCAAATCCCAGCTGTCATTTTGATAGCCAGCATTTGTTTTATTTGCACAGAACAGATCATATGTGAACAGACATAACATCTGCAGTGTCAAGAGTAATACAAATGAAGCTAGAAATTATGTTATTGTTGCTTTATTGTAATGCTCTGGTTTATTTATAAAAAATCAAAAGTGTGGTCTTAGATATGCATATCATGTCGGGTAAAGCAACCTTGTAAGTTGAAAATAAATAGACATTGGGGGAGATTTACTAAAACTAGTTCACTCAGAATCTGGTGCATCTGTACATGGTAGCCAATCAGCTTGTAACTTCATCTTGTTCAATTAACCTTTGACAATGTATCCTGGGAGCTAATTGGTTTCTATGCAGAGTTGCACCAGATTTTGCACACTCCAGTTTTAATAAATAACCCCCACAGTTCCTATTTCCCCCTTGTAACCCTTAAATAACATGAATTAGCCCCAATTAACTTCTTCTTCCTGCTGTCTCATTAGCTATTGTGTTCTGCTGATTTTCCTTATTAATTGCCATTTCTTTATTCTTCATATCCAGAGGTTGTCTTTGGGAATTAGACGCATGAGTGCTGCCAGCATTGCTGCAGAGGTTGGAGGGGTGGGGGGTCAGCCTATCAGTGCTCAGACCTTACGCCGCACACTACATCATATTGGTTTGCATGGCTGTCGTCCCAGAAGGAAGTCTCTTCTAAAGATGATGCACAAGAAAGCCCACGAACAGTTTGCTGAAGACAAGCAGACTAAGGACACAGAATACTGGAACCATGTCTTGTGGTCTGATGAGACCAAGATAAACTTATTTGGTTCAGATGGTGTCAAACGTGTGTGGCGGCAACCAGTTGAGGAGTACAAAGACAAGTGTGACTTGCCTACAGTCAAACTTGGTGGTGGGAGTGTCATGGTCTGGGGCTGCATGAGTGATGCCGGCACTGGGGAGCTACAGTTCATTGAGGGAACCATGAATGCCAACATGTACTTTGACATACTGAAGCAGAGCATGATCCCCACAGTTTGGAGACTGGGCCGCAGGGAAGAATTTCAACATGATAATGACCCCAAACACACCTCCAAGATGACCACTGCCTTGCTAAAGAAGCTGAGGGTAAAGGTGATGAACTGGCCAAGCATGTCTCCAGACCTAAACCCGATTGAGCATCTGTGAGGCATCCTCAAATGGAATGTGGAGGAGCACAAGGTCTCTAACATCCACTAGCTTCGTGATGTCGTCATGGAGGCATGGAAGAGGACTCCACTGGCAACCTGTGAAGCTCTGATGAACTCCATGCCCAAGTGGGTTAAGGCAGTGATGGAAAATAATGGTGGCCACACAAAATATTGACACTTTGGGCTCAATTTGGACATTTTCACTTAGGTGTGTACTCACTTTTGTTGCCAGCAGTTTAGACATTAATGGCTGTAATGTTGAGTTATTTTGAGGGGACAGCAAATTTACACTGTTATACAAGCTGTACACTACTTTACATTGTAGCAAAGTGTCATTATTTCAATGTTGTCACATGAATAGATATAATAAAATATTTACAAAAATGTGAGGGGTGTACTCACTTTTTGTGAGATACTGTATCGGAGACTGGTTACACTGGCTTCCACGCAGGGCCCTGTCTGCCTGATCCTGGCCCCTGGAGAGAATTTCATGCTTGTCCTCCTTGATTGATGCTCTGAGAGAGGTGCGTACCAGATGTGGCGCGTTACGGCCTCTTGCTAACTGCACCATGTGTCCGAGCCATTGGAGATTAAGATGGCTCTCACATGCTCACCCTATGTGGGGATAGGGGAGGAACTTATTGGCACTATGCCTGTAAATGACCTTGCTCCTAATCAGCTGTGGTCACACCTGCGTGGAATTCATGTTCACTAATTTCTCCATGCTGGGAGGTTTGCCTGACTAGGATGCCTTACAAAGGGAGGGCAATCCCTGGATGGTTGCGGGATACATGGGGAGACCGCATTATATATGTATGTATAAAATCTTGCAGTGGCCATACCTCTTCTATTGCATGTTACAGGAACCCCATTCCTACTAAGTGGAGTTTATGTCATTTTAGGAGGAGACTTTGGAACAGTTGCAGTGTGCATTTGTGGATTTTCAGGGAGACTCAGATGAACACTTGCACTTAGCTCATATTTCTGTTTAGTTTATGCCTTACATTGCCATAAGTCTTGATACAAATGTTGATTGTATGCCGATATGTTACGTTAAATAAATACCATTGCTGGGGGTGGTGGGGCGGGTCGGGGGCTCTCTTCCCGGCTCTGTCTAACCACTCCTCTACAAATGAATACACTCAATTTCCAGTCAATTACTGGCAAGCGTTTTAGCAAAACTTTGCTACTAGCTCTTGTTTAGACTAAGGCTGCTATCTCTTATTGCAGCCTCCTACTTACTTGGTCTACCTGACCTTGTCTACTACTCTTCTGCTCTCCTTCCCTCTTTTATTCAACCACCCTTGGTTCCATACACTTTCTTTGGACCTTCCCTACTCCCTCCTTTTCCCCTATTCCTTTTTCTATTCCCCCCACCCCGATTATACTCCATGACCATGGATGTACTCAGAGTAATCTCATTCAATGCGAAAGGACTCAAAGTCTCTGAAAAAAGACGGATTCTCTTGCAGGACATGCACCGTCTTTAAGCAGACATCACCTTTATCAGGAAACGCACTTTGGAGATGACAAACTACCCATACTCAGGAACAAATTCTTCCCTACGACATACCACTCTACATACCCGACAGCGAAAGTTCAGGGAGTATCCATCCTACTGTCTGCACGGGTACCCTGGATAAATCTTGACACAATGACAGACCCCGAAGGACGTTTCCTATTCTTAAAAGGCATGGTTGGTAGTGTCAAGGTGACACTAGTGAATTTCTATGTCCTTAACAGTCAACAAGACCTTTTCCTTAGTTGGCATCTTAAAACACTCCTCGAGTTCATAGAGGGCCAACTAATTCTTGGGGGAGATTTTAACATCCCTCTGATCCCCACAGAAGATACCTCATCGGGGTCTTACTCGGTTCCGACATGGAGGCTGAATGAGAGTCTCCTGCAGGACCAAGATGTGTTAGCTGACGTCATCAAAGAAATAGGGCATTACTTCCAAATAAACGACACACCCAACACTGACGTGGGCACCGTCTGGGAAGCCCACAAAGCGGTAATGAATCGGGTACTTATTAAATACAGGGCTAAGATTAAATGACAATGTACAACTCAATTGACTTCCATTCTGCGTGATCTGCAGGCCGTAGAAGCTCGACATAAACATGCCCTGTCACAACCTCTGGAAAGAGAACTTAACACTATCCGTAAACAAATAACTGACCGCCTGCATTTTACAGCCAAGGCGGCTCTCCAGGTCTGTCGTAAACGATCATACGAGTCAGGTAATCAATGTGGTAGACTATTGGTCCAGTCCCTCCGCTCACAGAAACTAGCGCCTTACATACCTCACATTATGTCTTCCTCTGGCCATAAAACTACCTACCTAAACATGTCACACGAGAATTCCAACTTTTCTATGAGTCACTCTATATACAGTGGGGACGGAAAGTATTCAGACCCCCCTAAATTTTTCACTCTTTGTTATATTTCAACAATTTGCTAAAATCATTTAAGTTCATTCTTTTTCCTCATTAATGTACACACACAGCACCCCATATTGGCAGAAAAACACAGAATTGTTGACATTTTTGCAGATTTATTAAAAAAGAAAAACTGAAATATCAGTATTCAGACCCTTTGCTCAGTATTTAGTAGAAGCACCCTTTTGATCTAATACAGCCATGAGTCTTTTTGGGAAAGATGCAACAAGTTTTGGGGATCCTCTGCCATTCCTCCTTGCAGATATTCTCCAGTTCTGTCAGGTTGGATGGTAAACGTTAGTGGTCAGCCATTTTTAGGTCTCTCCAGAGATGCTCAATTGGGTTTATGTCAGGGCTCTGGCTGGGCCATTCAAGAACAGTCACAGAGTTGTTGTGAAGCCACTCCTTCATTATTTTAGCTGTGTGCTTAGGGTCATTGTCTTGTTGGAAGGTAAACCTTCGGCCCAGTCTGAGGTCCTGAGCACTCTGGAGAAGGTTTTCATCCAGGATATCCCTGTACTTGGCCGCATTCATCTTTCCCTCGATTGCAACCAGTTGTCCTGTCCCTGCAGCTGAAAAACACCTCCACAGCATGATGCTGCCACAACCATGCATCACTGTTGGGACTGTATTGGACAGGTGATGAGCAGTGCCTGTTTTTTTCCATACATACCGCTTAGAATTAAGGCCAAAAAGTTCTATCTTGGTCTCATCAGACCAAAGAATCTTATTCCTCACCATCTTGGAGTCCTTCAGGTGTTTTTTAGCAAACTTCATGCGGGCTTTCATGTGTCTTGCACTGAGGAGAGGTTTCCGTCGGGCCACTGCCATAAATCCCCAACTGGTGGAGGGCTACAGTGATGGTTGACTTTCTACAACTTTCTCCCATCTCCCGACTGCATCTCTGGAGCTCATCCAAAGTGATCTTTGGGTTCATCTTTACCTCTCTCACTAAGGCTCTTCTCCCCCAATAGCTCAGTTTGGCTGGACGGCCAGCTCTAGGAAGGGTTCTGGTCGTCCCAAACGTCTTCCATTTAAGGATTATGGAGGCCACTGTGCTCTTAGGAACCTCAAGTGCAGCAGAAATTTGTTTGTAACCTTGGCCAGATCTGTGCCTTGCCACAATTTTGTCTCTGAGCTCTTCATGCAGTTCCTTTGTCCTCATTATTCTCATTGGCTCTGACATGCACTGTGAGCTGTAAGGTCTTATATAGACAGGTGTGTGGCTTTCCTAATCAAGTCCAATTAGTACAATAAAACACAGCTGGACTCAAATGAAGGTGTAGAACCATCTCAAGGATGATCAGAAGAAATGGACAGCACCTGAGTTAAATATATGAGTGTCACAGCAAAGGGTCTGAATACTTAGGACCATGTGATATTTCAGTTTTTCTTTTGTAATAAATCTGCAAAAATGTCAACAATTCTGTGTTTTTCTGTCAATATGGGGTGCTGTGTGTACATTAATGAGGAAAAAAATGAACTTTAATGATTTTAGCAAATGGCTGCAATATAACAAAGAGTGAAAAATTCAAGTGGGTCTGAATACTTTCCGTCCCCACTGTATTACATACAACAACCCCATCCCAAGAGCTGCACTGATGGGCACTGACAAGGCGGCACCAATTAGATGGCACTGATGAGGTGTCACTGATAGGCAATGATGATGGGCACTGATAGGCTGCACTGATGGGCAGCACTGATGGGTGGCACTGATATGCAGCACTGATGGGCATAGATAGGTGGCACTGATAGGCGACACCTGGCACTGAAAGGCTGCACTGATGGGTAATTATGGGTGGCACTGATAGGCGGCACTGCTGGGCATTGATGGGCATCACTGATGGGCACTGATGGCTGGCACTGATACATTGCACTGATAGGCATCACTGATGGCACTGGCAGGCATTTTAATGGGCACTGATTGGTAGCTGCCTGGGCACTGATTGGCATATCCCTGGTGGTCTAGGGTGGCATACCTGGTGGTCCTATGGTGGCCATCCTTGGTGGTCATGGTGGCATTCCTAGTGGTCCTGGACAGGCATCCGCAGGGGGGGCTGTGCTGATAAACAATCAGCACAGACTCCTCTACTCGCGTCTGTCAGACGCGAGTGAGGAAAAGCCGATAAACGGTTCTTCCTGTTTACATCGTGATCAGCTGTGATTGGACATTTATTAGATGCTGGGTCTGTTGGATGTGCAAACAGCTGCCTTAGTTTGAAAAGGGCATGAAAAGACAGAAATTTAATTTTGAGGGTTTGTTTTCACACTTCAGCCTTATATGAGAGGATTTTATTGCTTTGCATGTCTACCTAAATTTTTATCCAGAGAAGTGGTCCAAAAACAAAAAGAACAAGGCACACAAACAGGGTGACTTGTAGTTCTGCCTGTTGATATATAGGGCATTGCATGCTGAAGAAAGAACTTATGGGAAAAGTACAACAGTACGCTTTTGTACTGTTTTTTTATGAACATTTTAATGTTTCAAGAACGTAATATAGAGTTTTGCATACTTTGGGGATAATTTAAAGTGGTTGTAAAGTCACATGTATTAATTACTTTGATTCTCTCTGTTTTAGGTCCCTGTTTATTACAATATGTATGTTTTCTGAAAATTATAAGGCTAAATACCGTCTTTGCAGAGCCCTGGTGACCTGTCTTCAGACCTACCTCTGCTTCCCTTGCTAAGTAAGTGAATACAGTGGGAGAAGCTTAGTTTTCCCTCCGATGAATGAAATCTAGCAGAGGGAGGTCACTTGTCCGCATAGCAGGGCTCTGGAAAGAAGGTGTTAAGCATTATAATTTTAGGAAAACACACACACTGCACTGAACAGGGATCTAAAACAGAGAGGATCAAAGTAAGTAATAAATGTTTCTTTATTTACAAGCACTGGAGCAGCTGCAGGAAATATAATTACACATAAGAGGAGAGGAGAGGGGAAGGGCGGTGAGGAGATTACTCTCACACAGACTACGGAAGAGAGAGGGAGAGAGGGAGGGGGAGATGCAGAGATGCTGAGGATGGAGCTGGATGAAGGAGGCACATAAACTGACAATGCTATCAGAGATCAGCAGCCATGATAAACGTGGTCACTTTACAGAGGGGAATACAGGAACTGGCAGGATCAGTGAGGTTTTGTAGAACATAAAAAGGGACAATTGACATGGGAAAAGCATTGTGCTATATCTCATGCTTTAAAAGGACAGGAGCATTTTTTTTAGGGTTACAACCACTTTAATATAAGTGAAATGTGTATGCTAGCCCAGTAAACATATGTGCATAAGCTGAGTTCAGAAAATGTTTACTATCCTCTTGCTTGACTAGTTTAAAGAAAAAAATGTGTGTTTAAATATTAGCTCCATATGTTATGTTTTTGTGGCATATAGTTCCATTCTTCCATAACTTTTCACTAAATTGTAATCTAACACATCCCTCCTATAAAGATAAACTGGAAATGTCTTTTTATATTTGTATAGTAGACAACAAGATTAGTTTGCATAAAATCATAGGCTACATTTCTGAATTGCACGTAGATCATAAATTAGCATTATATCCTACTGTTCTCCATTTACCACATTCTTCCTGAAGATTTTATTATATCAGAGCAAGCATATTTATGGTGTTTCTACCAGCTGCAAATAGCCTTCCTAAAATTACATGTGTTCAATAATTCGTATTCAAAAATTCATATTTTTCTGTGCACAACACGGCTTTAAACAGAAAGGGTAACAGCAGAAATAAAATCATTGTTGCAGTAGCAAAACATGTATTTCTTCTTTGCCTATTAAAAATGCACAGACCTGAGATGAAAATGATGACTTGTTTTTTCACATTCAGATTTCTCCTTAGGGAACTGGTTTGTTGCTTCAGTACTGGCTAACATAACTGTGTGAGCTGCTGTTTCGGTCAAAAAGGATAATTACATGCCCAGTTTGATTTCCTGTTGATCCTAAAGCAGCTGAATCTCAACCATCAAAGGGCAATATAAACAAAAGACTTGTTCGTTGCTGTGACAAGTTGTATACATTTTTCTCTAAACATTATGCCCTTGTACTTCTCTCTGCATCCAATTAAAACATTTTATAGGATAGGTTACTAGTCCAGTGATGGCGAACCTTGGCACCCCAGATGTTTTAGAACTACATTTCCCATGATGCTCATGCCCTCTGCAGAGTAGTTGAACATCATGGAAATGTAGTTTCAAAACATCTGGGTGCCAAGGTTCGCCGTCACTGCCCTAGTCTGAAGAATCCAAAAGCATGCTCTGAAAAGGTAACTGTGCAAATAAAAAAAGTGCAAATAAAGTATCACAGACAGTACTTAAGTCTAAAGATGAATCCCTATACAATGGCCTTGTGTTTACATTCATCTTTGCTGTAAATAAACTGATCCTAAACACCACTAGAGGGTGCAGTTTGAAGACAAGGGACTTGCCCTGTCTTGACATGTAAGTAATCTGTCTCTATGGATTATATTTTTAAAACAAAAGGAAAAAGTAATTATATTCAGTTTAAGCAACCCACATTTTTCCAAAACTGCTGGTACAAAAATATATGTATATTTTAAGTAAATGTTCAGTTAGAATTTAGTCAAATGTTGATATCAGAGATATTACTATACCTTTAGGTTGGGTTCACACGAATGCAAATTGGACGTGGGTTGTTTCTGCATCCAATTCGCATGAAGGAGAGCGTGACCGGCTCTCAATAGAGCCAGTTCACACAGCTCCGGGACAACTGCAGTCTGCATTTAAAAATTGTCCTGTGCATCTTTGGTTCTGATTCAGGTGCAAATTCAGGCAAAAATTCTGACTTGATTCACACCTGAATCTGTGAAGAGGGTTGCACCTGACCCCATGTTGTGAACCGCGGCCACAGCATATGTGAACCCAGCCTTAAAAAGAACCTGTCACCAACTTTAAACTAAAATGCAGGTATTCTACCCATGGCCATCTTGAGTAAGGGCAGATTTATGTAGCATTTACGTCCTGGAATCCATCTGCCCCTAGCTCAAGCATGCAGGCAGGAGGATGTGCTTATCTGAGAGCGTGCCCTCCTCCAGATAAAAAAATATGCATGAAGACTCCTGGGATGCATAGAATAATTTAGGCCAAAACCAGAAGCCAAGAAGCAACTGAAGAAATGTTAAAAAAAAAGATTCAACCACATGCCGACCGGGCCATAGCCGAAAGGCGGCTACAGCGTGGTTGGCTTATTCTGGGTGGACGTCCATGGGACGGGCACCCGGGAACATCTGTGGCCGGATCCGACACATCACAGATCATGGTAAATGGGCGCTGATAGCGGCCGTTTACCACTTGATCGCTCTGTCAAATGACGGAGCATAACTTGTAAACAAACCGGCGTCATGTCATAATGCCGGTTCCTCCATCCCCTCTCTGCACAGATCGGTACAGTGTGAGAGGAGAAAGGGAAAGATCGTGTGCAGCGCTGAGGGCACTACAGATCCAGCCCACAGCGCTGCTCAGTGCCCATACTCTGCCAGTTCTCTGCCATACTATGCAATACTCCGCAATACTCTGCCAATACTCTGCAATACTATGCAATACTCTGCAATACTATGTAATACTCTGCAATACTATGTAATACTCTGCAATACTATGTAATGCTCTGCCAATACTCTGCCAATACTCGCCAATACTCTGCCAATACTCGCCAATACTCTGCAATAAATTTTAACAGAAACAAAGAATTTTTTTTTTTTTACCGAATTTTCAGTCTTTTTTGATTTATAGCACAAAAACTAAAAAACCAAACCAAAAAATACCACCAAAAGAAACCTCTATTTGTGTGAAAGAAGGACAAACATTTCAAATGGGTACAATGTTGCATGACTGAGTAATTGTCATTCAAAGTGTGAGAGCACCGAAAGCTGAAAATTGGTCTGGTTAGGAAGGGGGTTTAAGTGCCTAGTGGGGTACTTTGACCCAGTAGTGGGCTTAGCACTATATGGCCATATAGTGTAACCAAATCTCCATATTTTTAAATATGTTCAGGTGTTTTAACCACTTACCAACTGGCCCATAGCCGAATGACGGCTGCAGGGCGGTTGGATAACTCTGGGAGGGCGTACTATGACGTCCTCCCAGAATTCCCCTCTCGCGCGCCCCCTGGGGCGCGCACCCGAACACATCCGTGACCGCCGGGTCCGCATCACGGATCCCGGTAAATGGCCGCTGATCGCGGCTGTTTACCATGTGATCGCGCCGTCAAATGACGGCGCGATCACATGTAAACAGACCGGCGTCATCTGATGACGCCGGTTCCTCTCCTCCCCTCCTGTGTACCGATTGGTACACTGTGAGCGGAGAGGGGGATGGATGGATGTCTGCAGCGCTGTGAGCTGTATGTGTAGTGCCCACAGCGCTGCACAGAGACATCCAGCCATCCATCCATCCATGCTCAGCCATCCCCACTACACTGCAATGCTGTGCAATACTCTGCAATACCCCCACAATACTCTGCAATGCTGTGCAATACTCTGCAATACCCCCACAATACTCTGCAATGCTGTGCAATACTCTGCAATGCCCCCACAATATTCTGCAATGCTGTGCAATACTCTGCAATGCCCCCACAATACTCTGCAATGCTGTGCAATACTCTGCAATGCCCCCATAATACTCTGCAATACTCTGCAATACCCCCACAATACTCTGCAATGCTGTGCAATACTCTGCAATACCCCCACAATACTCTGCAATGCCCCCACAATACTCTGCAATGCCCACACAATACTCTGCAATGCTGTGCAATACTCTGCAATGCTGTACAATACTCTGCAATGCCCCCCAATACTCTGCAATGCCCCCACAATACTCTGCAATGCTGTGCAATACTCTGCAATGCCCCCGCAATACTCTGCAATGCCCCCGCCATACTCTGCAATGCCCCCGCCATACTCTGCAATGCCCCCGCCATACTCTGCCATGCCCCCGCCATACTCTGCCATGCCCTCGTCATACTCCGCCATGCCCCGCCATACTCCGCCATGCCCCGCCATACTCTGCCATACTCCGCAATACCCCGCAATACCCCACCATACTCCGCAATACCCCGCCATACCCTGCCATGCTGAGCCATGCTCGGCTGTACTCGCCCTCTGTATGTGGCCAGGCTGTGGAAGTCTCACACATGTGGTATCGCCATACTCAGGAGGAGCAGGGGAATCTATTTTGGGGTGTCATGTACATGTTATGTGGTAGAAATATTGTATAAATGGACAACTTTGTGTTAAAAAAAAAAAAAAGCGTTTTAACCACTTCCCGCCCGCCGGCCGTCATACAACGTCCTTGACCTTGTGCGGAGATATCTGAATGATGCTTGCAGCTACAGGCATCATTCAGATATCAGCTTTTTCAGCCAGCGATTCCCTACACCATGAAAATGATCATAGTAGCTGTTCCACTGCTTGATCGTTCTTACGGGAGGCGAGAGGAGATGTCCCCCCCTCCCGCGCTTCTACCGACTCACCGCTACGATCGAAGCCAGGATGTTTTTTTTTTTTTTTTAATTTCAGGCTTCCCAGCCTAGAGGTGAGATGTGGGGTCTTATTGACCCCATATCTCACTGTAAAGAGGACCTGTCATGCCATATTCCCATTACAAGGATGTTTATATTCCTTGTAATAGGAATAAAAGTGGTCAAAATTTTTTTTTTTTGGGAAAAAAGCATCAAACTAAAATAAATAAAGTAAAATGAGCAATAAAAAAAAAAAAAAAAAATTTAATGTGCCCCTGTCCCTGCGTGCTCGCATGCAGAAGCGAACGCATACGTAAGTCCCGCCCACATATGAAAACGGTGTTCAAACCACACATGTGAGGTATCGCTGCGATCGGTAGAGCGAGAGTAATAATGTTGGCCCTAGACCTCCTCTGTAACTCAAAACATGTAACCAGTAAAAAATTTTAAAGCGTCGCCTATGGGGATTTTTGAGTAGCAAAGTTTGGCGCCATTCCACAAGCGCGTGCAATTTTGAAAGGTGACATGTTGGATATCTATTTACTCGGCGTATCTTCATCTTTCACATTATGCAAAAACATTGGGCTAACTTTACTGTTTTGGTTTATGTAAAGCACAAAACATTTTTTTTTCCAAAAAAAACGCGTTAAAAAAATTGCTGCGCAAATACCGTGCAAGATAAAAAGTTGCAATGACCGCCATTGTATTCTCTAGGGTCTTTGCTAAAAAAACATATATAATGTTTTTTCTATGTAATTTTCTAGCTAATAAATGATGATTTTTACATGTAGGAGAGAAATGTCAGAATTGGCCTGGGTGCTCCAGAACACCTGAAGTTGCTCCCCTGCATGTTGGGCCTCTGTATGTGGCCACGCTGTGTAAAAGTCTCACACATGTGGTATCGCCGTACTCGGGAGTAATAGCAGAAGGTGTTTTGGGGTGTAATTTGTGGTATGCATATGCGGTGTGTGAGAAATAACCTGCTAATATGACAATTTTGTGGGAAAAAAAAAAGTAAAAAAAAAACCTTGACTTTGCAAAGAATTGTGGGAAAAAATGACAACTTCAAAAAACTCACCATGCATCTTTCTAAATACCTTGGAATGTCTTCTTTCCAAAAAGGGGTCATTTGGGGGGTATTTGTACTTTTCTGGAATGTTAGGGTCTCAAGAAATTAGATAGGCTGTCAGTACTTCAGGTGTGATCAATTTTCAGATATGCGCACCATAGCTTTTGGACTCTATAACTTTCACAAAGACCAAATAATATCCACCGATTTGGGTTAATTTTACCAAAGATATGTAGCGGTATAAATTTTGGCCAAAATATATGAAGAAAAATTACTAATTTGCAAAATATTATAACAGAAATGAAGAAAAATTTATTTTTTTACAGATTTTTCGGTCTTTTTTCTTTTACGGCGCAAAAAATAAAGAACCCAGCGGTGATTAAATACCACCAAAAGAAAGCTCCATTTGTGTGAAAAAAAGGAGAAAAATTTCATATAGATACAGTGTTGCATGACTGAGTAATTGTCATTCAAAATGTGAGAGCACCAAAAGCTGAAAATTGGTCTGGTTAGGAAGGGGGTTTAAGTGCCCAGTTGTCAAGTGGTTAAATAGCCTTGCAGGATTTAAATGTCATTTTTGTATGTGTGCGTGGTATACCATTTTGTTCTGTTTGCGGTCTTATACCACCACCATTTTGAATGTAAACGCATTTTTACGGTGTGCCCCCCAAGTCTGTTGTTAGCCTATGCAGGTCTTGGCTGACCTCTCATCCTCCAAAATTCAGAGGCGGAGGTCCCTCAAACCCCTGCTTACAATACACCCACAGAAGGACATCAAATATTTGTGGCTTTTTCCGTTTAGTCTGAAATTTGAATATTCGCCACATTTACAGAGGGTGAATGCCTACAGCTGAAATTTAATTTTATCTTGCAGGAACCCCCCCCCCGGATCAGCTTTGGGTGCATCCAAATGTATGCTTCCTTTTAGTCCTTTGACACTGATGTGGCAAACGTCCAAGACCAAGAAATCTAAGGACGGCTGCCCTCCTTGATAGGAGCTCCACATGAACTTACTGGACTTCCTCTTTCTTCGCTCCTGGAAGGCCTTCTGTTTTCAGTGCTTCTCCATGGGACTGTTCACATCATTATATTTCAACCTTTTAATTGTTTGTGGTCAGACCCACAGGTCTGTAGGTTCTACATGTCTGTTTACTGTTTGTTTACAGGTCGCCCAGTGGTGGCAGGCGCGGGTCTAAATTCTTTTTCCTCTCTGGGTTAGTTTTCTCTGCCTTGGGGGGAAGCAGACTCTCAGTTTTATGAGCCAAGGTGGTTATCACCTCGCCACATTAAGCCACTCGCCTGTACTATTCTTCCATTATGTTTGCTGGTTTTGTATATGTTGAAAAAACTGTTGAACTGTATTTTTTTTGTCAGCTGATATTTCTATCCCCAAGAATACAACCTTGTCGGGGCCTTGGCCCCTGATGGCAGCCTAAGAACAAGGTTCCCCCTTATTGTTTATTCCCTCCTCTTACCCCATGACCCCTGCCCTATCCCTCCCCCTTCTCGACTCCTTTCCCCTTCTATTCCCCTCCTTACCTCCCCGTTTAACCTTCCCGGTTTGAGTCCATAATATCCCGGTTGTTAACTGTGAATCTTCATTATTTTGGGAAGCCATATGATTCACTTTGGCCTTAGGCCTATCACTAGCATACCTTGTTTAGGGGGAGTTTGGTGACTGGGGTGGTATTCCTCCTCCTCCTTTCCCAGGCAGGAAAGCCCCCGCTCTGGTAGAGGAAGCATTTCTGATCAGTTATGAGGGTAATGGGGATGGGTTCCCTCCTGTCTTCAGGGTTGAAATTTGCCCCCCCTGCTTTCCTTATTTTTATTGTTGTCTTCCTTCTTTGCCTTATTTACTAACGTTTCCTCTCTTCTAGTGACCAGTTTGGACATGAAAGTCTCATGCCCTTTAATTACAGTGGAATCCATACAAGTCTCAAGGCTCCTCGCTTCCAATCATTGGTGGTCTGGGTTGAGTCTTTGCCTTATCCTGGCTTTTCCTCCCTGCATGCTCCATGGCTAACTGCTACTCTACGTCCCCTCTGCGGGTAGTTTCTCATAACACTCAAAGCCTTAATTCGCCACAAGGAGGAAAATCCTCCAGTATTATCATGCTCAAAAAATGGATGTAGTCCTGCACCCATTTTCCTAAACGATATTGCCCTTCATTCATCCATGCTAAATTCCTTTCTTTGTGGCCAATGTGGAAGATAAAACTAGGGGGGTGGCAATCTTCTTTTCCCACAACTGTAAATTTACGCTTTTACTAGAGTATATATTTTTACTAAATAAAGGGGTTATTGAAGGTCAAATTTACTCTATTATCATCTATTATGCACCAAATTGGGGACAGGCTCAGTTTTACTGATCTATATTTAAAACCTTGAAACCCTTACTGGAGGGTACGGTAATCTACGGTAGGGATTCTAATGTCGCTTTTGATCAAGGTCTGGATAAGAAAAGACCTCTGAGAGGTCACCTTCACTCACCCCTGTAAACAGAGTTTATGTATTGCTAAAATGATCTATCAGCAAGAGCTGGTGGATGTTTGGAGAGAAATCAATCCAACAGTAAATGATTACACTCATTTCTCTTGCCCACATCAATCCTTTGCTAGGATCAATCATATTTTTATTTCCACAGCTCATGTTTTCATATTTCTAGAGGTAAGAGGCAAGGGTGTCCCCTATTTCTTCTTATGTTCACGATCACAATCAAATCCTTAGCTATTGCAATCAGGAATCATCCAGATATTCATGGGGTCCGATGTGGCTCCAAACACATAAATGCGCCTTATTCACTGATGATCTCCTTCTATTCATCTCTTCTCCTTTGATTTCGCTCCCTAACTTTAGAGGAATTTGCCAAAGTCTTGGATCTACGTGTAAACTATAACAAATCGCAAGCCCTAAATATTAACCAGCTATGTCCCTTAGTTACAACCCTCGGGGAAAAAATTTGGATTCACCTTTGTTTAAGAAATTAGAATCCAAACTCTCCCAATGGGCCCACTTGGACCTGTCTTGGCTAGGGCTGATTAATTTAATTAGGATGATGTTGCTCCCTTAAATTCTTGTTTTTTTTTAATTTACCTGTTCCAGTAGTAAAGACGGAGGGAGGAATAGGATTGCCCAACTTTTTTTGTTACTACCAAGCAGCTCAGCTTGCTCAAATTTCAGTGGTTTACTCACGTTCGGCACTCCTGGATTAGGTATTCATGGAAAGGCAAGCAGTACCGCTCCCTACCCTAGACTACTAACTTTGATGCCTTCTCAAATTGAGACCCCCAATTCTTGCTTCGACTCTCTCCCACTCCTTTGCCCTATGGGACACTCTCAGAACTCACCCTCATCTGGTCTCCTCTACAAGTCCGTTGGCCCATATATTTAGTAACCCTCAATTCCTGCCTGGCCTAGAAATAAAAGCATTTAAATGGTGGTTGGACAAAGAGCTTTATAGGATTGGTTACTTTTTTTCTTCCCTCTGGTCCAATATCCAAAGGGTACTGTGCAAGTAAACTGGAAATGCCAGCCTCTGAAAAATTGTGTTACTCCCAAACTTCACATTTTCGTCACAAACTATAGTTCTCAAAGTCGAAGCTGTGAACATATCAGAGATATGTTGCATGTCTGGTGGGATTGCCCCAAAATCAGAAGCTTCTGGAATAAAGTTTTCAGTATGCTTTGGAAGATCACTGGCCTCTCGATCCCAAAATCCCCACATATTTCTCTAATTAATTTCCCGGTAGACTCAGCTTCTAAAAGTGTGCAACGTCTTATTCTATTTATCTTCACTGGGGCTAAACTAACCATTGCCAGTGCATGGAACAACCATTTGTTTCCTTTTTTTTTCAATAAATGTTTATTAAAATTTTCCAGATATACATAAAATCACAGTTATCAGGTATACATTGAAACAGAAGCTGTCAATACAATCAATAAGTCATACAATCAACATATAAAGCAGAAATGTAAAAATAAGTTCAAAATACGGCCAACTGAGCCTCTTACTAGGTCACTTCTGCAACAGTGGTGCAGGTGAAATTCCAACCCAGTAAAGTATGCCAATGGCAAAGCGGGAATACCTTAATTAGCAAGTGTATTAACTAAGGATCATTAAGCATCTCTGTGTGAGGGAGAAGGGGTTGGTATGGGGGTAGGGGTCCAATCAGGGTAATGTTATGTACCGATCGAAGCCACCCTTGAACCCATTCACCCCTAAAGGGTTCTAACTGTGAATGGGTGGGGGCCGTGTGTAGTAATGTATGCGGTGTAAACCTATTTGGTACCCATATGATTGAGAGGAAGCTCTGTAGTAATAATATGTTACCTAGGAGTGGGGAGGGAAGTAAGGAGACCAGAAACCATTAGGGTGTGTGCTCCTCCCGGAACAGTGAAGGAGTTATGTTGGTATCAGGTTGAGAGGGTGTGGAGATCGCCTAAGTAGATTCAGTGAGGATCAATTGGGTAAGAGGAGGGGTATGGACGGAGGGGGGGCACTATAAGCCAGACACTATGAAGTTTCTGCGACAGATCAGTATCTATTATGGCTGAGAGGTTGGGTCAACCGGCGGAATGATTTGCATCGAGGAAGCTCTAAATTGCAACCAGCAAGCCCATGTTGTACTAAATTTTGTCAGATTGTCTTTTGCTTGGTAAAATAGTTTTTCCATCTTGGCCGTTCTATCGACTCTTGAACCATTCAGCCACTGTGGGTGGTGTGGAGCTCCTCCAGTGCACCGGGACACAGAGGTTGGCTGCATTGATAAGGTGTAGGGTAAGGGATTTTTTTGTAGGAGGAGAGGGGCATGGAGGTGTGATGGAGCATTTATTGGACCGGAGTGAAATCTGGGGCTCAAGAGGTAATTTGGGTGATAAGGCAGTGAATTTCTGTCCAGTACGATAGGATAAGAGGACACTCCCACCAGATATGAAGGAGGGTGCCATGCACCGCATTGCAATTCCAATATGTCGGAGAGACCGAGGGGTGCATTTTGTGGATCTAATCAGGTGTCCTATACCAGTTGGTGAATACTTTGTATCTGTTTTCCTGGGTGGAAACATTAATGGAGCCCTTATGAATATGGTTATGTATACGTTCCCATTCAGTGGAGGTTAAGTCTATAGACAGTTCTGATTCCCAACGACGGATAAGCTTATCATCTTTGATTTTTCAAGTTGAAAATAAGAATGCGTAAACAGTAGAGATCATGTGACATTGGGGTTCTGTACTATCACATAGCAATTCAAAGGGTGTACGCTCCATAGTGAGATGGATTTGGCGTCAGCAAAAAAGTGTCTTATTTGTAGGTACTTGTAAAAGGGGATGTTGTATTCAGTGAGTTTGGCTGACATGGCTTGGTGGGGGAGGAGATCACCATTTTGGAAGAAGTGGATGTGCCCTGATGGGGACTGTGCATGATTCTCTGTGCAGATCTCTTAAGGCAAGGCCTGGCAGAAGGTAAGGATTACGGACCAAGGGGGTCATAGGGCCTGGGTGAGATGTGAAATCAAGTGCTTTGCCGGCTAATTTAAGGTGGGACCATAAAGGGATGTGTCACCAAATCTCTAGGAATGGAGTTGTGATTGATCCAGGGTAGATGTGACAGCGGGGTTTTAGCGAAAGAGTCCTCAAGTGTAATTCAGGCTTTATTGGAACGATGCAGATGCCAATCTACAACCCAATTTAAATGACATGCCCAGTGGAATCTTTGAATGTCAGGGAAGCCAATAACACCCAGTAATTTGGGGAATACCAGTCTATCCCAGCTTAGTCTAGGGGTCTTGGACGCCCAGACAAAAGTCCTGCACATACGCTTGTAGGATGTAAAAAAGGAGGTGGGTAGCTTTATCGGGATTGCCTGAAAAAGGTAAAGAAGTCTGGGCAATACATTCATTTTTAATATGGCTGTCCTACCCAACCAGGAGAAGGAGCCGAGATGCCATTTATTTAAATCACTTGTATGTTTTGAAGAGTGGGTTGGATGTTTCTCACGTAGAGATCCTGTAATTTAGTAGGTATTTTGATGCCCAGGTATTTAATGTCCTGTGATTCCCAGGTAAAGGGGAAGTTCTGGTTGCATTGGGTGAACAGTGTGGCTGGTAGGGTGATGTTCAGTGCTATGGAAAAAATCTTGCGAGCCACAATCATCCAGTGCCTCAGTAGAAAATCAACCAAATAACTACCCGGCTGCAGACGCAGATCACGTATTCATGACCGTGCGATAAATTATAGATGAAAAATGCGCTGCGCCTAGGGGTGTACCTGAATAACTGCAATCCTGAGTGTAAATCACAAATAATATAGCGTGCAAATCACAGAGAGTTTAAAACTAAAATCACTTGCTGAAATCACTTACTGTATGAATCCTATAACCATGCACAACAAAGTGTCTAGTACAATAAATCACAAGGTGCAATGTGCATATAAAACGTACCTATATCTTACAATATAACCATGATGCGGTAAATATAAAATCATCAGTGATTAAATATAGAGAAAAAAAAAATCTCTGATGGGGTGTATATGCTGAAAAAACGTTATACTTATAACACATATAAATCCACTGTGATTAAAGTGAAAGTGAAAAAGTAAAAAAATATTAATAAAAAATAGTAAAAAACACATATAGAGTAAATCAGTCACACGTGTAGAAGAATTAAAACTATAATCGCCCTAATTATGGTGTTGAAATCACAATCGTGAAAAAATCTTCCAATCCAACAATGTAAAGTGACCAAGTTCAAGCAAAAGTCAATATATTGGTGATGGTTCAAAGAAAAAGTTCCAGTTCTGAATCAAACGTGCCCAAAGAAAACATGCTGTGAAGTGCCTTGGTGACCCCCAATGTGATTGCGCTCACCTTGGAGCGTGTGACACAGTTTTTAATTGTGTCAATACACGCTTTTGGAGCCACCCCTGGGCTCAGTAATTGGTACAGCTGATTCCCAAAATAGATTCTTTATGGCTCCACTCACGTAACTGTCAAGAGGAAGCTTCAGGATAGGATATGGTCACATGACAGGTCAGAATGATGAGAATGTACCTGCAAAGCTGCCCGTTGCAAGTCGAGCGGCTTGTGAGGGTCCACCTTAACCTCCCACGTTGTTTGGAAGACCACCAGAAAGGTGTGAAAAGTTCTAGCTGACCTTCCAGGAATTCTTATGAAGTTCTCTGCAATTTCCTGTCCATATAGGTTATTGTTATAGAGCATAATCCATGTATTTCAGTGGACTGGCACTTACAGTGCAGTAGGTTCTGTAGGCTTTTAAGCAGATGTATAAGTGGCATCAAGGGACTAAACAGATCCATTCACCCCAAAGGGGTAATTTGCATATAGATGTGTCCTCTACGATCTCCCTGCCGGCGTGGTGGATGGATTTCCCAGGAAGGTCCTCAGCATGTACAGCCTGCTTAAAAGCCTACAGAACCTACTGCACTGTAAGTGCCAGTCCACTGAAATACATGGATTATGCTCTATAACAATAACCTATATGGACAGGAAATTGCAGACAACTTCATAAGAATTCCTGGAAGGTCAGCTAGAACTTTTCACACCTTTCTGGTGGTCTTCCAAACAACGTGGGAGGTTAAGGTGGACCCTCACAAGCCGCTCGACTTGCAACGGGCAGCTTTGCAGGTACATTCTCATCATTCTGACCTGTCATGTGACCATATCCTATCCTGAAGCTTCCTCTTGACAGTTACGTGAGTGGAGCCATAAAGAATCTATTTTGGGAATCAGCTGTACCAATTACTGAGCCCAGGGGTGGCTCCAAAAGCGTGTATTGACACAATTAAAAACTGTGTCACACGCTCCAAGGTGAGCGCAATCACATTGGGGGTCACCAAGGCACTTCACAGCATGTTTTCTTTGGGCACGTTTGATTCAGAACTGGAACTTTTTCTTTGAACCATCACTAATATATTGACTTTTGCTTGAACTTGGTCACTTTACATTGTTGGATTGGAAGATTTTTTCACGATTGTGATTTCAACACCATAATTAGGGCGATTATAGTTTTAATTCTTCTACACGTGTGACTGATTTACTCTATATGTGTTTTTTACTATTTTTTATTAATTTTTTTTTACTTTTTCACTTTCACTTTAATCACAGTGGATTTATATGTGTTAAAAGTATAACGTTTTTTCAGCATATACACCCCATCAGAGATTTTTTTTTTTCTCTATATTTAATCACTGATGATTTTATATTTACCGCATCATGGTTATATTGTAAGATATAGGTACGTTTTATATGCACATTGCACCTTGTGATTTATTGTACTAGACACTTTGTTGTGCATGGTTATAGGATTCATACAGTAAGTGATTTCAGCAAGTGATTTTAGTTTTAAACTCTCTGTGATTTGCACGCTATATTATTTGTGATTTACACTCAGGATTGCAGTTATTCAGGTACACCCCTAGGCGCAGCGCATTTTTCATCTATGATGTTCAGTGCTGTCAGATGAGGGTACTCACCGAGGCCGAGATGCTGAGAGTGGTAACCTCTTGCGACTAAGCGCACTCCACTCCTGGAGATGGTACAGGGGGTGAAGGGCACAAAGAGGCATGAGTCACCAGCAGGCTGGGCAGGTCTTGCGTGAAGGTCACCGGCAGGGAGACAGCTGTGCAGGACTGGAAGATGCTGAAGCTCAAGAAGGAGGATGAACAGCTGATCCAACAACAAGCCGGGGGTCAAACACTAGTAAGAGTCTCTAGAGGGCAAAAGTACTGTTAGCAGGTCTGTCAGCAGGCTGATGACTTAGTACTGAAGATTGATAGCAAAGTGCGTAAAACAGGCCGAGGGTCAAACACAGGTAACTAGAAGCAAAGTCTGTGAGCAAGCCAGGGGTCAAGCACTGAAGACAGTAGCAAAGTCCAGGAGCAGGCTGAGGGTCAATCACTGGAGACAGGAAGCAATATCCGTAGACAGGCCGAGGGTCAAACACAGTAAGCAAGTGGAGAAGTCCGGGAGGCAAGCCAAGGGTCAGATGCAGGTAGAGATCAGAGCAGGTCAAGGTCAATCCGGGTCACAACAGGTAATCAAGAATCAGGATACAAGCAGGAAACACACGGGGAGCTGAAAGACAAACCAGCAATCTGGTCATGGCACAGAGTGGCTTTTATAGGCCAGTGGGAGGCTCATGTTGTGCGTGCTATTGCGTACACGCGTTCGCCGTTCTGCTGAATCGCACACGCGCATCAGCCATTTTGCTGAAGTGCACACAAACATACGCCGTTTAACCGAATTGCGCACGCGTATTAGCCGTTTCGCTGTATTGTGCCCAGGGATGCGCCGGTGTGCCACTCTACCGCGCATGTGCGAAGGAAAGCAGCGATATAGGAGAGACTGGTACTTGCCTCTTTCCTGACAAGTGCTTTCGATTTTGTAAAGTTAATTTGAAGGTTTGACAAGGTTTTGAATAATGAGAAATCTTAAGAAGATTGGGGATAGTGACGATAGGGTCCGTGAGGAAGAGTAAAAAGTCATCCGCATAGGCTGCTAATTTATAGTGGTTATCACCAATGTTAATGCCTTTGACATCTGGGTTGTCTCTTAATCTGCGGAGCATTGGTTCCATAGTAAGGATGAATATGAACGGGGATAGGGGGCATCCCTGACGGGTTCCGTTTGAGACAGAGAAGGCATTCGACAGGCAGCCATTGATTACTCTTAAAGTCGCTTCCATATAGTCCCAAGCCACCCTGACGAACGCCTTCTCCACATCCAAAGACAGGAAAAAAGCTTGTGTGGATGTTTTGGAGAGCCAGTGATGGATATTTAGTGCCTTAGTAGTATTGTCCCTGGCTTCCCTGCCAGGGACAAAACCCACTTGATCAAGAGAGATTAATTTGGGTAACAGAGGGAGAATGCAGTTTGCCAACACTTTGGCATAGAGCTTTAAGTCTACGTTCAGGAGTGAAATCGGGCGATAGTTAGAGACCAATGTGGGGTCTTTGTCTTGTTTGGGAATGAGAGTGATGTGTGCTTCAAGGATGTCCCTCATCGTATTAGAGGTTGGTGATAGATTATTTATATAAAAGGCAGTACAGCGCTAAAAGATAAAAACTAACTGGTATATTCACAATAACAAATAGAGATTATAAGAAAGTCCTTTAAAAGTCCTATAGAAACAAAATTCCAAGAGCACTAGTGGGTTTCCGGTGATGGGAGTGAAGAGTTAAACATAAATGGTGACTTCTGTGACACCCTCCACCAGCATATTGAATGGCCCCTCACCTCATGTAGGGAACCCCTGAATAAATCAGTTAGGTCTCAAACAGCATTCCCATAGAATGAACGGGTCAGTAAGCACAAACAGCAAATGCAGTGGGATGGCAGTAAGAGTGTCTGGATGAGATATCCTCTTCAACTCCAAAGTACAGGTACATAAAACAGAATTAACAATATCTAGTGCTCTCTGAATGAAATATCAAACTGATGATTATTAAAAATAAATATAACTCACAAGACTTGCACTGTACCACAGTGCTAAGGATGATGGCAATGTATATCAAAACGTGTCTGCGAGGATCAGCATGGAGAGACGCGGGTGACGTCACGAACAGGTCATGTGATGTCCGGCGCCGGCCTCTGTTGTCGAGGTCTTCCAGATGGCGTTGCATATCTCTCATTTGTTACGTGTGGGAGTCAATGTGATTTGCAGCTTTGCAGATAGTCGCATCATGGCGTTCAGTCACTCTTGCAACTGTGAGGACTCTGTCACTGAGCGCACAGATATCGAGCCTGAGCTCTGTAATGGCGGCAGATAAGGTGTCTTTGATATCCGCTGCTATTGTCTGCAGGTCCTGCATGCTTAAGTGCGGCTGGGGTGAGAGTTCAATGCCATTTCTATACATGTGAGGGCTTGTAGAACCCGCGTGTGGCGGATCTCTTAGGGCCGCCTCAGAAACCTGAGATTGTGAGTGTCTGTGGCGGGAGGACACCATGTTCCCGCTGCCGGTACAGAGCATTTCAGGAATATTATGACACTATTTGTTTGCGGGGGGAACGGGAGCGGGGGCGGAAAAATTCCGCGATGCAATCCCCATGATCTGGAGGTGTTCAGGAGAAATTTTACCTCTGGTTCCAGTCAGCTTTTCCCTGTGGCAGCGGGAGCTCAGGGATTAAGCGTTGATCTTCCTGCTAGGTCCGGCCACGCCCCCACTATTTGTTTCCTTTACTTATGGCCCAAGAGAAAATGTCAGCAAGCTCTTAGACTCGTTGAGGAAATTTGAGGCTATTTGGGAACCATGGGCGAGATATATGCATATATCTTTAAATCCATAAGTTGCTCGGCTTCCCCTAACTTAACAAAAAGAAAAATGGAGAATGTGCAGTGCTAACAAATGACTGATGTCAAAAACATGAACTTGACATGTGAAAAAATATTGACATTTACAAAAATGTTATAAAATATAATAGCATATATTCAATAAAGAATAATGTCCATATGTAGGCTTAAGGGACCTCTGAGAGGTCCTAGTGTGTTCCAAAGTATCCAGTAAAATAAATGACAGTCACTGAAATCTTGATTGTGCATCAAAAAGTAATGTGAATGACATAGAGAATCCACCACCAGAAGCATCAGTCGCTTACCAGAAAGATTGAACTCATACAGTTGTACACTAGGGGTGAGCTGAACACTCCCTGGTTCAGTTTGCACCAGAACCTGCGAACGGACCGAAAGTTTGCGCAAACTTTATAACCCTGTTAAAGTCTATGGGACTCAAGCGTTCAAAATTAAAAGTGCTAATTTTAAAGGCTAATATGCAAGTTATTGTCCTAAAAAGGATTTGGGCACCCGGGTCCTTCCCCAGGGGACATGTATCAATGCAAAAAAAAGTTTTAAAAACTGCCGTTTTTTCGGGAGCAGTGATTTTAATGATGCTTAAAGCGAGAAAAAAGTGAAATATCTCTTTAAATATCGTACTTGAGGGGCGTCTATAGTATGCCTGTGAAGTGGCATGTGTTTCCCCTGTTTAGAACTGTCCCTGCACAAAATGACATTTCTAAAGGAAAAAAAATCATTTAAAACTGCTTATGGCTTTAATGTAATGTCTGGTCCCAGCAATATGGATGAAAATCATGGAGAAAAATGGTATGGGTACCCCCCCAGCCCATTACCAGCCCCTTTGGGTCTTGTATGGATATTAAGGGGAACCCTGCACCCAAATTAAAAAAAGGAAAGGCGTGGGGCCCCCAGGCCCTATATATTCTGAACAGCAGTATACAGGCGGTGCAAACAAGACAGGGACTGTAGGTTTGTTGTTAAGTAGAATCTGTTTGTAATTTTGAACTGGTACATTTTTAAAGTGTAGCACCAGCCAAAAAATCTATTTTTAAGCTTTTTGGAAAACATAGGGAAAGGTTATCACCCCTGTAACATTTGTTTTGCTGTCTGTGCACCTTTTCAGAAGATTTCACCTCACTTTCTGTCCCAATGACAAATGTTTTTTGAAAATTTGGGGTTTTTAGTGAAACAAGAATTGGTGATAAAGCATCAGTGGAGAGGAGACACGGTTTTCCCATATTAACTCTTACAGGAGAGAATTCCCCTTCCTAGGTGTAGATTTAATCTCACTTCCTGTTGTCTCCTTTCGTTTGCAAGTAGGAGTGGTTTGCAAGTTGGATGTTTGAAAGTAGGGGCCTGCCCTATATACTCAGCAGAAATTGGGGCCTTACTGTAGGTGTTGGTGTTTTGCCACAACACTGTAAGCCCTCACAGTTACTCTTGGTGGTCGCTGGAACGTGCCCTTCTGTGAAATATTAGATCAAGAATTGTAATTACATGCACCTGTTGGACAGAGGCAGAAAAATTGGGCCTTTGGTGGTGGTGGTGGTGTTGCCACAACACTGTAAGCCCTCACAGTTACTCTTGGTGGGCGCAGGAATGGGCCCTGCTGTGAAATATTAGTTTAAGAATTGTAAATACATGTCCCTGTTGAACAGGGGCAGAAAAATTGGGCCTTAGGCACTGGTGACACAACACTGCAACCCCTCACACATGCTATAGTTGGAGCGCAGGAATGAGCCCAGATCTCATTTGACAGGCAGATAAGAGAAAAAAACAATCATTGTGCAATAGTTAGAATACCAAGGTACACAGGTAAACTTCAATCCACTCACGTGTGCCTTATAATGATAAGGCATATGCAGGTTTTACTATAGCAGTCAGCCGCCTTAGACAGGAGCAGATTCACTGCAGTACACTGTGTATTTAATGCTGCTGATCTGCACAGAGCGTCCTTGGCTCCTCCCACGCGTTACATCACAGTCACGTGACTTTTTCAAGGGGGGTGTAATTGTAATTACTCGCCCCTGTTATACAGGGGCTGAAAAATTGGGCCTTAGCCACTGCTGCCACAACACTGCAACCCCCCACAGATACTATAGTTGGAGCGCAGGAATAAGCCCTGCTACAAAGTTTTGCATCAAAAATTTTAATTATACGCCCCTGTTAACATGGGCTGAAAAATTGGGCCTTGGGCACTGATGCTGGTGCCACAACACTGCAACCCCTAACAGATACTATAGTTGGAGTGCAGGAATGAGCCCTGCTGCAAAGTATTGCATCAACAATTGTAATTACACGCCTCTGTTAAACAGGGGCAGAAAAATTGGGCCTTAGCCACTGGTGGCAGTGCCCAGAACCAAAAATGTTCTTACAAGCTATCAGTATGAAAATTAAGGAGCAAGAGGATTGTCACTCAGCATCAGCATAGGCAGTCTTGAAGGGATCTCACATTAAAAAAAAATTATTCGGTTACATCAGCATCAGGTGCTTGGTAGCTGGTGATCCAAGACTGATTTATCTTTATGAAGGTCAGCCGATCGACCGATTCGGTGGACAGGCGCACCCTGTGATCGGTTACAAAGCCTCCAGCAGCACTGAATGTGCATTCCGAAAGAACGCTGGATACAGGACAGGCCAGTAGGTCAATTGCATACTGTGCAAGCTCTGTTCAGTGATCCATCCTCAAGACCCAGTAACCCAGAGGATTTTTGGTAGGAAAGGTGTCCAAGTGTGATCTTGCCCCTAGGTAATCCTGCACCATGTGAATCAGACGCTGGCGATGGTTGCTGGAACCGATCATACCTTGGGGCTGCGGACTTAAAAATTGTCTGAACGCATTGGTCAAACGGCCACCTTCTCCACCGCTCCTTCTGTGACTGACCGAAGCCTCAGCAACACGTTGTCCAGGAGGACCAGGAAATTGTAACCTCCCAGGCTCTGGAAACTCATTGCACAAACCTTCTGCAAGGCCTCCGGAAGATGTTTCATCCTCTGCTCCCTCTGTGATGGCAAGATAAGGTCGGCAACCTTACCCTTGTAACATGGATCAAGGAGGGTTGCCCCTTGATACCACGAATACGAGGATCCTTCCGCAGGCTTTGCAGGATCAGGGAGGCCATGCAGTGTAGGTTTGCTGAGGCATTCGGTCCAGAGTCCTCTGGGTCACTAAGGATGACATGATCCGCAGCCACCTCCTCCCAGCCACGTACAAGTCCATGGGTTTCTTCGGACTGTAAATGATTTCTTGAAGACTGCTGCTGATGCTGAGTGCCAGGCTCCACCTCCATGCTGACACAATCCTCCTCCTCCTCCTCGTCCTCTTCCTGTGTGATCGGCGGGCATGCAGGAACACTGTCTGGATAAAGGGGGCCTTGAGAGGTAAGGAAGTCCTCCTCTTCCTCCCTCTGTTCTGCCTCAAGTGCCCTGTCAATTATTCCACGCAGTGGGTGCTCCAACAGGTGGACAAGAGGGACAGTGTCACTGATGCATGCACTGTCACTGTTTACCATCCTTGTGGCCTCCTCAAATGGTGACAGGACAGTGCATGCATCCCTGATCATAGCCCACTGGTGTGGGAAAAAAAACAAGCTCCCCTGACCCTGTCCTGCCATAGGTACTCATTGATAGCCCTCTGCTGCATGTGCAGCTGCTGCAGCATGGACAACATTGAGTTCCCCCTGGTGGGCATGTCACAGATTAGGCGGTTCTTGGGCAGGTCAAATTCCTTTTGGTGGTCAGCCAGCCGAGCACTGGCCTTATATGACCTGCGAAAATGCACACAGATTTTCCTAGCCTGCCTCAGGACATCCTGAAAGCCCGGGTACCTACCCAAGAACTGCTGCACCACCAAGTTAAGGACGTGAGCCAAACAGGGCACATGGGTCAGTTGTCCCTGTCAGAGGGCAGAGAGGAGGTTGGTGCCATTGTCACAAACACCATACCTGGCTTAAGCTGGCGTGGCGTCAACCACCTCTGAACCTGCCCCTGCAGATCTGATAGAATCTCTGCCCCAGTGTGGCTCCTGTCTCCCAAGCACACCAGCTCAAGCAACGCATGGCATCTTTTTGCCTGCATGCTTACGTAGCCCCTTGAATGCCTACAGAGCACCGCTGGTTCTGAGGACAAATCAGCACAGGAAGAGGCCATAGAGGAAGAAGAGGAGGAGGGGGTGGAGGAGAGAGGTGTGGCAGAATCACCACTAGTAGAATTTTGGAGGCGTGGTGGCAGAACAACCTCCAACACTACTGCACCCTGTCCTGCATCCTTCCCAGCTGCCAGAAGAGTCACCCAGTGCGCAGTGAAAGATAGGTAACGTCCCTGTCCATGCATGCTGGACCATGAGTCAGCGGTAATATGCACTTTACCGCTGACCGCCCTGTCCAGCGAGGCCAAGACATTGCCTTCCACTTGCCGGTAGAGAGCTGGAATCGCATTCCATGAGAAAAAGTGGCATTTGGGAACTTGTCACCGAGGAACCGCACATTCCACAAACTCACGGAAGGGGGCAGAGTCTACCAACTGAAAAGGCAGCAGTTGAAGTGCTAGCAATTTAGCCAAGCTAGCATTCAACCGCTGGGCATGTGGATGACTGGGAGCGAACTTCTTTCGGCGGTGCAGCAGCTGGGGCCGGGAAATTTACTTGGTACAATCTGACGTTGGTGTACCGATAGCAGATTGCCCGCAAGTACTTGGCTGTGACACACCTAATTCGACACCTTCATTCCTCTCATTGCAGGTTTCAGAGAGGACTGAAGGTATAGTGGGGTTGGAGATCCCAGCTGATGAGGAGCAAGGAGAGGTCTTTTGTGTAGGTCTTTTAGGTATGTTTGCCAACGAACTGCATGGCAGGTCAACATATGTCTGGTCAAGCATGTGGTGCCCAAGCGGGTGATGTTTTAACCACGAGAGATACGCTTGAGACATATGTTGCAAATAGAAGAAATAGGGAGTCCGCGCTAATGGGTGTAATTAGAAGCCTAGGTGGGAAGTATATTCCTAAATTGATAGACTGCTGCCCTCACATACGCTGACTCCACAGGGGGTGGAATGAGCGGAAAAAGTGAAAAAAGAAAAGTGTGTGAGTGTGGCGCTGTCCCAAAGTTGAAAAAAAAATGTCTGCATATATGCAATTTTATCCAAAGTGTCACGTGTGTATTCCCTTAAGTGAAATTTGTATGGCAGTTATTACCACTCCTGTGGGTTAAAGTGACTGGTGATTTAAACATAAGAAGCATAATGAGTGCAATAAATCGCATCCAAGGTGTCTAGTGCTATATTCCCTCAAGAGGAAAAAACACTATTACCACTGCTAAGAGCATGAAGTGGTCTATGTCTAAACACTAGAAAACGCAAAGTTGCAATAAATACATCACACGTGATATGCAAAAAATTCTAAAGTGTCTAGTGCTAAATAAAAAAATATAAAAATATTGCTCTACAAACATGCAAATAACAAAGTGACAAGTGCCCTATGAAGAGGTCACTCTGAAAAGTACTAAACACACGTGCCATGCAAATGGTTCTATGATAATAAATAGTTCATATGGGTATGTGCCCGGTGCACTATAAGTGAAAAAAGGCGTCCTTTGTGGGATTCCTCAAAGCACACAACAGGTGTTAATCCAGTGCTGGTGTCTCGCGTTGTGATTGTGCAGAGACTCACCAGCTGTATATCCCCTGCAGGGGTAACGAGTAGTCACAGTATGTGCCACTGTGCAGCAGTACTTGGCAAGTCCAGGACCAGGATGATATCATAAGGACATAAGAAGAAAGGATTCCATAGTGTGAAACCGTTTAAAACCACTATTTATTAGGTCAGATAAAAAGGGTACTCACATTGTAATCGAAAAAATGAGCGGTGTACAATGCTTACAAAGATGTTCCTAAGCGTCAGCTTTGCAGGGAGATGTCAGCAAGGCGTTCAGTCAAAGGCCACGGCCTACGTACGTTTCGTCACACGGACTTCTACCGCTCATTTTTTCGATTACAATGTGAGTACGCCTTTTTTCACTTATAGTGCACCGGGCACATACCCATATGAACTGTTTATTATCATAGAACCATTTGCATGGCACGTGTGTTTAGTACTTTTCAGAGTGACCTCTTCATAGGGCACTTGTCACTTTGTTATTTGCATGTTTGTAGAGCAATATTTTAATATTTATTTATTTAGCACTAGACACTTTAGAATTTTTTGCATGTCACGTGTGATGTATTTATTGCAACTTTGCGTTTTCTAGTGTTTAGACATAGACCACTTCATGCTCTTAGCAGTGGTTAATAGTGTTTTTTCCTCTTGAGGGAATATAGCACTAGACACCTTGGATGCGATTTATTGCACTCATTATGCTTCTTATGTTTAAATCACCAGTCACTTTAACTCACAGGAGTGGTAATAACTGCCATACAAATTTCACTTAAGGGAATGCACACGTGACACTTTGGATAAAATTGCATATATGCAGACATTTTTTTTTGCAACTTTGGGACAGCGCCACACTCACACACTTTTCTTTTTTCATATGTTGCAAATAGCAGCGGTGCAATCTGATGCACTCGTCTCAAAAAAGGCCCACACCAAAGAACTTTTGGAATAACGCGCAGAGACAGCAGCGCCCTGCACATGCGGAGCTCTTCGGTGTGATGCAGTCGGTGTGCTGCCCTTAAGCTGGCCCCAGGAGGGCATCCTGCCTCATTGATGATGTGCCTCCTCCTCTCTCCTATCAGACACCCACATGGAGTCAGTGACTTCCTCATCATCCCCCCTCCTTCCTCATCACTGGAGCAAAGCTGGCAGTGTGCTGCAGCTGGGGGAACATGACTGCCAGATTGCTGTCCTTCTTGGGCACCCCCTCTCTCTGGGCTCATGTTACTGCTTTCCTCTAGCTGGGTACCATCATCGGAGCCTTCAAAATGCTGGGCATCCTCCTGGAGCATGTACCCAACACTGTGGTCAAACAGTTCGGGGGACTCCTCAGGATGACATGGTGGGGCTAGGGAATGAGTGACTGATGCCATTGAGCTGAGGGAATAGGCCGCGTTGGCAGCTGCTTTGCCAGACAAAGTACCCTGAGCCTGGGTGAGAGAGGATGAGGAGGATGAAGACGGCTTGGTCATCCACTCTACCAATTGTTTGGCATGTTGCGGCTCAACACGGCCAGCTGCCGAAAAAAAAGTACAAGTGTGTCCCACAACCACGTGCTGATGAGGATGCGCTGTGTCCATGACCAGCACTGTTGCCTCTAGACACAGTGCCTGCTTGCCTTCTTTTATTGGCTTGTGACTGTCTGCCTCTCCTTGTTGGCCTTTCAGACATACTAATGGCCTGCAGTGAGATGTAGCTGCACAAAGCTGGGGTGTGTATATATATGTACCGATTATACTGCAGCTAGCAGAATCAACTGCCTCCCTGTAGTATTATTAGTATGAGAACACCAGCAATTGTCTTCAGGTAGCTTTAGGTGCACACTGTGCAGAGGACACAGTACACTAACTGTAAATACTGCAGCTTCCTGCCTGTGGTATTAATAGGATCAGAACACCAGCAATTGTCTTCAGTTAGCTTTAGGTGCACACAGTGCAGAGGACACAGTACACTAACTGTAAATACTGCAGCTGCCTGCCTGTGGTATTAATAGGATTAGAACACCAGCAATTTTCTTCAGGTAGCTTTAGGTGCACACTGTGCAGAGGAAACAGTACACTAACTGTAAATACTGCAGCTGCCTGCCTGTGGTATTAATAGGATCAGAACACCAGCAATTTTCTTCAGGTAGCTATAGATGCACACTGTGCAAAGGACACAGTACCCTAACTGCAAATACTGCAGCTGCCTGTCTGTGGTATTAATAGGAACAGAACAACAGCAATTGTCTTCAGGTAGCTTTAGGTGCACACTGTGCAGAGGACACAGTGCACTAACTGTAAATACTGCAGCTGCCTGCCTGTGGTATTAATAGGATCAGAACACCAGCAATTGTCTTTAGGTGGTTTTAGGTGCACACTGTCCAGAGGACACAGTACACTAACTGTAAATACTGCAGCTGCCTGCCTGTGGTACTAATAGTATCAGAAGAACACCAGCAATTTTCTTCAGGTAGCTTTAGGTGCACACTGTGCAGAGGAAACAGTACACTAACTGTAAATACTGCAGCTGCCTGCCTGTGGCATTAATAGGATCAGAACACCAGCAATTTTCAACAGGTAGCTCTAGGTGCACACTGTGCAGAGGACACAGTACACTAACTGTAAATACTGCAGTTGCCTGCCTGTGGTACTAATAGGATCAGAAGAACACCAGCAATTTTCTTCAGGTAGCTTTAGGTACACACTGTGCAGAGGACACAGTACACTAACTGTAAATACTGCAGCTGCCTTCCTGTGGTACTAATAGAATCAGAAGAACACCAGCAATTATCTTCAGGTAGCTTTAGGTGCACACTGTGCAAAGGACACAGTACACTAACTGTAAATACTGTAAAAACACCTGCCTGCTTGTCAGTAGGAAGAGAATAACAGGAACGGATCTAGCTAAACTGAATACAGTGTGTGTATATATATATATATATATATATACAACACTTAGGATGCATATATACACAATACACTGTAAGTGCAGCTAACTGACTCGCCTGCCTACTCTAACTTATCTTGCCGACCGCCTCACACAGATATACTGCGGCAGAAGGGCTCGTACAGGCAAAATCACATACCTGTATGTTGCCCTTTAAGAGGCGGCCAGCGGGCGCGCGCGTGCCTGCGGCAAGCTCCGTGAGTCGGGTTGCGGGTCCCGCGGACTCGATCGCCGCGAGGATACCCGCGATCGCCTCATGGGGAGGAAGAACGGGGAGATGCTGATGTAAATAGCATCTCCCCGTTCTGCCTAGTGACAGTGTCACTTGATCTCTGCTCCCTGTCATCGGAGCAGAGATCAGTGACGTCACACACACAGCCCATCCCCTGACAGTTAGTAATCACTCCCTAGTACTGATTTAACCCCTCCCCGCCCCCTAGTGGTTAACCCCTTCACTGCCAGTGTCATTTACACAGGAATCAGTGCATTTTTATAGCACTGATTGCTGTATAAATGACAATGGTCCCACAAATGTGTCAAAAATGTCCGATGTGTCCGCCATAATGTCGCAGTCACGATAAAAATCGCTGATCGCCGCCATTAAAAAAAAAATTATTAATAAAAATGCCGTAAAACTATCCCCTATTTTGTAAACGCTATAACTTTTGCGCAAACCGATCAATAATCGCTTATTGCGATTTTTTTTACCAAAAATATGTAGAAGAATACGTATTGGCCTAAACTGAGGAAAAATTTTTTTTATATATATTTTTGGGGGATATTTATTATAGCAAAAACTAAAAAAAAATGAGCTTTTTTCTAAATTGTCGCTTATTTTTGTTTATAGCGCAAAAAATAAAAACCGCAGAGGCGATCAAATACCATCAAAAGAAAGCTCTATTTGTGGGAAAAAAAGGACGTCAATTTTGTTTGGGAGCCATGTCGCACGACCGCGCAATTGTCAGTTAAAGCGACGCAGTGCTGAATCGCAAAAAGTGCGTGACGTGCCACTCGAATTTGGTGCGAACGGACCGTAATGTTTGCAATTCGACGAACGGTTGACTCGAACTCGAAGCTCATCCCTAGTGTACACCTGATGAGTCAATTAAGCTTTAAGGGATAACCGGAAAGGCACAGGTTCACTGTATGGAAAGAACCTCCAAACGAACGTTCCAGGGTGGTGAATTCAGCAGGTTAAATACAGAGGCAAGTCAGCCCAACTTTTCTTGTCTAAGGCCCCTTTCACACAAGGCGGACTCCACTTCCACGGAGCCCGCCTCGGTCAGGCAGCTTAGCTGGAGATCAGTCCGTTGATTTTCACTGAGCTGGCGGATGACAGGTCCCTCTCTGCTTACTGAGCGGGGAGGGGCTTGTCAGGTGCCGCTGCCGCCTATGGAGGGATCGGATGAAAATGGACAGCATGTACGTTTTCATCAGATCTCACCCGATCCGCCAGCGACAGACCTGGACGTAGAGCCATCCATCTGCTTTTAGCGGATCGGACCGGGTCGGATGTCAGTGGACATGTCTCCGCTGACATCCGACGCTCCATAGACTAACATGGAGCGCCCGTTCAGGTCCTCCGTCAAAACTGACAGGCGGACCTGAACGGTCCGATCGTGTGAAAGGGGCCTAAGTCCACGTTCTCAGATGTTTCCATTAGTACTGTCTTCTTCCTGATCAGACTTTAGGTCATGACACCTAAAGTCTGTACACCTGTATGAGTTCAATCTTTCTGAACTCAGAACCCACCCTCTGGTGGTGGATTCTCTATGTCATTCACATTACTTTTTGATGCACATTCAAGATTTCAGTGACTGTCATTTATTTTATTGGATCACATACTTTGGAACACACTAGGACATCTCAGAGATCCCTTATGCCTACATATGGACATTATTCTTTATTGAATATATGCTATTATATTTTATAACATTTTTGTAAATTTAAATATTTTTTCTCATGTCAATTTTATGTTTTTGACATCAGTCATTTGTTAGCGCTGCACATTCTCCATTTTTCTTTTTGTTCACTTTTACACTGCTGTGCTGGCTGCTTTTATGTGTTTAGACGGCGCAGTATAATTGCTTTTATATTTCCCCTACCTTAACCACTTCCCGGACTGCCGCATGCCGATGTACATCCTCACTTTGAGGACGGACATCGTTGTTGTGGCAGCAGCTAGCTACCATAACCCCGGTATCCCCGTGCTCAGCCGATGGTCCGGTACAAGATAAAAGTGGTCTCTGCGACAGATTCACTGCAAGATCACTTTTATCGGTGGTGGGAGAGGGCCGGTGATCCGGTGCCCTCCGCCGTCGGCAGCGGCGGAAGTGTTTCGGTCCTTCTTCTGGCTGTGCATGGAGACGCTTGAGGGGAAGATGGCCCCCACCTATCTCCATGACACTGCAGGGCGGAAGTGACGTCAAAATCCACGTCACTTCCACCCATAGCTCTTAAAGGGCCATTTTTTTTTCATTTTTTTAAATGACAATTTATTTTTTTCTTTATTGCATTTTAGTGTGAATATGAGATCTGAGGTCTTTTTGACCCCAGATCTCATATTTAAGAGGTCCTGTCATGCTTTTCTTATATTATAAGGGATGTTTACATTCCTTGTAATAGAAATAAAAGTGACACATTTTTTTTAAAACAGTGTAAAAATAAAAAATAAAAGGTAAAATAAATAAGAACATTTTTTTTTTTAAATGCGTTCCCTCCTGCCGAGTTCGCGTGCAGAAGCGATATGAAAATGGTGTTTAAACCACACTCCTCTGTAACGCAAAACATGCAACCTGTAGAATTTTTTAAATGTCGCCTATGGAGATTTTTAAGGGTAAAAGTTTGTCACCATTCCATGAGCGGGCGCAATTTTGAAGCGCGATATGTGAGTATCAATTTGCTTGGCGTAATATTATCTTTCACAATATAAAAAACTAATTGGTCTAACTTTACCGTTGTCTTATTTTTTAATTAAAAAAAGTGTATTTTGCGCTTGTAAGACCGCTGCGCAAATAAGGTGTGACAGAAAGTATTGCAACGACCGCCATTTTATTCTCTAGGGTGTTAGGAAAAAAATTTATAATGTTTGGGCGTTCTAAGTAATTTTCTAGCAAAAAAAAATGTTTTTAACTTGTAAGCAACACATCTAAAAAAGAGGCCTGGTCCTTAATTGTTAATGTTGGAACGCTTCACACTTGTCACTGGATTCTCTTCACTGGACGCCTTCCCTTCTCTTTTCTTCTTGAATTCCTCTCTTTATCTTATTTCTCTTTTCACTCTCCCTTGCTTGCTCCCCTCCTCCTTTTTTTTATTTATATTTCTTCTTTGATCTACAGATAATGCCATTGGTTGGTCTAATTATGGGGCCAGACCCCATTGCAGGTCAGACTGAGCTAGGCCCTCTGGTGTCCTTTGGAGCTGGGATCTGATTTGCAAGGGGATAAGGACTTCCTGATGTCATGGTCCTTAACCAGAGGTTCACACTGACATCTACGAACTGCTGCTGGTGTCAATGCAAAGTTAATGACACTCCCAGATTCGCAGATCGCAGTGCAAACTGTCAAATGGTGCAGGAATAGGATTGCATAGGTGTGACACTAATGCAATCCGATTCCAGTGCGGACCAGAAAAAGGGTCCTGCACCATTTTATTGTGAATACAATACAATTTCAAGCAAACATTTTGTAAGGCTGAATTTGAATTGCACAGACATCGCATGTGATATGCACAGCAATGTGGTGCAAATCACATGCAATGTTTGTGAATGCACAAGTGTAAACCTAGCCTTACAGAAATTATTTTATCATTCGGAATTATTTATCAATTTACTTGTTTTATCAATCTCATGTACTAGTACATTCCTGTTGATCCCCTTCTATGCTAATTCTCTGCTATTTGTTCATGAACCCTTGGACTTTGTATAATGTCATGTTGTTCACAATTGTTGACATTAGACGCAACCACTTTTGTACTTTTTTCACTTTTGTACAAGTCAATAAAAATGTAAAAATAGTAAAAAATAAAAAAACAGTGTCACCTGGTGGTACCACCACCCTTCATCATGGACTGGGGCATGCTGGGTTGGTAGTGTTACAACGGAGCTGTGCCACCAGGTGACGTCGCCAGGTGACCCCGCTCTTAGCTATATAAGAACTGTCAAATGGCAAGCCAGGCATTTGGCGGTTTGCCTTAGTTGACAGTGGAGCAATTTATTTTTTTATTTTTTGAGTCAACAGTGGTGGCAGGCATCATGATTGATGGATTCACATTGGAGGGGGCACTATTTTAATTATTTATTTATTTTTTTAATAAAGGAATTGTCAGAAACTGTCTCCACATTTTTATTACTTTTTGACACTTTTTTGTTTAATGGGTAGGTGGTACTATGTACCCCATACTCTTTCACATAGGGGCGGCCAGGTTCTGGAGGCTCGCATCTTAAAGGGGCTTCCAGATTCCGATAAGCCTTCTGCCGCAGACCCCAACAACCATAGCCCAGGGTTGTCGGGAAGAGGCCCTTGTCCCCGCTATGTTGAGGGCATGTGGCCTGGTATGGTTTAGGAGGGGGTCGCTTGCTTGTCCCCCCCCTTGAGTGCTCGGAGAAGGGTCTGGTATGGATTTTGGGAGGGACCCCACACTGTTTTAAAAAAAAATTGGCATGAGGTTCCCCTTAAAATCCATATCGAACCCATATGTGTTTTTACATTTTTCTATTGCCGGAAGTGGTATTGTATTGCCAGCGATTTAAATTTCATTCCAAGCATTTTTTTTCTTTAGAAATATCATTTTTGATGCAGCATGTTCTATACATGTTACAGATGCGCTACTTTACAGGCAGTCTAAGGGGACCCCGAGGCACTATAATTAAAGGAATTTTAAATTTTTATTGTTGCACTTTAAGCATCATTAAAATCACTGCTCCTGTAAAAACAATAATTAAAAAAAATTTTTTGGCCAATTGCTTGCATATATGTCTTTAAAATGGGGACTTTTGATTTGTTAAGTTTTACTCCCATAGACCTCAGTGGGGTTCGTCGTTTGGGTCCAAACTTTTTTGCTGTTAGGAAATTCTGGTGCGAACCAAACAGGGTGGTGTTCGGCCCATCTCTACTCAGGATGATATCCAAAAAATGGTTTTCCTTTATTGAGATGTTATGTGGGAAGGTTGTAGCACCTACACACATCTTTTCTGGATGGGTGCTCCCTTTTTGTGAGGATTCTACCTTCAAACATTTGAATATACTGATCATGTCAGCTCCGGACACCAAGGATTCTAGTAATAAGGATATAAGCATGTACTCTGTTTAGGGACAAGTGCTATTAACCGATCCTTCCCTGAGCAGGACCATGAGTGAGGACTACCAGGCAAAAATGTCACAAGTCTTTAACAGGGATGTGAGTATGATCCCCTCTGATACTGCTTGTACTGTGGAGTTTAAGAAGTGATTTCATGCTAGCAAGAATAAAACGAGGATTTGGTGGGACTTGATATGCCCTAAGCAGTATGTTTATGAGAAAACTAGTTTGAAAAAGATACCATCCACTGTTCATTCAGATTTTTTTGTAAAGGGATGGAACAATATATTGTCTGACTGTTCTTTGGAATTAATGAAATTCATTAAGAGGAGACTGCTTTTCAAACAGCAACTTAAGAAGTACAAAGATACAGAGCCTCTTCTGATGAATATATACATTTACCTATATGTGAAGATCTGAATAAAAAAATTACAAGATACAGTGGATAATTTGGAGAAAGAAATTGTGGACACTAAACAATCGAAGTATTTGTGTGATGTAAAGGACGATCAGAGTGATTGTGTCCATGAATGGGGTAGATGGGATCAGAATGTTACTTCCAATACTAATTCAATTTTGAAAAAGAGGAGAAAATATAAACCTAGGAGAGATGGTAATAAAAGAAATGTCAGCTTGAGCTCTCTGGAGGTATCTGATATACAGTTTGAGGTATCAGACCAGGAATCATGTAGACAGTGTTAATTTTGGCAGCAAATTTCAATGTAGTTTTAGTCTTAGGCTGGCCATACACTATACAATTTTCTTATTCAATTTCGTTTAGATTTACCTTCAACTATGTAGTGCAAGTGCCTGCCTGATGAGATACAAATTGAAAGGGTTTAGGTTTGACCTCATATTTTGGTAAATCTAAAGGAAAGTTGAACAGGAAAATTGTATAGTGTATGGCCAGCCTTAGTCTTGGGACTAAAATGGCATTTTAGTTTTAGTCCCATTTTAGTCTTCTGCAATTGTTTTAGTTGACTAAATCTCCAGTACATTTTAGTCGGCTAAAACTCATTTTAATCGTCTGAAATAGAATGGGTGTAATTATATTGTAATGCATTATTAAACATTTCTCTACAATTTCCAAACTCATTATATACTGCTGGAGTGAAAAATCTCATATGTTATTATTTAAGGTATTGAAGTATGAACATGCACTGAAAGCCAGTGTTAATTTTGAAGTCAAATTTCAATGTAGTTTTATTCTAATGCCCCGTACACACGGTTGGATTTTGCGATGGAAAATGTCCGATCGGAGCGTGTTGTCGGACGTTCCGACCGTGTTTGGGCTCCATCGGACATTTTCCATCGGATTTTCCAACACAAAGTTTGAGAGCAGGCTATAAAATTTTCCGACAACAAAATCCGATCGCATTAATTCCAACCGTGTGTGGCCATTTCCGACACACAAAGTGGCACGCATGCTCAGAAGAAATTCTGAGACGGAACAGCTCGGTCTGGTATAATTAGCGCTCGGAATGGATACAGCACTTTCGTCACACTACAATGTCAAAAATAGTTTAATGCAGCACATTCTCTTCTTCTTTATAATGTGAGAAGAATGAAGTAGTTTTGCTGCTCATATTCACACAGACTTCTCACAAACTTATTTCTTTATTATTTATTGGGATTCCCTCAATATATTTAGATTTCTCACATCTGACCAAATATTTTTTGGGTTTTTCAAGGCTGTTTTTGTATTTGTTTGGTGGTTTGTATTTTTTTCAAGGCTGTTTTTTTTATTTTTTGTGGTTTGTATTTTTAAAAAGTCTGATGTTTTTTTATTTTTTATTTTTTGTGTGTTTTACTCCATAATATTTTTGTGTGTTTTGTGCGTCAAGTTACCACAACACCATTGATATCTTGTATTATTGAATCTCAAGGAGATTGTTTGGTGTTGGTATCTCTTGTTAATTTCACATTGTATATTTGAAATGTACCTGCCTCCTCACAAACAAACTGTCCTTTTAAAAGGAAAACACACATAGGCAAGTATAATTGTAAAACAAAATCCTATATTAAGGGCTCACAACTAAACAAAGAGGGAGGCAACTCTGGAGAAACAGCTGAAATGGGTGAAGCCTTTGGCACCCAGGGCACACATCAACTATTTTCTTGCAAAATTGGTGGCCTGAGGGAGTGCAGTCTGGTCCAGAAGTCCCAGAGATCATGAAAGCAGCAGATGACATCTGTGTCCTCAGGCTGTGGTCATACAAGAGCCTGCATCTTTGGCCAAACCAGACCCAGGGCCATCACTCTCTGGTCTTCCTTCCACGCTTCCCTCCACACTGTGGCTGTGGTGGTTGAGTTGTGGCAGCAGGAGGAGGAGGAGGAGGAGGGGCTAACTCACTCAGGTGGGTATTGGGTGTTAGTTCCCCACTCACCCCCTTACTTAGGACTTTATACAGAAGGTCCTCACATAGCTTGCGTTGACCCTCCTGCATGCCCTGCAGTTTTGTGGCAGCCATGCAGGCAAAGGCCTTTTCAGGAGTGGGTAAGGCTCTGAGGGATGCAGAAGCCTCCTGAATGAGCCTGAGCGCAGAATCCTGCATGTGAGTCGCCTTCCTGGGTCTTTTGTATGGAAGGCGGAGGGGAGGAACCTGCGATTCGGTCAGGCTGCGACTGGTCCCAGGCTTCTCCTGGCTGCCACTTAGCCACGCCTCCTCCTGGCTGCCACATTCCACAGCCTCCTCCTGGCTGCCACATTCCAATACCTCCTCCTGGCTGAGGTCTTCCTGTGTATGAAAAAGGGACATCGTTTTAGTTTTTTATTCATCAATCACACACAATTTTCACCTCCTGACTGTTGCAAATTGAATGTTAACAAATATAACAGACTATCCTTCTGAGCCCACCATTTTTCAGTCTTGTCCAAAATATTTTTGCCCACTCACTACTGTCTATTGATATGTGAAACACTTTTTTCAATCAGCAATTAGTGATAAATAATAACATCTAGTAAACATCATTTATTTATTGACCAGAAATCTGTAGAACAATGCTATACCTGGCTCCATCTGGGCTCCTCCACTTCTTCCTGGCTGGAAGTCCCAGGTTGGACATCGGAAGCCTCAGCTGGGTTGGAAGATAGTGTGGAAGGAAGAGTGGAAGGAGGAGGAGGATCGGGGTACGGCGATCGAAAGATAAGCTCAGGAAGCGGTGGTCGGACCTCAAATTAAGAGAACATGAGCAGTACAGAAAGATCCGGAGAGTGCTGCAAAAAAGTAAGTAGTTGTGCTGTGTTCGTATTCTTTTTATGTTTATTACGTTCCTGCTGCTCCATGTGCTTGTCTTAACTATTATACAGTTTAAAATGGCAACTTTCATGTTCATGGGCACATTATTCGTTCAAACAATGTTAGTTTGGCCATATACAAATGCCATCATTTTTTGGGGCCTACTTGTGTGAAAAGAATTGGGTTGTGTAGATGTGTTTCTTACTAGAATGAAATGCAAACTAGATTCTGTGTAAGGAGAGGACACTCAGCAGTTCACACATCTGGACGCTGGAGCACTAGTGTGGGACACAAGAACACCCTTTTTATTAGGGGGTCCCACACAGGTGCTCCAGTGTATACTATAGAGGGGTCTCCATCTGTGAAGCTTGGAACTCTGTCAAAACAGACAATTGTACCCCACTTCCAAGCAATGTTTCATATTCATGTTTCTGCCATCAAATATCTGTGTGCTAAGTATACCTATTTTTTTGTACATAGGGGATAAAAGACTCGGAGGACACCCCTCATCCGAGGAGACCACAGACCCCCCACCTCTGGAAGAAGGTGAAATCCCCCAAAGCCAAGCAGAGCAGGAGGAGGAAGACGTAGTGGAAATTGTCACCACAACAGGTGAGTGTCTGCGACCACAGGCTCAGGTAAGAGATGGATGCCGGCAGATTTATAATACATGGGGGTTTTTTTTGTTTTCTCTCTTTTTAGGTGATCGTGATGTTGTGGATACTGATCCTTTCACCTCTGAAAGTGCCCAGATCCTGATCGGGGAGATCATGGGGTGTAATGTTGCATTGGAAAACATCAAGAAAAACATCAATGATGTTCTTCAAAAAAATAAGAACATCATTGATGTTTTAGGTCGAGTTTAAAAGCCCTCCAAATCCCTTTTGTTTTTTGTTGTGCTACAATTTTTGAACATTTTTTTTCAAATATTAGAAAAGCCAAATTTTGAAAATTTTGACAGTGTGTCAACATGTGCTATCTGCCATCACAGGAGATCAATGGATGCATTTTGGGGGTGCAACCCCTTCCTCAATAATAAAATAGCTGTGAGAAAGGGGTTGCACCCCCAAAACACGTCCCTTGATCCCCCATGATGGCAGGTAGCACATGTTGACATTCGGCAATTTGTGTGCATCTTCAAAATTTGGCTTTTCCTGGGGTGACTTGACCCCATCTGCTGAACGCAATATCAAACTCAGTTTGTAAATACTCATGTCTGATATTGCCTTCAAGTTCTACCAAATGTGAACTTTGTAAGTTCAAGATTTGTGTCTTTCTTGTTGGTTTTAAACATGCCTGTTTGATCTAAAATGGACATTTCTAATTTTTCTAATGTGACCCCAAAATTGTTATACAACAAACATGTTGGTTAGTTTTAAAAACCTTTTCTAAATGCACATGTGATTGTGCTGGATTGTTAATCAAGATTGTGTGGATTATTGTCTCAACGCTACAAAACTTTTGTTGTGCTGTAATGGGTGTTTTCTGTGACAATGGGGGTTATTTCCTGAGGGGAAATCCACTTTGCACTACAAGTGCAGTTTCAAATGCACTTGTAGTGCAAAGTATCTTTGCCTTTAGGAAATAACACCCAACAGTGCTTTGTAGGGTTACACAATCACGCCAATTTAAGGACTCGCCCCATTTCTCTCAGGGTCAGCTAAAACAAACACAAGCAGGAAATGTCACCAAACCTTGTTTTTTTTTTATTTAAAAAATGTTTTACACATTGTCTGGCATATTGTTGGCCCCCCTACCCGCAAAGAATTCAAGGTATCTTAGCCAGACATCACGGGCACTCAGGGGGGGCAAGCCAGGACGGCCACTTTCAAGTGCCGTCAGGGTTGGTTCATTAGGAATTCCGGCCTCAGGCCCAACTGAGCCAGCATAGTTGGCAGAATATTTCCGTAAAAAGTTGTGTAGAACACAGCACGCCAGGATAATGTGATTCAGTCTGTACTCCACCATATGTATGGGTGTAAGAAATCCACCATCCGACATCTGGCCATTCTTCCCCACGTCCACATACAGGAACTCGTAAGTAGCCGACACCACCGCCAACATCACAATACTATTGAACCCCTTGTAGTTGTAATAGTATGATCCCGAGTTGGGTGGTGGGATGATGTGGACGTGTTTCCCATTATTTTCCCTCTCCGCAGTTAGGAAAGTCCCACCGCTGGGCAAAGTGGGAGACCACAGTCTGTCATTCCTGTGGCGTGGAAGGAAACTGTGGAGTCAAAACAAAATAAAAAATTTGTCATTTTGCACATAAACAGGGAAAGCAGATTAGACACAAACATTCTTGGCCAACATCAAGCTAACATTTTTATGAGGGAATTTTTTAAGACCAAAGTATAAAGGTACACCTTTCAGATCCCCCCCTCTCATGGGCCATTTATTACATTATAGGGGGGGGACTCTTTGACAGGTAACCCTCTTGACTTCATTGAGAGATGAATGCCTAAATAATGGGTATTACTTTGGCCAGCCCCTCCTTAGTTACACTATTGGCAGCCCACTGGATAGGTAAGAAGTGTCATAATACAGAGATATAAATAGACATTGTACACATTTGAGCACATTTGGACATTCTGCTATTACCTATCAAGATAATAATAGAATACAAAAACTTTAAACAGTACCATTTGAAAGTATACAGGCAGGCCCTTGCACTACATGCTTTGGGTAATTCATCCATAAATCTGACCACTAAAGAGATGGGTATAGTGTGTATTGGGTTTGGCAAAGTCAGCAGATAAATGATTGAGGATAGATAGAGAATTGGTATCAGCTGACTTAGCAGTTGGGGGGAGGGAGGGTTCAAAATGATTTGGGGACCCCCCAAAAAAAGCCTCTGGCACACCTGAATTTAAAGCACAAATCACATTTCTAAACATTTTAGGGGGTGTTTGGGGTAAAGCACTACTATGGAGCTGCTATAATACATTGTTAAGTGACTACTTGAGGTGAATATAGGGCCAGGAGACCATGCTGGGGAGGTAAGTGAAGGCAAATATGCATGAAGGCCAAAAAAAATAATTACAGAAAAATCCAGCATGCATGAGGGCAAAGGGGACATTCACAGCATATTACAATCATGGTAATTAGGGAATGAGGAAAGAAATACAATATATTATCAAACAATATATACAATAAAATGTGATGTTAAAGGATAAATCTTACCTTAATATACTCCTTCTGCAGGACCTGAATGATGGCAGAACAGGTCTCTGGGATAATGATCCCCAGACCCTGGGGGGAGATGCCTGTTGAAAACTTGAGGTCCTGCATCCTTCTCCCCGTCGCCAAGTACCGCAGGGTGGCGACGAGCCTCTGCTCCTGAGTTATGGCTTGCCTCATGCAGGTATCCTGCCTGCTGATATAGGGGGGTCAGCAAAACCAACAAACGGTGAAATACGGGGTCCGTCATCCGGAGAAAATTCCTGAAATCAACAGGTTTATTCTCACGGATCTCACGGAGCAAAGGCATGTGACAGAACTGGTCACACTGGAGCAACCAATTCTTGGTCCATGAACTCCTCCCCACCCTGTTCATGGACTGGACTTGTGTCAAGGTCAGGACCCCAACATCAAGCCCCCACACAGCACGAACTCTACGAGGAGTATGTATACGCAACATGGCTAGAAAACGGTCGGCTGCTCAGAACGAAGTAACAGAACGCACTGAAGAACAGCAAGGCCTGTGAAGAGCGACCTGAAAAACAGTAGCGAACGAACAAGAACACAATGACAAGTCAAGGGTACTCGCTGCACACACCGAAGAGCAGATACAAACCCACAAGCACAAACTGAACAGCAGAAAACGATCTAAAAAAACCACGAGTCTGAAAAAGCGCGAATCGTCTCCCACCAAAGTTTTAGTAACACGAGATTAGCAAAAGGAGCCCAAAGGGTGCCGCGCTTGGTTCTGAACTGCCCTTTTCTAGTCTCGTCGTACGTGGTGTACGTGACCGCGTTCTTGGCGATCGGAAATTCCGACAACTTTGTGCGACCGTGTGTACGAAAAACAAGTTTGAGCCAACATCCGTCTGAAAAAATCCTAGGATTTTGTTGTCGGAATGTCTGATCAATGTCCGACCGTGTGTACGGGGCATTAGTCTTTTGACTAAAATGCCATTTTAATTTTAGTCCCATTTTAGTCTTTTGACTAAAATGCCATTTTAGATTTAGTCATATTTTAGTCATCTCAATCGTTTTAGTTTTAGTCGACTAAAATAGTATTCATTTAGTCGACTAAAATGTTTTAGTCATGTCAGTGCATGTAGACCCCTTTTCGGATTCTAGAGGTTCAGCCAATACATTTTTTTCCCATGAGGAGGATATTAGACAAGCCTCAAAAAATGAAGACCCCCTGGAGTTATTTCATGTAAGCCAAACAGAAAAAAAGGGCAAAAAGAAAGAATGCCGGGGAGGCAGGAGAAGAAAGCAAAAGAAAGAGATACCCTGTATGAAAAATAGTGCAGAAAAAATAAATAGTGATTTTCAAGCTTCTAATGTGGTTAATATTTCAGGCTTCAATTTGACAGATGCAAACATGTCTTTATTGTCCAAGGGTCTATCCTTTTCCCCCACTTTTCATTTTAATTTATTTTCCACACTACTGGACAATCAACAGATTTGTTAGAAACCTATTACTACGAAAGCCTTTTGCAGATACGGATGCAAGTAGTGTGGATATTTTGGATGATAGTGATTGGGGGTGGGGGTTTAGATGTCCCTTTTCTGAGTGAAAATAACAAATTGCTCAGGAATATGTATGCAAAACTTGTTTTGGAGCAGATCCAGTCAAAGTCTTCACAAGGCATGTTTGGTACTCCTAGCAGTGTTCTAACGAGAGGGGATAAATATTTTTACCCTATTCAGATGCACTGGTGTGGAAGTGTTCCAAGACATTATGGAAAAAGAACTGATTTTAAGGGATTCTTGTTATAAATATAATAAAGAGAATTTAACCAAACAGTAAAAAAATTGCAATTATAATTCTAAAATAGAATCAAAATCTAGTTATACAGAAAGCTGGCAAAGGGGGTTTTGTAGTCATGCTTAACACCACACAGTATTGTCAGGAAGTTTTAAGATAATTATCCAACACTAATGTAGATCACCCATTAAAACAAAACCCTACACAGGGGGGCATGCGCGGCGCAAATCTCGACGGATGCTAGTTAGAGGAGCTCTGAGGGAAGCGGAGACTTAAACCTGTTCCCCATGGCCATTTTGCACAGATTTTTCTGTCACTACATACTAGCACCCCTGCAGGACCTGACAGTGCATGCCAACCTCCAGAAATCGCAAGAAGAAGCCCGGCAAGTGGTCTTTAACAACATACCTGCTCCGCGTGTGGGAAAAAGTAACGATGTCCCAATATGGTGGTCGGTTGTTGCAGGCACGTGCAAATCCTTTGGATCCAGCATCTTCACTCTCAAAAAATGGTATTCTGAAAACAGAATACCTCTGAAAACAGTAAGTAAACCCCTCACCTGTCAGGGCTGGGCTCTTAGCCCTTCCTTCTCTGTTCTCAGGTTGCTCATCTGTCGGTTAATTGCCAAAACTCATCGATTCACAGTGGCTAACCTATTGATCATCTCACGCTCATCAGTTAAGCCCACATCCAGCCCCTCTTGGCTATTTAAACTGCCTGGTTCATTTCATCTATTGCCTTTGCCTTGGTCAAACATATCTAGAGACTCTCTGCTGTGTTCCTGTTGAAGACTTGCCTGACTGACGTCTCTTTTGGTTCCTGATCCTGTCTGCTGACTCTGACTACACTGATCTCTGGCTCCCCGATTTCCCGGCTACCCAATTTGGCTACCGAACCCTGGCTATGTTTTGACTAAGGTTACCAGTTGTACCATTTTTACCATTTTATTAAAATGTGTGATTTTTACTGCATTTTCTGTCTCCATCTGTTTTATGGTTCCTGACATCTCCTCACTAAAGCAGACTTGAAGGATAGCCTGTCCTCCATGTATGATAAACTAGCTCATAAATTTAAGGCTGAGCTGCATAAATCCACCAGCACACTGACACAGGAGATAGCTGCACTGGGAGGTCGCACTGACATGCTGGAAACAGAGCATGATGAGCTCCATTTGGCCTATGTAGATCTACACAAAGAACATGAGGTACTCTCAGATATGGTCCTTCAACTACAATCCCACCTGGAAGACCTAGATAACCGTAATAGGAGAAATAACATCAGAGTGAGAGGGGTATCCCTGAAGTGGTGGTAGATCTAAAATCAGCAGTGAAAACATTTTTCACTCCTTGCTCCCAGATCACACTGAAACCTCCTTCACTTGCGACAGGATCCATAGGGCCCTATGGCCAAAACCACCTACCAGAAAAAACCCCAAGGGACATAGTGATATGTGTGAAAGACTTTCTGGTAAAAGAGGATATCCTCCGTGCCTCTCGCAACACCCCCTTAATTAAACTTGAAGGGGGTCACAATTCAAATCTAGCCGGGTATTTCTCCTGTGACGCTGGACAAAAGGAGGCGAATGGAAGGCGGCAGACAGGATGCAGACGTGAGACGTCTGACAGGGGGAGGGGCCTGAAGGTGGCGCCAGAGTGGAGGACATAGGCGGGCAGGACGGAGCGGGTTGGCATGCATGGTACATGTGGTAAGGTGAGAGATTGCTGCGCCTCTAGCCCTGTAGGACTGAGAGGATGCGGCTGGCATCCCTGTCGCCTCCAGCAACGGAGAAGAGGAACGGATCCCCATGCGGAGAGCTTAGCGGGGGAGAGAGATCAGCGGGCGGAACTCTGGAGTGGGCAGAGTGACGGGAGAGCTTGCATTAGACTCTCCATGCGACAGCGTCCCAAAGCAGAGCCAGTGTTCCTATGAAAATAAAGGAGATGAATAGCGGAATCTCCCCCTCGTCCACCCTGCCCCGGATCTAGATGTGATCAGATCAAGTGGAAACATCATAGCACATTGTAACACAAGGATTTGGTGAGTTTAAAAAGCACAGAAGAAGAGCACCTCCCCAGGTATGATTGTCATTGACTTGATGAGCTGTTAACTGATAAATGATATGGTTGGGAGAGATGTGATGTGGAATAAAGGAGGAGGAAGGAAAGGAACAGGTCATATAAAGAGACTGTCCATTTTTCCCGGTAATTAATTGTTCAATCTCTCAAGTATCTCGGGAAGGAGGAGGGGAGCCCGTAACCAAAATTATAGAGTTATAAAGGCGCTGTCTAGAGCCTGCCCCCCAGACAGACGGAGACTGTGTACAGTTTGGTAGTTCTAGTGGAGGGCGCTATACGGAGCAGTAGGGGTTGAAGACTAGGTGGAAGGCGGGTATGCGACTGCTGATTGGGATTAGTCCTATCCAAAGCAAGTCCAGGTGAAGTATGAGAGGACGCAATCAGAAAACAGCTGAACCCAAGACCCCTAGGGAGAGCCTCAATACAAGTACAATACAGAAATACCTCAAGGAAGTGACCGCCAAAAGTCCAGCTGTTGACATGAAACAAGCAGGAACGAAAGATAAAAAAACACAGTTGAACCAAAAAGGGGGAGAAGCCTAGAGAAGATATGGAGCAAGAGGGCGCTGGTGTTACGAACGACTCAGAGGAGATAAGAAATGCTATACCCTTTATTAGTAAAGCAGAGATGACAGAAATGTTCACTAAGCTGGAAAATGTTATCAAATCAGAAATTTTAAGTGTGCGGTCGGACATGAGTCATCTCCTACGTAGAGTGGAAGAAATAGAAGAATCTACGGATTCCCAGGCGAAAGAGATACAGGATTTAAAAGAGCAAATGAAGAAAATACAAGATGATAATCGTTTATTGATCTACAAACTAGAAGAACAAGAAAATCAAAGTAGAAGACAAAATCTGCATATAAGAGACCTCCCTGAACAACAAAATGAGGACTTGAGAGATAAGCTGCAGAAAATTTTTAATCCGATCCTGGGAAGAAGGGAAGATGAGGTCCTGAGGATTGACAGGGTCCACAGGATCAGAAAAGCCCCAAATATAAGGCAAGATATCCCAAGAGATGTAATAGTTAAGTTTCACTCATATGAAGACAAGGAGAAGATATGGACCAACCTCAGAGGGGCTACTACACTACAGAGCGGACGTAGTATTCCTACAGGAAACACACTTGACGCAGGGATCAAATATTAAATTATATTCTCCACGAATGCCCACCTGGTTCTAAAGTGATACACCAATAAGCAGATCCAAAGGTGTGGCAATAGGGTTTTCTGGCTCCGTGAATTTCTCAGAAATGGAGAGATTGACGGACCCAGAGGGCCGATTCCTATTTCTCAAGGGTATGCTAGATAAGAAAAAGCTTACATAGGCGAATGTTTACTGCCCTAATAAAAATCCGACTATATTCTTAAAGGGGATGCTTTCTAAGTTGGCGGAATTTAGGGAGGGAGAGGTGGTGTTGGCGGGAGACTTCAACCTCTGTCTGGACCCCGAACACGATAGTCCGTCCCAGGCACAGGGGACAAGTAAAGCTCAATTGAGTATGATTAAAAAACGGTTAAAGGAAAACCCCTTAATAGATGTGTGGATGATGCAACACTTAAAAACCAATGACTATACCTTTTTCTCCCCTGTGCACGGGACGTACTCGAGGCTGGATTACATAATGTTGGATCACAGTTTGGTGGACTCTGCTGTGGAGTCCAGAATAGAGCTCACATCCTTATCAGACCATGCGCCAGTCACATTAAGGATTAGACTTACAGAAACACAAAGACAGCCATATTCTTGGAAACTAAATGAAGTAATAGAGTAGATTAAAGTAATAGAAAAGATTAAGGATGAAATAGAATTCTTTTTCAGAGTTAATGATACAGGAGGAATTTCACCGGCCATGCTGTGGGAGGCGCATAAAGCGTATATTAGGGGGGTGTTGATTTCTATAGGGGCCGGGTTAAAAAGAAAAAGAAGAGAGGAGAGGGAAAAACTCATCGAGGAATTCCAGATATTAGAACAGGGTCACAAAAAATCAAAAGGCCTATGCCAGGACAGTTATCGACAGTTAGTTGCAAAAAGAGAAGAGTTGAGAGACAGCATGGAACAAGACACAAAAAGGGCCCTTAATAAATTATCAAAGGATAGATATGTCTGGGGTAATAAAATAAGTAAACATCTGGCAAGGGTACTGAGGAAGAAAAGAGAGAGGAATTATATTATGAAAATACAAAATAAAAAAGGAGAAATAGTAGGTTCAAGTAAGGGAATAGCGGAAGAGTTCAGAAAGTATTATAAGGATCTATACTCTATCAGACAAAAGGAAATAGGAGAAAGTACAAAGGAGGAGAGGATGGAAGATTTCTTAAATGAGGCAGAGGTGGTAAAGATATCTGAAGAGAAGAGAGATCTCCTCGACAGACCAATAGAAGAGGTAGAAATCCTTGCGGCCCTTAAGAGTATACCCAAGGGGAAATGCCCTGGCCCGGACGGATTCACTTCATCATATCTGGTAAAATTTAAACAAATTTTAATACCCAGACTGAGACACTATTGGAACAAACTGGGTCCAGACTGCAAAATGGGAGGGATGCACTATTAGCGGCCATTAGGGATGAGCCGAACACCCCCCTGTTCAGGTCGCACCAGAACATGCGAACAGGAAAAAAGTTCGCTCGAACACGCGAACACCGTTAAAGTCTATGGGACACGAACATGAATAATCAAAAGTGCTAATTTTAAAGGCTTATATGCAAGTTATTGTCATAAAAAGTGTTTGGGGACCTGGGTCCTGCCCCAGGGGACATGGATCAATGCAAAAAAAAGTTTTAAAAACGGCCGTTTTTTCAGGAGCAGTGATTTTAATAATGCTTAAAGTCAAACAATAAAAGTGTAATATCCCTTTAAATTTCGTACCTGGGGGGTGTCTATAGTATGCCTGTAAAGGGGCGCATGTTTCCTGTGTTTAGAACAGCCTGACAGCAAAATGACATTTCGAAGGAAAAAAAGCCATTTAAAACTACCCGCGGCTATTGCATTGCCGACAATACACATAGAAGTTCATTGATAAAAACGGCATGGGAATTCCCCACAGGGAAACCCCGAACCAAAATTAAAAAAAAAAAAAATGACGTGGGGGGGGTCCCCCTAAATTCCATACCAGGCCCTTCAGGTCTGGTATGGATATTAAGGGGAACCCCGGCCAAAATTTAAAAAAAAAATGACGTGGGGTTCCCCCTAAATTCCATACCAGACCCTTCAGGTCTGGTATGGATTTTAAGGGGAACCCCGCGCCAAAAAAAAAAAAAAAACGGCGTGAGGTTCCCCCAAAAATCCATACCAGACCCTTATCCGAGCACGCAACCTGGCAGGCCGCAGGAAAAGAGGGGGGACGAGAGTGCGACCCCCCTCCTGAACCGTACCAGGCCACATGCCCTCAACATTGGGAGGGTGCTTTGGGGTAGCCCCCCAAAACACCTTGTCCCCATGTTGATGAGGACAAGGGCCTCATCCCCACAACCGTGGCCGTTGGTTGTGGGGGTCTGCGGGCGGGGGGCTTATCGGAATCTGGAAGCCCCCTTTAACAAGGGGACCCCCAGATCCCGGCCCCCCCCCTGTGTGAAATGGTAAGGGGGTACTTACCCCTACCATTTCACTAAAAAAGTGTCAAAATAGTTAAAAATGACAAGAGACAGTTTTTGACAATTCCTTTATTTAAATGCTTCTTCTATCTTCCTTCATCTTCTTCTTCTTCTGGTTCTTCTGGCTCTTCTGGTTCTTCCTCCGGCGTTCTCGTCCAGCATCTCCTCCGCGGCGTCTTCTATCTTCTTCTCCTCGGGCCGCTCCGCACCCATGGCATGAGGGGAGGCTCCCGCTCTTCTCTTCATCTTCTTCTTCATCCTCTTCTCTTCTTCATCTTCTTCATCTTCTTCATCTTCATCTTCTCTTCTTAATTTTCTTCTGCGGGCCGCTCCGCATCCATGCATGGAGGGAGGCTCCCGCTGTGTGACGGCGTCTCCTCGTCTGACGGTTCTTAAATTATTCTTAAATAACAGGGGGCGGGGCCACGGGACATGACGGGACTTCCCTGTGGCATTCCCCGTGACGTCACAGGGAAGTCCCGTCAAGTCACCGTGCGTCAGAGGGGGGCGGGGTCACCGGGTGGCCCCGCCCCCCGTTATTTAAGAACCGTCAGACGAGGAGACGCCATCACACAGCGGGAGCCTCCCTCCATGCATGGATGCGGAGCGGCCCGCAGAAGAAAATTAAGAAGAGAAGATGAAGATGAAGAAGATGAAGAAGATGAAGAAGAGAAGAGGATGAAGAAGAAGATGAAGAGAAGAGCGGGAGCCTCCCCTCATGCCATGGGTGCGGAGCGGCCCGAGGAGAAGAAGATAGAAGACGCCGCGGAGGAGATGCTGGACGAGAACGCCAGAGGAAGAACCAGAAGAGCCAGAAGAACCAGAAGAAGAAGAAGATGAAGGAAGATAGAAGAAGCATTTAAATAAAGGAATTGTCAAAAACTGTCTCTTGTCATTTTTAACTATTTTGACACTTTTTTAGTGAAATGGTAGGGGTAAGTACCCCCTTACCATTTCACACAGGGGGGGCCGGGATCTGGGGGTCCCCTTGTTAAAGGGGGCTTCCAGATTCCGATAAGCCCCCCGCCCGCAGACCCCCACAACCACCGGCCACGGTTGTGGGGATGAGGCCCTTGTCCTCATCAACATGGGGACAAGGTGTTTTGGGGGGCTACCCCAAAGCACCCTCCCAATGTTGAGGGCATGTGGCCTGGTACGGTTCAGGAGGGGGGGGGCGCACTCTCGTCCCCCCCTCTTTTCCTGCGGCCTGCCAGGTTGCGTGCTCGGATAAGGGTCTGGTATGGAATTTATGGGGAACCCCACGTCATTTTTTTTTTTGGCCGGGGTTCCCCTTAATATCCATACCAGACCTGAAGGGCCAGGTATGGAATTTAGGGGGACCCCCCACGTCATTTTTTTTTTTTTTAATTTTGGTTCGGGGTTTCCCTGTGGGGAATTCCCATGCCGTTTTTATCAATGAACTTTTATGTGTATTGTCAGACCGGCAATTCATTAATAGCCGCGGGTAGTTTTAAATGAGTTTTTTCCTTCAAAATGTCATTTTGCGGTCAGACTGTTCTAAACACGGGAAACATGCGCCCCTTTACAGGCATACTATAGACACCCCAAGGTACAAAATTTAAAGGGATATTACACTTTTATTGTTTGACTTTAAGCATTATTAAAATCACTGCTCCTGAAAAAATGTCCGTTTTTAAAACTTTTTTTTGCATTGATACATGTCCCCTGGGGCAGGACCCAGGTCCCCAAACACTTTTTATGACAATAACTTGCATATAAGCCTTTAAAATTTGCACTTTTGATTTCTCCCATAGACTTTTAAAGGGTGTTCCGCGGCATTCGAAGTTGCCGCGAACACCCCAAATTGTTCGGTGTTCGGCAAACTTGCGAACAGCCAATGTTCGAGTCGAACATGAGTTCGACTCGAACTCGAAGCTCATCCCTAGCGGCCATAACATTAATCCACAAAGAAGGTAAGAATAGGAAGCTGTGTTCGAGCTATAGACCCATTTCATTATTAAATGCCGATGTAAAGTTATTCGCTAAACTCCTGGCAGGGAGATTAGGAGATAAAATGAATTAATAATAATAGTTCTGCGCTTAGGACTGAAAGGAAAAAAGGAGAACTGCAGCCCCCCTATATAGTAATTTCACCAAGTGAAATACAGATCAACAAATGTCTTAGGAAAAGGGGAATTGGCGCTGTTCTACTAAATGTGCATAAAATGTGATTCCTAAAAAACATATATAAAACACAAATATAACACAATTGTATGTGAGTACATCCAATGTGCTCATAAATAGCTGTGATTTAGTGCAAAAAGGGCTCATCCACCCAGTGTTATGCAATAAAAGTGCAATGTGCTGAGAGTTATATATATATATATGAATATGTATATGCGTACCCAAAATTTGTAAACAATCCAAAAATAAACAAATGGTGATCTACTTATTAGACCAATATTGTGAAATCCCCAACATAAATAAGTAAAAAATCCAAATAACAGCCCAAGTGATGAATAAAACGTTCTCAGTGAAAGCAATGTCCCAAACACAAAAAAATATATATTTTTAAAAAGTCTCAGAAAAAATATATTTTACATCCCAGGAAAAAACTTTTTTCTATATGAAGAAAGACTTCTTAAATGTGTCCCTTGGATGGAAAAACTGTGAAAATAGTGTTGCAGGTGTCCCCCGTCTTCCACCGCACCCCCACTCGTGCTCTCACTCACCAGACAGCCCAACCCCTGCAGGGGTAAAAGGCATGTAGGTAGACTCCAGCGATGTTGAATCCAGGAGAAAAGTCCTCAACCCACTGTAGTATATCCTTCAATGGTGTCAATGGTGTCACGATATCCCCAGTGTTAAATATCCATGTACATCAAGAAAAAGATATGTCTCATAGCGTGAGTCCGTAAAAATAAATTTATTATCCGAAAAAGCTTTAAAACTTTGAAACAGGAGCTAGCAATGCTGCACAAGCCGGTTCAAAGCCTGGAGGGCAGCGTGGTGAAGCGTGCGTTTTACCGCCCGCCTGTCTGAAACCGGAACTGCTCGTAAACCAGACGAAAGATTGACGTATGCGTATCACGAGGCCATGCCTTATGCGTTTCGTCATCAAGACGTCATCTGAGGCGCGGCCATCTTGGTACACCATACATCCTTATAAGTCAATGGAGGTGCCGCGGCAGCCAATCACTATCTGTTATCCCACCCACCTGATCAGTAAATGGGCCTTATTAAAATCCATAGCTCTATCCCAGGTGCCATCTGGTGGATGAAAGGTGGTAAGACTTGTTGGGCACCTCCATTAATCATACATGTCATAAAAAAAAACACAATCTACTTATCTGATAGCAACAAGGCCTAAACTTCAATCAGAGGAGAACAACAAAGAGGGAAATAATGTGTATATATGCATACTTATATGCCACTTGTTAAAAATCAAAATATGGGTCACATAGAATATTATATAAAAGTATTACAGGTGACCAACTCCCTAATCTCATATTCTTTGCCGTTTCTTGCCTTAAAGGAGGTCCTTTTCCTAGGTTGTTTCTTGCTGACTCTACAGGCCAAGCATTTCTGACACCTATAGAAGCCCTTCAGATTGGAAAACAATTTAACTTCCTTGGGGGGGTCAATGAGGCATTTGAGGTTGGGAACTGGACCTGCCTATTACCTATTGCGTATGGAACACTATACGTCGGTTTTTTCCATCATAGATTTTGCTGGGGCCTCTCAAGTCTCCTCTTTTATATGTACAGCCTTTTTTGGGGGGATTTTTAGTTTGCTAATAGTTTAGTTTGGTGATTGGACATTCATTATGTTTGTTCCATCAGAGAAATTATACCCGTGGCGGTCATGTCACCGTCCCCTTCCTACATTTTTTGTTTTTACCTACACATATGACCAGGTGGGAAGGTACCTGTCCATACTTTTCATTATGTTGTTTTTTATTATGTCGTTTATTATCTGGATAGGTGGGAAATTTATGTCATTTCCCATGTGTTTTTTAATTAATGTTTTTAATATCACTTTTCATATTTTATATAATATTCTAAGTGACCCATATTTAGATTTTTAACAAGTGGCATATAAGTATGCATATATACACATTATTTCCCTCTTTGTTGTTCTCCTCTGATTGAAGATTAGGCCTTGTTGCTATCAGATAAGTAGATCGTGGTTTTTTATGACATGTATGATTAATGGAGGTGCCCAACAAGTCTTACCACCTTTCATCCACCAGATGGCGCCTGGGATAGAGCTATGGATTTTAATAAGGCCCATTTACTGATCAGGTGGGTGGGATAACAGATAGTGATTGGCCGCCGCGGCACCTCCATTGACTTATAAGGACGTATGGTATACCAAGATGGCCGCGCCTCAGATGACGTCGTGATGACAAAACGCGTAAAGCGTGGCCTCGTGATACGTATACGTCAATCTTTTGTCTGGTTTATGAGCAGTTCCGGTTTCAGACAGGCGGGCGGTGGAATGCACGCTTCACCACGCTGCCCTCCAGGCTTTGAACCGGCTTGTGCAGCATTGCTAGCTCCTGTTTCAATGTTTTAAAGCTTTTTTGGATAATGAATCTATTTTTACGGACTCACGCTATGAGACATATCTTTTTCTTGATGTACATGGATATTTAACACTGGGGATATCGTGACACCATTGACACCATTGAAGAATATACTACAGTGGGCTGAGGACTTTTCTCCTGGATTCAACATCGCTGGAGTCTGCCTACATGCCTTTTACCCCTGCAGGGGTTGGGCTGTCTGGTGAGTGAGAGCACGAGTGGGGGTGCGGTGGAAGATGGGGGACACCTGCAACACTATTTTCACAGTTTTTCCATCCAAGGGACACATTTAAGAAGTCTTTCTTCATATAGAAAAAAGTTTTTTCCTGGGATGTAAAATATATTTTTTCTGAGACTTTTTAAAAATATATATTTTTTTGTGTTTGGGACATTGCTTTCACTTAGCACCTTTTATTCATCACTTGAGCTGTTATTTGGATTTTTTACTTATTTATGTTGGGGATTTCACAATATTGGTCTAATAAGTAGATCACCATTTGTTTATTTTTGGATTGTTTACAAATTTTGGGTACGCATATACATATTCATATATATATAACTCTCAGCACATTGCACTTTTATTGCATAACACTGGGTGGATGAGCCCTTTTTGCACTAAATCACAGCTATTTATGAGCACATTGGATGTACTCACATACAATTGTGTTATATTTGTGTTTTATATATGTTTTTTAGGAATCACATTTTATGCACATTTAGTAGAACAGCGCCAATTCCCCTTTTCCTAAGACATTTGTTAAGAGATAAAATGACCACCCTGGTTCACCCAGACCAGGTGGGGTTTGTACCGGGAAGACAGAGTGGAGACAACGGAGTGAGGTCTGTGCTCCTGGTAGAGTCCATCAAACGAGGGGGGCCCCCAGTTCTACTCCTGTCACTGGACGCAGAAAAAGCGTTTGACAGGGTAGACTGGGGGTGGATGTTCAAAACCCTAGAAATAATGGGGATGGGCCATAGATTCATCTCTTGGGTGAAAATACTATACACCAGTCCAATGGCATCTGTGAAGATTAATGGAGTGACCTCAGAGTCCTTCCGGATGGAGAATGGCACTAGGCAGGGGTGTCCACTGTCCCCCCTTCTATTTTTCCTAACCTTAGAACCACTATTATCTGCCATCCGTGGGGATCCAGACTGCAGGGGGGTGAGGATAGGATCAGAGGAACACAAATTAGCGGCCTTCGCAGATGACGTGATGTTTTTTATTACAAATCCTAGGATTATGATCCCGAACATCTTGAAGAACCTGAAAAGATTTGGGGAGATTTCAAACTTTAAAATCAATCTTGGGGAGTCGGAGGTGCTTAATATGAATATGAGAAAAGAGGAGGAGGAGAGCCTTGTAGGGTCTTTCCCCTTCCCTTGGAGGAAGGCGATTAGTTACCTGGGGGTCAAGCTATCGAATAACCTGAAGGAACTGTATCTGAATAACTATATCCCCAAACAAAATTAGACAAAATTAGACGAGAGGTTGGAGTCCTGGCCTATCGCCCCCTTTCATGGTTCGGATGCATTAATGCGTTGAAAATGTCTATAATGCCCAAAATTCTGTACAAGTTCCAGATGCTCCCTATCCCCCTCCCCCAGGTGTACTTTAGGGCTTTAAGGGACCTAATATTGAGGTTTGTCTGGGGTGGCAAAAAGTCCCAAATTGCTAGATCTGTCCTGAGTAGGAGGAAAGAGAAAGGAGGGCTGTCGCTGCCTGATTTTCATAAATATTATAAAGCGGTGGTATTGACACGAGTCATAGAATGGTCTAAGGGGGGTCTAGAAAGGAGGTGGGTAGATTTAGAACACTGTATGAGTAGTAAGGATTTAAGTCACATAATTTGGGACCCACCCAAATATAGAGCACTAAACACAGAGACGCCGACACTAATGCCCTGTACACACAGTCGGATTTTCCGACGGAAAATGTGTGATAGGACCTTGTTGTCGGAAATTCCGACCGTGTGTAGGCTCCATCACACATTTTCCATCGAATTTTCCGACACAAACAAAGTTTGAGAGCAGGATATAAAATTTTCCGACAACAAAATCCGATCGTGTGTACACAAATCCGACAGACAAAGTGCCACGCATGCTCAGAATAAATAAAGAGATGAAAGCTATTGGCCACTGCCCCGTTTATAGTCCCGACATACGTGTTTTACGTCACCACGTTCAGAACGATCGGATTTTCTGACAACTTTGTGTGACCGTGTGTATGCAAGACAAGTTTGAGCCAACATCCGTCGGAAAAAATCCTAGGATTTTGTTGTCGGAATGTCCGAACAAAGTCCGACCGTGTGTACGGGGCATAACACATAATGTTTTGAAGGTGTGGGATCAGGTTCACATGCAAAATAAGTGGACATACAACTCACCTTTGATATTCCTTAAAGAAAACAATTTTTTTGCACCAGGGAGGAGGGAGGTGGGAGGGAACTGGATCAAAAGGGATAGGTTACAAATAGGAGATGTAATTAGAGAGGGGAAAATATGCACTTATTCTGAATTAAAAGAGAAGCCTGAGAATCTTTCCATCAATCCATGGAGATACCTCCAGCTGTCTATTTATTGGGAAATTGCCGAAACCTCTCAGAGGGGTGGAAGAATACAGGCCCCTGGAGCAGCTCTGTGAGGGGGAGCGTTAGAGGGGCCTGGTTTCACAAATTTATAAAATTTTGAGTGAGAGAGGAGCTGGAGGTGCCTCAGTATATTAAGGCTTGGGAAAGGGAATTAGGGTCACGGTGTAGTAATTCCACATTACTGAAAATTTTGAAGATGTTACACAAATCAGCAGTAGATAGGAAGAGGACCGAGATAAACTTCAAATGCCTAGCAAGGTGGTAAGCCACCCCAGACAAATTGAATATGTTCGATTCAGCAAAATCAGAAGAATGTTGGAGGAAGTGTGGGGCTGCGGGGATGATGGCGCACATTTGGTGGCAGTGTGCTGCCATCAAAACCTTCTGGAAAAAAATAATAGAATTGATCAAAACTATCACGGGTAAAACTGTGGTAGAGGATCCATGGGTATGTCTGTTTCACGGTACAGAAGAGCCCATCAAGCAATATCAAAATTCAGCAGTCCCCATACTGTTGGACCTGGCTAAGAGACAGATCGCGAATAACTGGCTCGAACCAGATAGTCCAAATATACGAGATTGGCACTTCTGTATAAACGAGACATATAACATGGAGGGAGTGGACGGAGAGGGACTGTTTCTGGACGAGGGGGAAAACCGGGGTGATAAATGGGCAGGATGGCGGATGTATAAAAGTACATGGAGCTACCTGGAGGAGGTGACAAGGTGGGACTGATCGAGAAGGGACCCCGGACAGCCCAGGTTGAACAGGAGTACTCCAAATCTGCAGAGGGGAGGGGGGGAGGGGGGGAAATAGATCTGGCTTTGTAATGGAATGTTGATATTAATAGTGAGGTCGTAGTCTCTCTGTTGGAGGAGAGCTACATACTGTTGTAACTTTGTATTGAAAAATTTATATAAATAAATATTAAAAAGAAAAAAGGAGGCGAATGATAGAGGTTACATCTATCCTGCAATCCACTAGGATCCGCTATAGATGGCAATGGCACAACCTACAAGGTGACCAACCTCTCAGAAGGAAAAGACCTGCTTGTCAAGTTGGGCCTATTGGATCCGCACACCGCTTCAAGGCTCCCTTCTGCTCCCCGTCCAACCCCAATTTGGGCCATTCCATCACCCCAACGAGATCGGAGAAACCAGAAATGACCCAGGGACCAAGAAGCTTGATCCAAGCTGGTCAGAAGTGTTCCTTACCCAGCCTACTTATTAGCATTTAAGTTGGAAGGTTGTGCATGCACTCAGTCTGATCTTGAAGCTTCAGACACCTCTGTTAAGTCTGTTTTCGCCCGTCTGCATTGTCCCCCTACTCACTGTTGCTTTTCTGACTACCAATACTACCCCCCGCTAATTCCCTAAATAAGGGGGTGGTTAGCCGCATTTCTCCCAGACACACTCTCAAACAGACTTGGAGAGTGGGAGATGAAGCACTGGTTGAGTATTGGACTGATTAGTCCACAGGACGTTATCACCTTGGCAGGGTGGGTCTTACCCCCTGGCCCCTTACAATTTGGTTCTTTCAAGTTCTAATATTATTTTCTTTATTATTTCCTTTTATTACTTCTCTTGTTGATATGCATACTGTTGTGACCACCAAGGGACTATTCCCTTTACGTCTTTATGGCGGGTTCATATTTGTGAGGACAGTGGATTATCTTTCTGACTCCCTTGGCGCACCCTTAGAGTTGGAGCCCTATAATATACATACAAACCAGCCTTTACCTACAGGGCTACTGACCATCACTCTATACAAGAACAATTGTTCCTTATCCTTAAAATGGGTCTCCATGTTATTACCCACAATGTAAGGGGTTTTAACTCCCCTCAGAAACACAAAAAAGCCTTTAAGTTTTACAAAGACCTAGGTGCAGATATTATCCTGATGCAAGAGACACATTTTTCCTCCTCCAATCACCCCCAGTACTTTGACAAATCATATAAACAGCACTATTTTACCACTTTTGAGTCCAGGTTTAGGGGTGTGGCAATATTTATAAAAAGCACAGTATTACTTGATATTCAACATATGTATAAGGACCCAGGGAATAGATTCCTGATCCTTCAGGGCTCACTCCAGGGCTGAGAAATAACCATTGCAAATGTCTATGCACCGAATACCTCACAAAGCTCTTTTTACCAGTCTTTTTTTCAGGTCCTAGACAGATATAACACAGCACATGTGCTGTTGGAGGTGATTTCAACCTGGTAGCGCACTCTAGGTTAGATAGAAGCAAGCCGGGGAGCATAGCAAATGCATTCCCTAGATCACTGCTGAAACCATTAGCGTCACACCACCTAATAGATACATGGAGGGCTATGAATGTGGGTGTGAGGGAATTTACCCATTATTCACACCCCCATGATAGCTACTCCAGGCTAGAATACATTTTTATCACCCCTATATTACTGAAAATTCCACCACAATTCATACTTGCACCTGGTTCTGACCACCATGCACTCTCATTTCAGACCTCCTATATAGGGCTGGCCCCTCAGACAGCTATCTGGAGACTAAATGACTCCCTACTCACAAACCCAGAAACAGTCTCACAAATAACAGACTACAGGATTATTTCAGGCTAAACGATCTGGAAGAAACCTCCCCCCAATCTTATGGGCTGCATATAAAAGCAGTCCTGCGAGGCCACCTAATAGAATTGGCTGCCAGGAAGAGTCAAAGAACCGCTGAAATTAGTTCCCTCACACATGAACTGAATAAGCTGTATCACATCCATTATCAATCTCATTCCCCTGAGATCTTGAGACAAATGAATCAGGAATGAGTAGCGTTCAATACAATCTTATCAGAACAAACAGAGAAATCCCCCTATTGGTCTAAGGCTCCATTTTTTCTCTACAGCAACTCCGCGTCAGCTATGTTCACTCGTAAGCTCCACCAATCCCTCCAGCCGACACATGTGTTTAGACTTAAAAAAAGACAGGGACAACTGGTCTCTCATCCCAAAGAGGTTTTACAGATCTTGACCTCCTATTATCAAACCACATTGTTCACTCCGGGATCCGATCCCTCTCACAGGGTGGATTCTTGGCTAGACTCTTTATCTCTTCCTTCCACAATTGGAGACACTGCTAAGAAGCTTGAATGCCCCATGCTCAGAACAAGAGATCTTATCCATAATTTAATCTCTAAAATCCTCCAAAGCCCCAGGCCCAGATGGATACACCCCATTATGCTATAAAGAATTTGATGGAATTCTCATCCCTAAACTTTCTAGTCTTTTTAATTATATCCTCCAAGGCAACAGACTCCCCAGTGAGATGCTTTATGCTAATATGACACTTATCCCAAAACCAAATAAGGATCATACTCTCCCACAAAATTACAGGCCAATATCAGTACTTAATAACGACGTAAACATTTTAGGTTGGATTTTATTAGACCATCTTGCACCTATTGTTTCATCACTAATAGCCCCTGAACAAACAGGCTTTATCCCCTCCAGACAGATTACGGACAATATCCGCCTAGCCTCCAACATCATCCAAGACGCTGACCTTTTCTCTAGCAGAGTTCTAATCTTGGGCCTGGACATACATATGGCATTTGACAGCTTATTGTGGCATTCTAGCAAAATTTGGGTTTAGCATTAAGTTTCCTGGCTGCTCTTCTGATTTTTTTGCTCTAGGTAGAGGTACACGACAGGGTTGCCCTCTGTCATCATAAATTTTTGCCTTGGCCATAGAGCCCTTGGCCAGAGCGATTAAGGCTAATACCAACATTAAAGGATATCAAAAAGGAGAAGAGGAATTTAAAATAAGTATGTATGAGGATGATGTACTCATATTCTTACCTGACCCAGCAGTGTCTCTTCCAAGCTTAGTATCTGTTCTACGGGAGTTCCAGGATTTTTCTGGACTGGGAGTCAATTTGGGAAATAATATAATCTAAATATATAAACTGATGATGGTATGAAAAAAAATGGGTGGTAAAAAAATGGGTGGTAAAAAAATAATTGAATAAAGCTGCTATACACAAAGTGCTAGACACTTGAACATAGTGGTAAAATATATAAATACAGCACTCACAAACAAAAACCCATAATAAGTGATAACAAAACCATGAAGTCCATACAAAACTATGAAGGTGCTTCACAAATAGTGTGTAAAAATGTAGGGAATGCTTCACATCTGGTGTGCAAAAAGTGCAGAGAAAATGTTGCAGAAAAATTTTCAGGTGTACCAAGACACCCCCACATGTGTCCCCACTCACCAAATCACAATGACACCCAGCTTTTCAGTTTGGGAGTCAGTAAAGGCTTGTAACGATATCCAAAGAATGTTGCAGGATGGCAGGTTCACTGATGAGATGATAAACGATCCTTCAACGTTACTCAGCCAAACAAAAAACATGTACCCAAAAAGGAAGAAAAAGGGGGTACCAATAGTGAAGTATGCTAAGATTGAAAATTGATTACGCATAAAAGGTCATACTTACAAAAGTAAGTTAAAATCAGGCATTGAAATAATCAGAAGATACAGCAAACACCATTAACAGCGATCCCACGAGACCGGAAATGACGTCAGAACCGGAAGTGTGAACCTGCCATCCTGCAACATTCTTCTGTATTTATATATTTTACCACTGGGAGTCAATTTGACCAAATGTTTTGCCTTACCAATAAATATCCCCCACAATAATATAACTAATATCCAAGATTCCTTTGGCTTTTCCATATGTGAAGGTACACTGCAGTATTTGGGGGTACGTCTGCCCCCCCTCATTACAGGCTCTGTATAATGCTAATTACCCACAAGCATTTTCAGGAGTCAAACAATGGCTAAGATTGTGGTCCACTTATCATATCTCCTTATTGGGAAGAGTCACAGCTATAAAGAAGTCCATCTTGCCAAAGCTAATCTATTATTTCAGAGCCTTGCCTGTCTATGTCTCCCATCAAACCATTGAGCAGATCCAAAGGGAACAATAATAAATGTATCTGTATAAACTAAAAAATCTTGCAAGCTACCAAGGATTTATCACTGACATGTGAATTAAAACAAAAATATCTAGTAGAAGTAGGATGTAACCGTAAATGTAAAGATCATGTGAATATACAAAATTGTTCAGCTGCTAGCAATAATCACACTCCCATATATTGTGCTTAAATAAAATGAACAGAACAATATGCCGTGCTGTGTAGAATAATCCTCAATATACAAGTGTAATATACATGTGTAACAAAAATCTTATAAAAAATATCAATCCATAGTGAATCCAGTACTTAGTAACATAAAGTGCCCATGTGCCAGATTGTTAATTAATTAGTGTTTATCATGAAATACTGTAAACAGTTGAATGAGCAAAGTAATGCACATTATTAATCTATAAAATCTAGGTGTTTTGTGATGGTGCTCCAAATCAAATATACGGTGACTATAATCTTGTGCTCCCCCCCGTGTGTGATTGTGCTCACCTTTAGGGTGTGTGACCGCACAATTAAGTTTGGTTTAAAGCGCAGTTGAACCACCTCTGGGCTCTGAGTGAATGAACTTTGCAGAATCCTAAATCCTCCAATGATGCTTTCTTCGGATCATGTGTATAAAGAAATAGTCTGGATAGTGTATTATCGTTTAACCAATAATTAATTTGAAAGTATAATTCCAGGGTACTCACACTTTATAGGTGCTTCCAGCGCACCACTCTATAGCAAGCAAATAATAAAAAACCCAGTATGGCTGTAAATCTGTGTTTATATCAGCATCTAGTCAGATGAGCATCTGAGCTGCACCCTCCACCATTCTGTCCCCTCCCCAATGCGTGTCGACACAGGGATATGGCGTGTCTTCCTCAGGAAAGACCCGGTTTCTCCAGTATTTGATCATCTACCTAGGATCTACAAACCCTTTGTATCAATACAGGGATGCCCCATTGTATCAGGTATAGGTTCTCTTTTAGAACTGTCAGTGAATGGTTGGATCTACACTTGCAACCACTTGTACAGAGGCCTCCAGGTTACATTCAGGACATGGGTCATGTTTTATCTCAAATGGAAAATATTCAATGGACAAATCAATATGTTTAGGTGACATTGGATGTTGTGGCACTTTATTTTTCTATCCCGCACCATCTGGCCATCAGAGCGATACAGCATCACTTGAATAAGTACAGTAGCTTTTCTCCAGAGCTTCAGAGCTACCTTTTGACATGTATTGAAATCTTGTTGACACATAATTTTTTCCTTTTTTGATGATGCTTTTTTGGCGCCTCCATGGGAGCCACATTTTCACCATCATTAGTGAATTTATTTATGGGGGGTTGTTTTATCTTCTCACAAAATAACTTATTTTTTGTCAATTTTTGTTTTGGTATGGCCGTTTTATTGATGATCTGACGATCATTTGGGCGACCCAGGGAACCACTTTTGATCTTAATATTTTGTTGGATTGTATTACCAGGAATTAATTCAATATTACATTTACAGGCTCTTCTGACCCTTTTTCTAATAATTATCTTGACATCACGTTACAAGGTGAGTCTAAAACTTCTAAAGTCCTAACTACAACTTTTAGGAAGTCCTATGAGGGTAATGACACCTGTATAGCCAGTAGTTACCTCCCTACACATACAATTTATATCCCTGTAGGGGAGTTTATCCATGTAAATAGGAACTACTTTACTGACCTTTCTTTTTCCCCCACTTTGAGTTCAGTTTTGGTACCCGGTCATGTTTGTTCCCATATCACCAACAAAACCTGTCCTTCTTTCGCAGGATCATTTCCCTGTAGGGTTAGTACATGTAAATATTGTAGGGTTCAAAGAGCCTATAAGAACATTACATCTTTTGCTAATGGAGAACTGTGTAAAATTGCCCAGTACAATAATTGTGGCTTGGACCATGTGGTATATCTAGTCCAATGTGATAAATGTAAAGTGCAATATGTTGGCTCTACCATACGGTCCTTATGGACCTGCATCTCAAAGCATTACTGTGAACGTTTAAATCCCAATGCTTGAAATATCTCCAATGTGTCAAAACACTTGAGAGATGTACATAGGGGAGATATGTCATCTTTTTCATTTTGTGGCATAGAGAGTATTTAACCTGTAGTGGTGGTGGGGAGGGGGGTGACAGCCACCACAGACCTTTAGAATGTGAAGTTTATTGGATACACAGGATACAGACCTGCACCCCACAGGGACAGGCACCCAGTAATGTAATTGTGTTCTGTTTTAAAATAATATAAACTTTGCATGCTATTGTGGGTTGCTTTTTATATGCCTGGCTTTTCATATGTCTACATTTTCTGTGATGTGTTCTATTTCATGTCATGTTGGGTCTATTTCATCTCAGATATTACCACAGCGCATACAGTGTAAAACCCAAAAAATTAAGTGTTAAATAAATGTATACAATGAACTAATTAGTCCAACAAAAAAATGTTATACTCAAAAGTGATCCATTCCATGATCACACCCCTATTGTGCCCCTATTTACCACCTGTTTCGGTTCACACCAAAACACATGAACAGGCAAAAAGTTCTAACTAACATTCAAACCCTATTAAAGTCTATGGGACACGAACATGAAAAATCAAAAGTACAAATTTTAAAGGCTTATATACAAGTTATTGCCATACAAAGTGTATAGGAACCCAGGTATTGTCAATGCAAAAAAAAAGTTTTTAAAACAACTGTTTTTTTCAGGAGCAGGGATTTTAATAATGCTTAAAGTGAAATAATAAAAATGAACTATTTCTTGAAACATCGTGCCTGGTGGGGGTCCCCTTGGTCTGCCTGTAAAGTGGAGCATCTGCGCGATGTGTAGAACAGTGCCGCTACAAAATTACTTTTCTAAAGGAAAAAATGTCATTTAAACTTGCTAGCAGCTGTAATGTATTGCTGGCTCCTGGCAATATAGATAAAAAATCAAGGAAAAAAGTCAAAATGTGAAAAAAAATTGCCATGGGTTCCCCCACAAAATCCATACCAGACCCTTATCTGAGCATGCAGCCTGGAGGTCAGGATGGGGGGGTGACGTGTGAGTGCCCCCCCTCCTGAACCATATCATGCCACATGCCCTCAACATGGGGAGGGTGCTTTGGGGTCCCCCAAAGCACCTTGTCCCCATGTTAATGGGGGCAAGAGCCTCTTCCCGACAACCCTGGCCATTGGTTGTCGGGGGCTGCGGGCAGGGGGCTTATTGGAATCTGTAAGTCCCCTTTAACAAGGGGACCCCAATATCCCGCACCCCATGTGAATGGGTATCGGGTACATTGTGAAAAAAAATTGTCAAAAAGTAAAAACCACAATAGACGACAGTTTTTAACAATTCCTTTATTAAAAAAGAAGAAAAAAAAGTGTCCCGCGATGTACATCTATCGTCAATCACGCCGCCAGATGGACCCAAAAAATAGAAGAAAAAAAAACTCTGCCTCCATGGGAGGGCTCCCGCCCACTGCTGCCTTTTTATTTTAACAGCTCTTATGTAGGCAAGGGCCGGGCCACCCACTGACATAACCAGATGACCCCGCCCCATCTGACCTCACATGACATCAGTGGGTGGCCCCGCCCCTTGCCTATTTAACAGCTGTCACAGCCAAGAGACAGCAGTCGCCGAGAGGCCTCCCATCAAGGTGGAGCTTTTTCATTTTTTTCTATTTTCTGGGTCCATCGGGCGGCATGATTGAAGATGTATGGACATCGTGGGACACTTTTTTCTTTTTAACCACTTCAGCGCCGGAAGATTTGGCTGCTCAATGACCAGGCCATTTTTTGTGATACGGCACTGCGTCACTTTAACTGACAATTGCACGGTCGTGCGACACTATACCCAAACAAAATTGACATTGACATTGATGACATTAATGGCGGGCAGATCAGACACTTTTGACACATTTTTGAGACCATTGACATTTATACAGCGATCAGTGCTATAAAAGTGCACTGATTACTGTGTAAATGTCACTGGCAGGGAAGGAGTTAACTATGGTCCCTCGTGCGTGTTCTAACTGTACTAGGATGGGACTGACTAGTGGAGAGGACAGATCTTTGTTCCTAGCTAGTAGGAGCACAATCTTTCTCTCCCCTCCTCACAGAACAGGGATTTGTGTGTTTACACACACACTCGTCTCTGTTCTGGCTTTCGTGCCGCAATCGCGTGTGGCCGGCTGTCATCGTGACTTCCGGCCACGCGCATCGGCACTCCCGCAGTGCAGCGGGCGTGCACCTGCTATCCCTGCTTCATGGGCCGACGTACAGCTATGGCGGTTCATGGGAACGTGCCGACCTGTCGCAGTATAATGATGGTGACTGGTCAGCAAGCGGTTAATAAAGGAGTTGTCAAAATCTGTGGTTTTTACTTTTTGACACTTTTTTAGGTGAATGGGTAGGGGTACAATGTACCCAATACCCATTCACATCGGAGGCTTCCAGATTCCGATAGGCCTCCCGCCCGCAGACCCCGACAACCAATGGCCAGGTTTGTCAGGATGAGGCTCTTGTCCCCATCAACATGGGTCAACATGGGGACAAGTTGCTTTGGGGGGCACTCCATGTGCACCATGTTGATGGCATTTGGCCTTGTAGAGTTCAGGAGGGGGGGCACTCCCTTGTCCACCCCATTCCTGGTCTGCCAGGTTGCTTGCTCGGATAAGACCCTGGTATAGATTCTGGGGGGATCCCACGCTGATTTAAAAAAAATGGGCATGGAGTTCCCCTTATTATCTATGCCAGCCCCAAAGGGCCTGGTATGGATTTTGGGGGGGACCCCATGATGTTCATTTTCTTAATTCTGTCTTAGAGCTCCCCTTAACCACTTCAATACACTGTATTATATACTCTGCACCCTGCACTGTATTATATACTGTACACTGACTCCACTGTGTGTGTGTGTGTGTGTGTGTGTGTTTGTGTGTGTGTGTGTGTGTGTGTGTGTACACACAGTATCTCACAAAAGTAAGTACACCCCTCACATTTTTGTAAATATTTTATTATATCTTTTCATGTGTCAATACTTCAGAAATTACACTTTGCTACAATGTAAAGTAGTGAGTGTACAGCTTGTATAACAGTGTAAATTTGCTGTCCCCTCAAAATAATTGAACACACAGCCACTAATGTCTAAACCGCTGGCAACAAAAGTGAGTACACCCCTAAGTGAAAATGTCCAGATTGTGCCCAAAGTGTCAAAATTTTTTGTGGCCACCATTATTTTCCAGCACTGCCTTAAACCTCTTGGGCATGGAGTTTACCAGAGCTTTACATGTTGCCACTGGAGTCCTCTTCCACTCCTCCATGACCACATCACAGGGCTTGTGGATGTTAGAGACCTTGCACTCTTCCACCTTCCATTTGAGGATGCCCCACAGATGCTCAATAGGGTTTAGGTCTGGAGACATGCTTGGCCAGTCCATCACCTTTACCCTCAGCTTCTTTAGCAAGGCAGTGGTCGTCTTGGAAGTAGGTTGGGGTAGTTATGTTGGAATACTGCCCTGCGGCCCAGTCTCCTAAGGAAAGGGATCATGCTCTGCTTCAGTATGTCACAGTACATGTTGGCATTCATGGTTTCCTCAATGAACTATAGCTCCCCAGTGCCGGCAGCCCAGACCATGACGCTCCCACCACCATGCTTGATTGTAGGCAAGACACACTTGTCTTTGTACTCCTCATCTGGTTGCCACCATACACGCTTGACACATCTGAACCAAATAAGTTTATCTTGGTCTCATTAGACCACAGGACATGATTCCAGTAATCCATGTCCTTAGTCTGCTTGTCTTCAGCAAACTGTTTGCGGGCTTTCTTGTGCATCATCTTTAGAAGAGGCTTCCTTCTGGGAAGATAGCCATGCAGACCAATTTAATGCAGTGTGCGGCATATGGTCTGAGCACTGACAGGCTGATCCCCCTCCCCTTCAACCTCTGCAGCAATCCTGGCAGCACTCATACGTCTATTTCCCAAAGACAACCTCTGAATATGACACTGAGCATGTGCACTCAACTTCTTTGGTCGACCATGGCGAGGTCTGTTCTGAGTGAAACCTGTCCTGTTAAACTTGTGTATGGTCTTGGCCACCGTACTACAATCAGTTTTTAGGGTCTTGCCAATCTTCTTATAGCCTAGGCCATCTTTATGTAGAGCAACAATTCTTTTTTTCAGATCCTCAGAGAGTTCTTTGCCATAAGGTGCCATGTTGAACTTCCAGTGACCAGTATGAGAGAGTGAGAGTGATAACACCAAATTTAACACACCTGCTCCCCATTCACACCTGAGACCTTGTAACACTAACGAGTCACATTTGGGCCCGATTTGGACATTTTCACTTAGGGGTGTACTCACTTTTGTTGCCAGCGGTTTAGACATTAATGGCTGTGTGTTGAGTTATTTTGAGGGGACAGAAAATTTACACTGTTATACAAGCTGTACACTCATTACTTTACATTGTAGCAAAGAGTCATTTCTTCAGTGTTGTCACATGAAAAGATACTGTATAATAAAATATTTACAAAAATGTGAGGGGTGTACTCACTTTTGTGAGATACTTATACTATATACACGATACACGATATATTACACTGTATATATTGTGTATATATATTTACAATAATTACGTAGATATTGAAATCATATCCCCTTTCAAGCTTCTCTTCTTCAAAGGAAATAAGTTCAGTGCTAACAACCTTTCTTCATGACTAAGATCATCCAGTCCCTTTTAGCTTTGTTGCTCTTCTCTGTACTCGCTCCATTTCCTGTACACCCTTCCTGAGAACTGGTGCCCAGAACTGGATAGCATACTCCAGGTGAGGCCGGACCAGAGTCTTGTAGAGTGGGAGAATTATCGCTTTATCTCTTGAGTTAATCACCTTTTTAATGCATGCCAATATTCTGTTTGCTTTGTAAGCAGCAGCTTGACATTGCATGCCATTGAGTCTGTCATCCACTAGGACCCCCAGGTCCCTTTCCATCCTAGATTCCACCAGAGACTCTCCCCCTAGTGAGTAGATTGCATTAATATTTTTGCAACCCAAATGCATTATTTTACATTGTTCCACATTAAACCTCATTTGCCATGTAGTTGCCCACCCCATTAATTTGTTCAGATCTTCTTGCAAGGTTTCCACATCCTGCAGGGAAGTTATTGCCCTGCTTAGCTTAGTATTGTCTGCAAATACAGACATTGAACTGTTTATCCCATCCTCCAGGTCATTTATGAACAAATTAAATAGGATTGGTCCCAGAACAGAACCCTGAGGGACCCCACTTTCCACCCCTGATCATTCCGAGTATCTCCCATTTATCACTACCCTTTGAACTCTCCCTTGTAGCCAGTTTTCAATCCATGTAGTCACCCTATGGTCCATGCCAATGGACCTTACTTTGTACAGTAAACGTTTATGAGGAACTGTGTCAAATGCCTTTGCAAAATCCAGATAAACCATGTCTACGGGCCTTCCTTTATATAGATGGCAGTTCACCTCCTCATAGAAGGTTAATAGATTGGTTTGGAAAGAAAGATTCTTCATGAATGATTACTGCTAATTAGGGATGAGCCCGATATTACGTTCGACTCGAACATTGGGTGTTCGCCGAACAGCGAACATTATGCGGGGTTCGAGGCAAATTTGAAAGCCGTGGAACACCGTTAAAGTCTATGGGACACTGACATGAAAAACCAAAAGTGCTATTTTAAAGGCTTAAATGCAATTTTGTGTCATAAAAAGTGTTTGGGGACCTGGGTCCTGCCTCAGGGGACATGCACCAATGCAAAAAATGTTTTAAAAACAGATATTTTTTCAGGAGCAGTGATTTTAATAATGCTTAAAGTGAAACAATAAAAATGAAATATTCCTTTAAACATCATGCCTGGGGGGTGTCCTTAGTATGCCTTTAAAGTAGTGCATTTTCCCCATGTTTAGAACAATACCACAGCAAAATGACATTTCTAAAGGAAAAAAAGTAATTTAAAACTGCTCGCGGCTGTAATTAATTGTCGGATTCTGCAATATAGATACAAAAAAAAACGACATGGGTTCCCCCCAGTCCATTACCAGGCCCTTTGGGTCTGATATGAATATTAAGAGAAACCGTGCACCAAAATTAAAAAAAAAGTGTGAGGTAGCCCCAAAATCCATACCAGGCCCTTCAAGTCTGGTATGGATATTAAGGGGAACCCTGTGCCAAATTTTAAAAAAATGGCGTAGGGGTCCCCCCAAAATCCATACCAGGCCCTTCAGGTCTGGTATGGATTTTAATGGGAACCCCACACCAAATTTTTCTTCAAAATGGTGTAGGGGTCCCCCAAAATCCATACCAGACCCTTATCTGAGCATGCAACCTAGCAGGCAGCAGGAAAAGGGGGCACAAGAGTGCCCACCTCCTGAACCTGACCAGGCCACATGCCCTCAACAGGGGGAGGATGCTTTGGGGTCCACCAAAAACACCTTGTCCCCATGTTGATGGGGACAAGGGCCTCGTCCCCACAACCCTTGCCCGGTGGTTGTGGGGGTCTGCGGACGGGGGGCTTATCAGAATCTTGAAGCCCCTTTTAACAAGGGGACCCCTATGTGAATGGGTATTGGATACATTGTACAACTAAAATCTTAGTATATAGTCCCTTATCATCCCCTCCAGGAGCTTGCATACTATTGATGTTAGGCTAACTGGTCTGTAATTCCCAGGAATGTATTTTGGCCCTTTTTTAAATATTTGTGCTACATTGGCTTTTCTTAAATCAGATGGTTGCATTCCCGTTAGTAGACTGTCAATAAAAATTAGGAACAATGGTCTGGCAATTACTTGACTGAGTTCCCTAAGGCCCCTTAGGTGCAAGCCATTGTGGTCCTGATGACTTATTAATGTTAAGTTTTCCAAGTTTATCTCTAATTCTGTCCTCTGTTAGCCATGAGGGTGCTTCCTGTGATGTGTCATGAGAATAAACACTGCAGTTTTGGTTACTGAAACCCGATTCCTTTGTGAAGACTGAGGAGAAGAATAAATTCAATACCTTCGCATTCTCCCCATCCTTTGAAACCAGATTTCCTTCCTCATTCTTTTTGGGGCCAATATGGTCTGTCCTCCCTTTTTTACTGTTTATATACTTAAAGAATTTCTTGGGATTTTTTTTATCTTCTCTGCTATGTGTCTTTTGTGTTCTATCTTAGCCGCCCTAATTGCACCCTTACATTTCTTGTTGCATTTTTTGTAAAGTCTGAATGCTGATGATGATTCCTCAGCCTTGTATTGTTTGAATGCCTTCTCCTTTGCTTTTATATGCATTTTTATATTGGAGTTAAGCCATCCAGGATTTTTGTTCGCTCTTTCTAATACCTGCACTGTATCTATATATATATATATATATATATATATATATATATATATATATATATATATAATTACCTGCACACCACTAACTAACATGCCTAATCTAGCTCAAGTTCTCTCAATCTTCACATCACACTACATGCGGCCATCGTGTAAGCAGCCTTATATAGTGTGGGGTGTGGACTTAGCCCCCTGAGCCATGATTGGCCAAAGGCACCCTGCCTTTGGCCAATCATGGCTCTCACAGCAGATCGCACTGTGATTGGCCAAAGCATGCAGGTCAGGTGCATGCTTTAGCCAATCAGCAGTCGGCAATGCACTATGGGGCGCACCGTGGTGCTTGAATTCTCCACGTATGCCCCATATGTTCGTTTGTTCTACGAACAAACTAACAGTGGATGTGCAAGTCGAACATCCAGACCATCCATACTTTTCAGTTTAAGGGTCAAGCTCGCTTGTATCTGGTGGGGGGGGTTAACCTTAGATCTTCTCTTTCTCTATATGCCTCCAACATGCTATCACTTTGCTCGTTTGCCACCAGGCTCAATAGCAGGAGAGAATTCTCATAGTGTAGTATTTCAAATTCATAAAAAAAAATTAAATTACACTTACAGAGTATCTGACCAAATAGAGCTTTGCAAAGTACAATCGCTTTTCTGGAATTTCCGCAGCTCGGTGTGTGTTCCACGGGTAGAGGAAGTGATGTAATTGGTGAGAGAACCGTAAATTGTGCTCCTTAGCCAATTACATTGCTTCTTCTACCGTCACTTCTAATTTTACTGTAAAAATGAAGCACTTTGCTGCTACATTTTCAAATTAATAATAGAAAAAAATATAAACTAGTGCTCCTCTTATAGCCCCACCAGTCTTAATATGGGGTGGGCTTTTTTACAGTTATGAATTCCTTAACCACTTGCCGCCCGCCCACCTTCAAATGACGGTGGGACAGGGCGACTCTCGTTCTGGGTGGCCGTCATATGACAGCGCACCCAAACGGCCGCTCCTGCTCACTCACGGGGGCGCGCAGTGCGGTCAAGCCTTGTTGCTAGGACACGGCGTGGCCCCGATCTCTGCTGCTGTCAAGGCTTTTTAATCATGTGATCGGCTGTGTCCAATCACAGCCGGTCACATGTAAACAAGGAAGTGCCGGTAATTGGCTTTCCTCGCCTCACACTGACAGAGTGTGTGGTGAGGAGAGCCGATCAGCGGCATTTCCTCGCAGGGAACAGTGAGAGATGTAATCAGGGCACTGATGATCAGTGCCCTGATTACATTGGAGAGCTACCAGTGCCAGCAACCCATGCTATCCAGTGCCAGCAACCAGTGCCAACCAGTGATGATCAGTGCCCTGATTACATTAGAGCACCACCAGTGCCAGCAACCCATGCTAACCAGTGCCAGCAATAAATGCCCACCAGTGCCAACAGTCAGTGCCCACCACAGCCAGAAATCAGTGCCCATTAGTGATGCCAGTCAGTGCTTGCTTTCAGTGCCGCCTATCAGTGATTCCCATCAATGCCCTACAGTAAAGCCCATTAATGCCCATCAGTGTCCACTAGTGCCACCCATCAGTGCCGCTTATCTATGCCGCCTATCAGTGCCCACCAGTGCCGGCTATCAGGGCTCATCAGTGCTGCCTATCAGTGCTCATCAGTGCCACCTATCGGTAACCATAAGTGCAGAATATTAGTGCCTCCTCATCAGTGCCACCTAATCAGTGCCCATAAGTGATGCCTCATCAGTGCCCATAAGTGGCACCTCATCAGTGCCCATCAGTGCCGCCTCATCAGCACACATCAGTGAAGGAGAACAATTACTTATTTACAAAATTTACTGACAGAAACGAAGAAACATTTTGTTTCAACATTTTTGGTCTTTTTTTAGGAAAAAAATAAGCATGCCAGCAGTAATTAAATGCCACCAAAAGAAGCTCTATTTGTGTGAAGAAAATGATAAAAATTTACATGGTTACAGTGTTGTATGACCGCGCAATTGTCATTCAAAGTGTGACAGTGCTGAAAGCTGAAAAATGGCTTGGACAGGAAGGGGGTGAAAGTGTCCACTAGATAAGTGGTTAAAGTGTAACTAAACACAAAAGAAAACATTTAATATATTTCAGCTTTCCAGTTCTTAGATGCATTTGTTTCTTTTCAAGCTATTTTCTCCTTTTTTTACCTGAAATCCTGCCAGTAATATACTTTCTGTTTTAGAATGACTGCTCATGATGTGAGAGCAATATTGTCATCCTACTCTGCTTTCGTGATTCGGACTATAAAACCTCTCCTCTCCTTGTTGCCATTATATTAGGAGGTAGTGTTTTAAAATAAAATAATATCAGAGATAATGAAGGTCTCTGATCCCAGCGCTCAGAATGGATAAAAAGTGATCGATTGTGCTCATCAAGCTGCTATCATAAAGTGCAACAATAATGTAAAATATATACCCCCTTAGAAGAAGAAAGTATTGACAGCGCTTAGTATGAATAAAAAATTAACCAATATAATGTTACATATATTGCACTAATCCGACATTTCCAATCAGATCAAGACAAAATTTGAAAATAATAAATCCATCAGTCCTTCAAATGCAATTATAATGCTGATATAATATACATGATCTGATGAAAGACAACAGTATATGTAGCTCTATAGACACTATCCTTAAAAGATCAGTAATGCTGCTAATCATAGTACTAATAGAACCTAAAATATAATAAGGAAATTAAAGACACAGTCTAGATCTGATAAAACATAGCTAAAATGATACGTCAAGTCCTTCTAATAGCAATTGCATGCAAGGAGCTGACAGCGAAAGAGGTGGGCTTCTAATCCAACCGAGTGCACTAATCGTGGGCTGCTACACCTTCACCAAATAACCTCGTGATAACCTCCTTTGTAAATGTGCTTACCAAAGATAAGAATCAACAAGGCCTGTGATCACTTTCCCAGAATTGATCTGCTCCTCAGCCGCTGTATGGATCAGCTCTCCAAAGCCAGAATGTATCAAAAGCCATGGACATATCATGCAGAGATACAAGAGGAGGCTTCCATAGTGCTTATTGTAATCAAAAACACCCCCTAGTACAAGTTATGCTTACAAGAGAAACAAGATTAAAATGCAGCCATATCACAGTGCCAGTGTCAGCTCACCGCTGGTCAGAATTCAAACAGTCCCGCCCCGTTGCGATGAGTCCCAGGATGACGCTGTCTGTGTCAAGCTGAAGGGCCATGCGGTCATGCTCTGACTCGTTTCATCATTACGTCTTCAGAGGGCGTGGCCATGCAACATGACCATAGATTTAAATAGCATGAATGGTGGGCCCACTCAGCAGCGTCACCGCAGACGTCATCGGATGCAAGTGTTTTGTAGAAACAATCTGGGAACACCAATAGCATTGTTTGAGATAGAAGTTCAGTGCAGAGGAAGTTACAAGGACACTGGATTTCTATCAGGATTGAGAAAAAAAATTTCTATACTTACAGAAAATGTAATTGGCAAGAAGAAAATAAAACAAATGCAGCCTTCTATTTAAGGACTAGTAAGCTTCATTATTATACATTTTTAGCTATTCTGTTTAGATTTTGTTTAAAAAGATTTTCTCTCACTTCCTGTCCTGGTGATAGGAAGTAGGTGGGAGGGGAAGTGAGGGGCAATCTCTCCAATGTGATTGTCATAAATAGATGAATAAATGAATAAACACCATCAGAGTTAATTGTAAGTAAACAAAATAAAAAGTCACTATGCGACACAGCAAATAGCGATATGTAAATCAAATACTAATATTAACCATTCCATACAGATAAATATAGAAAACTTATGTGCAAAAAACAAGGTTATTCCACCTAAGTGCAAAGTCATAAGTGAGTTCAAAATTGCGTCATGAGTCGCAAAAAAACGCATATCCAAAGTTCATAAGTTGCATTCCTTAGTGTGTATAAAGGAATAAGGGGACGTGAAGGGACCTCCAACCACCAGTGGATCCAAAGGTTGATAACAGATGTATCCTTAACAGACGCGTTGGACCTCCTTTATAGCAAGGTCTTAGAAGCATACAGATTTAGCCCTCTGCAGGGACAGGAGATGACAGCTCAGCACACGACCGGAGATGATTATGACACTTCCGCGTTGATATAAATACTCCCTCGTTTTAAACTCGTGGATAAAGTTCTTCTCAGCTCTCGCTTTATTTCCTTTCATTTCATACTGACGATGAGCCTGACGTGTAGTGGGAAGGCTTTCTCGTACAACCCCCTTTCAAGGGCCACCGATGTTGCAACAGTGGCTGCGAGAGCCTGGCGGTGTATGGTGAGCTGTCATCTCCTGGATATGCATTTTTTTGCAACTCATGACGCAATTTTGAACTCTTTCACTTATGACTTTGCACTTAGGTGGAATAACCTTGTTTTTTGCACATAAGTTTTCTATATTTATCTGTATGGAATGGTTAATATTAGTATTTGATTTACATACGCTATTTGCTGTGTCGCATAGCGACTTTTTATTTTGCTTACTTACAATTAACTCTGATGGTGTTTATTCATTTATTCATCTATTTATGACAATCACACAGGAATATAGATTAAAGTATCTAATGCAAGCGCACAATTTTTTCTTTTTATTTAAATTTTTCACCTCATTGATATTTGTGGTTTTTGTTGCAGCTGCAGTCACACTAATTTTTGCTTGGTAGCGCAGGTTTTCCTTCTTTTTTCCTTTTAATCTCTCCAATGGACTAGATGAAAATAGTTGCGCTGTCCCTTTAAAAGTCAACCAAAAAAGATTGTGAATGATTAAACCATCATAACCCCTTCAGCCCTGGATGGATTTGCCCCCATAATGACCAGGCCATTTTTTACAATACGGCACTGCGTCGCCTTAACTGACAATTGCGCGGTTGTGCAACGTTGTACACAAACAAAATTGATGTCCTTTTTTTTCCCACAAATAGAACTTTCTTTTGGTGGTATTTGATCACCTCTGCATTTTTTCTATTTTTTCTTTCAATAATTTTTTATTAAAGAGTAGAGTTTAGCAAGTTACAGTAGGACATTTAACATTATCCAAGTACACATAACAGTAGGACAGTTACCAATCAAAGCTTAAGATTTCACCAGCTGTATGACTGACTATATTTACATATTGTTATTCTACTATGGATTGGAACAAGTTGCGTGATTTTGGTCATATTATAACAGTAACAATAGGGTAGGGACGTGTATGACTGAGAAATGTCATGCTAAGAAGAAAAATCATAAAAAGTTAGAACAATTGGAATATAGAACAACAAAAGAAGGGAAATAAAAATTAAAATTTACCACCATTAGTATGATATTGAACATCATTAAGTTTTATACTGGTTAAAATGCCAGTGTTTCATAGAGGAGTCTCTGGAAATCTAGCGACCCAAAGGAGCCATTTTTCTGAAAATTGAGTGGTTGAGTTATGCCCCGTACACACGGTCGGATTTTCCGATGGACAATGTCCGATCGGAGCGTGTTGTCGGAAATTCCGACCGTGTGTGGGCGCCATCGGACATTTTCCATCGGATTTTCCGACACACAAAGTTGGAGAGCAGGAGATAAAATTTTCCGACAACAAAATCCGATCGCGTCAATTCCGACCATGTGTGGCCTGTTCCGACGCACAAAGTGCCACGCATGCTCAGAAGAAATTCCGAGACGGGACAGCTCGTTCTGGTAAACTTAGCGTTCGCAATGGATACAGCACTTTCGTCACGCTGCAATGTTCAAAATGGTTTAATACAGCGCACTCTCTTCTTCTTTATAATGTGACAAGAATTAAGTAGTTTTGCTGCTCATATTCACACACACTTCTCACAAAGCTTTATTTGTGTTTTTTTAGTGGGATTCCCTGAATATATTGTTATTAGTTGTCACATCTGACATTTTTTTTTTTTTTGCATTTTTAGCCTTTTTTTTTCTTTAATGTTTGTATTTTTTCCAAGGCTGATCTTTGTTCAATGTTATTTTTATTTTTACTCCAGAATATTTTTGTGTGTGTTTTGTGTGTCAAGATACCCCAACACCATTGATATCTTTTATTATTTAATCTCCAGGAGATTGTTTGGTGTTGGTGTCCCTTGTTCATTTCACATTGTATATTTGAAATGTACCTGAATCCTCACAAACCAACTGTCATTTTTGAAGTAAAACACATAGGAGAGTATAATTCCAAACAAAAATCCTTTATTAAGGGATCAAAACCAAACAAAGAGGAAGGCAACACTGGATCAACAGGAGAAATTAGTGAAGCCTGGGACCCCACGGCAGACATCAATTCTTCAACATCAAAATTGGTGGCCTGAGGAGTCCATATGTAAGGGAGGGCAGTCTGGTCCGGGATTCGCAGAGATCTGGAAAGCAGCAGATGACATGTGTGTCCCCAGGCTGTGGTACCAAAAGAGGCTGCATTTTTTGGCTGACCAGACTGAACCCAGGGCAATCACTGTCTGGTCTTCCTTTCACGCTTCCTTCCGGGCTGTGGCTGTGCAGTTGGAGATGTGGCAGGAGGAGGAGTAGGACCTGGAGGAGGAGGAGGACTGGGAGGACCTGGAGGAGGACTGGGGGGACCTGGAGGAGGACTGGTGGGACCTGGAGGAGAGGGAGGAGGAGGAGGAGGACCTGCAGAAGGAGGAGGAGGACCAACGCAAAGGTGTGTCTGAGGTGTAATTTGGCCCCTCATACCTTTCTCCAGAGCCTCTGATATGAGGGCCTCACACATTACTTTTTGGCCCTCCTCCATCCTCTGCATTTTATATGCAATGAAGGCAGCAATGTTCTCCTCCATGGTGTGGGGTGCTCCCAGGACCTCTGTAGCCCTCCAAAAGAATCCTATAGCAGCCTCCTCTAGGGCACTCCTCCTACTGCCACTTTCTGTTTTCAGGGGGGGTGGAGGGACCTGCAGATCAGCCAGCCGGCTCGGCCCGGCCACCTCCTGGCTGAGACTTTCCTGTGTATGAAAAAGAGACATGGTTTTAGTTTTTGCTTCATCAATCACAATCCTAAATTAGTACTCCCAACTAACATCTAGTTAACATCATTGATTGTACAAGCAGAAATATTTAGAGCAATGCTATACCTGGCTCAATCTGGGCTCCTCCACATGCGGCCTGGAAGGCCCAGGTTGGGCGTCAGAAGCCCCAGCCAGGGGGGAAGGAAGCGTGGAATGAAGACTGGAGAGGGATGGCCTGGGTTCAGTCTGGCCTGCCAGAAAATGCAGCCTGTCGTAGTACAACATACTGGGGACATAGATGTCATCTGCTGCTCCGGATCTCTGTGAATCCAGGACTTTCTTGTGCTCCCTTAGATATGTGCTCCTCAGGCCACCAATTAATATCTTTAAAATAGGTGATGTCTGCCGTGGGGATCACCTGCTTCACAATTTCACACAATTGCTCCAGTGCTGCCTTCCTCTTTGCTTGGTTCTTGAAATGGGGGTGGGTAATCACTCACAGACAGGGCAGCTCCCTTAGCATATCTATGAATACTGACATGAAGTCATTATCTTTGAGTACCATATCCATGTTCACTACAAGACACAACACAAGACAAAGCCTAATGTCAGACAAAACTCTCCTAATCTTGTTACAATATAGGCCTCAATCTAGAAGCAGTATAGGCACAAGTTTGTCTCTTACCTTCGTTCTTACGATCGGCGCGTCCAATGCTCCTTCCTCCGCTCACAGATCGTACGTAATACGCACGCGTGTTACGCTTTATACACACTGCGCATGCGTGTAACTCCGCCCGCCCCTGACGTTCTTTCTAGTCTATTCCCCGCCCCTTTTTGTTCGGCGCAGTGGGTGAAGAGCATGATGGCGGATTTAGAGCAGGTGTGTGCTAATTATAGCAACGAGGAGGAGGAGGAGGAAAGCCCGGATCCAGGCACGTCCCGATACAGAAGGAGACGTTTTAAGGCCACAAATATGTCCTTTGGGGAGATGTTGGAGATGGTCGACATCATGAGGAAGTCCGACTATGACGGAAAATATGGGCCTTACCCCCACCCCAACATCCGAAAGGCAAAAATCATTGCTAAAGTGATCAAAAGCCTTCACAGGAATTTCGGGGTACGAAGATCTAAAGATCAGCTCAGGAAGCGGTGGTCGGACCTGAAGTTGAGAGAGCCAGAGCAGTACCGAAAGATCTGGAGAGTGCTGCAAAAAAGTAAGTAGTTGTGCTGTGTTCCTATTCTTTCTGTCTTTATTCCGTTCGTTCTGCTCCATATGCTTTTATTAATTGTAACTTTTAAAAGGGCAACTTTAATGTTCATGGGCCCATTATTCGTTCGTATCAAACATTTTTCTTTCGGCCTCTAGAACACCATTGTTTAGGCCATATGCATTTTCACACATTTTTTTGGGCCTACTTGGATGCCAAATATTTGTTTGTATAGATGGGTTTGTTACTAGAATGAAATGCCAACTAGATTGTGTGTAAGGAGAGGACACTGAGCAGCTGTTTTCACATCTGGACACTGGAGCACTAGTGTGGGACCCCAGAACACCATTTTTATTAGGGGGCCACACAGGTGCTCCAGTGTATACTATAGGGGGGGCTACATCTGTGAAGCTTGTACCAAACAGGTAAAGTATTGCAGCTTGACAAAGGGCAATAAAAAATATACATCTTGGAACTCGGCTAAAATAGACAATTGTACCCCACTTCCAAGCAATGTTTCCTATTTCTAGTTCTGCCATCAAATATCTGTGTGCTAATTATACCATTTTTGTTTTACATAGGGGAGAAAAGACTCGGAGGACACCCCTCATCCCAGGAGAACACAGACCCCCCACCTATGGAAGAAGGTGAAATACCCCAAACCCAAGAAGAAGAGCAGGAGGAAGAAGAAGATGTGGTGGAGATTGGCACCACAACAGGTGAGTGTCTGCGACCACAGGCTCAGGTAAACGAGATGGATGGTGGCAGATTTTTGAGACCTTTTTTTTTGTTCTTTATCTCTTTTTGGGTGATCGTGATGTGAGGGATAGAGAACGCTTTACTTCTGAAAGTGCCCAGATCCTGATCGGGGAGATCATGGGGTGTAATGCCAAACTGCAAAACATCCAGCAAAAAATCAATGATGTGATTAAAAAAAATAATAACATCATTAATGTTTTGGGGCGAATTTAAACCCCACAAAATCACTTGTTTTATTGTGGTCCAATCTTGTAAAATTTTTTTCAATGTTTTGAAAAGCCAAATTTGGAGGATGCACACAGTGTGCCAACATGTGCTATCTGCCATCACGGGAGATCAATGGACGCGTTTTGGGGGTGCAACCCTTCCTCAATTATAAAGTAGCGGTGAGGAAGGGCTTGCTCCCCCAAAACACGTCCCTTGATCCCCCCTGATGGCAGATAGCACATGTTGACATTCGTAAATTGGTGTGCATCTTCCAAATTCGGCTTTTTCAGGGGTGATTTGCCCCCATCTGAACGCTATATCAAACCCAGTTCCTAAATACTGATGTCTGATATAGCCTTCAGGTTTTACCTAATGTGAACTTTGTAAGTTCAAGTTTTTTGGCTTTCTTGTTGGTTTTACACAGGCCTGTTTTATCTGAAATGGATATTTCGATTTTTGATAATGCTACTGCAAAAATTGTTATACAGCAAACTTGTTGGTTTGTTTTAAAAACCTTTGGTAAATGCACATGTGATTGTGCAGGTATAAAAAAGTGGCTTACTCAAGAATGTGTGGATTATTGTCTCAACACTACAACACTTTTGGGGTGATGTAATTGCTGTTTTATGCAAAAATGGGGGTTATTTCCTAAGGGCAAATCCACTTTGCACTACAAGTGCAGTTTCAGTGCAGTTGCAAGTGCACTTGGAGTGAAATGTGTTTTTGCATTTAGGAAATACCAGCCAACAGTGCTTTGTATAATAAGGTTACACAATCACGACATTTTCTGGACTCCACACATTTCTGTTAGGGTCAGCTAAAACAAACACAAGCAGTAAATGTCCACAAAGAATTTCTTTTTTTTTTTATTTGAAAAAGGCTTCACATATTGTCTGGGATATTGATAGCCCCCCTACCCGCAAAGAACTCCAGGTATCGTAACCAGACATCACGGGCACTCAGGGAGGGCAAGCCAGGACGGCCACTTTCAAGCGCCGTCAGTGTTGTTGGATGTAGGATTCCGGCCTCAGGCCCAACTGAGCCAGCATAGTTGGCAGAATGTTTTCTTAAAAAACTATGGAGAACACAGCACGCCCGTAATTATATTGTTCAGTTTATACTCCGCCATATGGATGGGTGTCAGAAATAGTCGGAACCGGCTGGCCAGGATTCCAAATGTGTTCTCCACCACTCTTCGGGCTCTGGCCAGCCGGTAGTTAAAAACCCTCTGTTCCGGGGTGAGGGTCCTCATCGGGAATGGCCGCATCAGGTGGTCCCCCAGCGCAAACGCTTCATCAGCAACGAACACAAATGGGAGACCTTCCACATTGTCCTCTGGAGGTGGCAAGTCCAAGCTGCCATTCTGGAGATGCCTGTAGAACTCCGTCTGGGCGATTACTCCACCATCGGACATCCGGCCATTCTTCCCCACGTCCACATACAAGAAGTCGTAATTAGCCGACACCACCGCCAACATCACTATACTATTAAACCCCTTGTAATTATAATAGTACGACCCCGAGTTGGGTGGTGGGATGATGTGGACATTTTTCCCATCAATTGCCCCTCCGCAGTTAGGAAAGTCCCACCGCTGGGCAAAGTGGGAGGCCACAGTCTGCCATTCCTGTGGCGTGGAAGGAAACTGTTGAGGAAAAAACAATAAACATTACTATTTTTTCACAGAAACATGGCAAGCAGATTAGACACAAACATTATGAGGCAACCTCCAGATAGCATTTATTAAGGGGAATTTAACAACGCCAAAGTATAAGGTACACCTATCATATTCCCCCTCCCCCCCTCTCATGGGCCATTTCTAACATTATAGGGGGGGAACTCTTGGACAGGTAACCCTCTTCACTTCATTGAGAGATGAATGCCTAAATACAGGGTATTACTTGGAACAGCCCCTCCTTATTTACACTATTGGCAGCCCACTGGAAAGGTAAGAAGTGTCATAATACAAAGATATAAATACACACTGTACATATTTGAGGACATTTGGACATTCTGCTATTACAAAAACTTTAAACAGTACCATTGAAAAGTATACAGGCAGGCCCTTGCACTACATGCTTTGGGGAATTCATCCATAAATCTGAGCACTAAAGAGATGGGTATAGTGTGTATGGGTTTGGCAAAGTCAGCAGATAGATGATTGAGGATAGAGAATTGGGATCAGCTGACTTAGCAGTTGGGGGGAGGGAGGGTTACTAAAAATTATTTGGGGACACCACAAAAAAAAGCCTCTGGCACTCTGCCTGAATTTAAATCAAAAATAACATTACCAAACATTTTAGGGGGTGTTTGGGGTAAAGCACTACTATGGAGCTGATAAAATACATTGTTAAGTAACTACATGAGGTGAATATAGGGCAGGAGACACCATGCTGGGGAGGTTATTGAAGGGCAAATATGTATGAAGGACCGAAAATAATAATTACATAAAAATCCAGCATGCATGAGAACAAAGGGGACATTCACAGCATATTACAATCATGGTAATTAGGGAATGAGGAAAGAAATACAATACATTATCAAACATTCAATACAATAAAATGTGATATAAAAGGATAAAAATCTTACCTTCATATACTCCTTCTGCAGGACCTGGATGATGGCAGAACAGGTCTCTGGGATAATGATCCCCAGAGCCTGGGGGGAGATGCCTGTCGAGACCTTCAAGTCCTGCAGACTTCTGAAAAGATGCAAAAATACTCTTGCGCACAGGTGTTTTGGCTAAAAGGTCCCAAGGGTTCAAGAAGGACTGTGGATTTCGGCCTTGCTGCTCTTAAGGATGGGATTGTCCTAATGTTAAATGAAAAGAAAGAAAAAGAGCGCACCAGCCTAGTGCATTATCCTTGACAGATTTATTAATTAAAAACAAGATAAAAACTACTCACAGAGGTCAAAGAAAAAAATTGCATTGTATATGGCACAGAGGAGGATAATCCAGTGGTAGCAGTTTTCCAGGTCCCAGGAAGGAGGCATACGGACTACTGCTGGCTAACGCGTTTCGAAGGTTACCCTTCTTCATCAGAGCCTTAATAGTGTTGGTCTCCTGCTGGCTTTTATACATGTGTCCATCTAGACAAGACTGGTCGGGTTGGTTCTAAGGCTCCTCCCTTGATTAGTGGGCGGTCCTCTAAGAAGGGTGGGTCTTGGCTTTGTTGTCATTATTAAAGGGCCATAGTATATTAATTTATTTATTTTTAATGTTTATTAAAGAAACTTGTTATGTATAATAAGATTTTAGTTTAATTTATAGTTATATTTGTAATTTCTAGTTCCTAGTTCTAGCTCTAGTATTTAATTTTAATTTTTATGTGTGTGTTTTGGAAAAATCTGGACAGCCGCACTCCGGATTGGAAAAGTGAAAAATAAAATCCTCTTTATTGAAAAAGTAATAACATGATTAAAATCCGTACATGGCTTTGTTGGGATAATGCAGCATAACCGCTAACGCGTTTCACGCTCCCATAGAGCGCTTACTCATAGCTGGTTTGTACAAAAGTGATCACAACTTATATGCACATAATTTGTCTACCACATGACTACATATTGATTATCTGATTCTAGACAGCTGGTCGTTAGTCTGTGTGGGATTTTTTTGGCATAGATGTGATTGGATGTGCATCCTATAGTGGAATCACTAATGAAGACATGAATATATAAATGAAATGTGTTCATGTTGACAAATGTCAGCATATATGAATGATAAAAAAATTTTTTCAAGGTTTTCGGAAAAACATATTTGTTGTTTTCCAAAATCACAAGAATGAGATGAGTGCTGGAATTTGACGTTCAAACGTATAAATTATCATACGGATAGGCGCAAGTATGAGCAAACTGTGTGAACTGGTGGTTGCGGTATAATGTAAATGGTGTATAGAGTGAAAATTGGGTCTATATGCATGTGGAAAAAAAAACAAAAAAAAACTATATGTGTGTATGGTGCGTATATGTAAAAAAATATATGAAAAAAATTTTTAAACCACATGAAAGTAAAAATATAAATAATAATAAAAAATAATAATAAAAAAAGCAATTCTTCATATATGTGTATGTGTACGACGATTTAAGCTTTCAAAAAACGTGATAACGTAAGTGAATTGGAAGTTGGACAGAAAACTAGCGTCCTGTCACAATGATGCGTCCAATAATCTCCTGATTTGCAGGAGTCTATGTGTGAATAAGTGCTTTTGCTTCAATTCCTACATGTGTGAATTTTAATCTTTGCAGCATATAAAAGATTATGAAACTTATCACTCACTGTTAACCCCGCCACTCCGGTTTCACAAAAGTGCTCATTTAAAACCTTGCATCATTCCGTATGGGATACATTCATCCCAATCAAGCAACAACATTAACGTTGCTGAACGTCTTTCTTTGAAGCAATCACATCTCTCAATGAATTGTCTTCAAGTGTATGGGCAGAACTATATGAGGTGGATAAAAATGGGACAAAATACAGTGTTTGCGCACCTGTCACTATTCTTTTATGCATAGTATAGTATTGGCAGTGACCATATGACAGGTTCATCCAATATATGTGTTTATATCAATGGATAAGTTGCAATCTCACTCAACCAATTATCATGTGAAATAAACAACTGATCTACCCCTTTGAAGACCACAGCTCTTAAATCAACTCAAAACACATGAGAACTTTTACAAATAAAGTAATAAACCATATACACATATGGTAAAAAACATTTGTACAAACATTTGTGCAAAGTTGGTGTTGTGGTCTACCTACAGCTACCATCAAACAATAATGTCTAAATAGAGACGAGATTCAAGTGACAGTAAATGCGAAAGATATAATAAGTTGTTTCTTTTTTAATGAAAGCATATATGCATATCACTAGTCATTTGCTCGTATGAATGGAGGGATGTGTGGCCCAATAAAATGGATCGATTACTGGGGATATGTGTAAACTCAAAACACATGAGAGTTCAATCAAACCACAACATTAACGTTGCTGAACGTCTTTCTTTGAAGCAATCGCATCTCTCGATGAATTGTCTTCAAGTGTATGGGCAAAACTATATGAGACTATCACTAGTCCTTTGCTCGTATGAGTGGGGGGATGTGTGGCCCAATAAAATGGATCGATTACTGGGGATATGTGTAAACTCAAAACACTTGAGAGTTCAATCAAACCACAACATTAACGTTGCTGAACATCTTTCTTTGAAGCAATCACATCTCTCGATGAATTGTCTTCAAGTGTATGGGCAAAACTATATGAGATGGATAAAAATGGAACAAAATACAATGTTTGCGCACCTGTCACTATTCTTTTATGCATAGTATAGTATTGGCAGTGACCGTATGACAGGTTCATCCAATGTATGTGTTTATATTAATGGATAAGTTACAATCTCACTCAACCAATTGTTATGTGAAAATAAGCAACTGATCTACCCCTTTAAAGACCACAGCTCTTCAATCAACTCAAAACACATGAGAACTTTGCAAAGAAAGTAATGAACCATGTATACATGTGGTGAAAAACATTTGTGCAAAGTTAGTGTTATGGTCTACCTACAGTTACCATCAAACAATAATGTCTAATTAAAAACGAGATTCAAGTGACAGTGAATGCGAAAGATATAGTAAATTATTTCTTTTTTGCTGAAAGCATATATGCATATCACTAGTCATTTGCTCGTATAAGTGGGAGGATATGTGGCCCAAAAAAATAGATCGATTACTGGGGATATATGTGTAAGAGGAACTTATATATTAATATGTGTTCCTATATGTTTTTTTGCTCCATCATCCACCAAAAGAATGTAGATGTGTGATCAAGGAAAGAGTTGGGAGGAAGGGTTACAGATGTATTACTCGGGGATGTAGCTTCGATGTTATTTTATTCATAGAAATGTGAAACGTCCCACTCAAAGTTTAACCCCCGTGGGATCCTAGTGCCCAACGAGAATATCCAAAGGACTTCTCGTTTGCACAGTAACTGGAATCTGTCACCTCCTCTCACTGGTGTGATGATTTTCTCAATGCCCTGAATAGTTAAACTGGAAGTGTCTTTGTGGTGTGTGTAAACCCAGTGCTTTGATACATTGGTTAAGATCTCCTTCTCAATATTGTACAGGTGATCATGTAGCCTGTCTCTGAGACGCCGTGTTGTGCGTCCAACATATTGTACCTGGCAACTGGTGCATGTAATGACATATACCACAAATTTGGTGTTACAATTAATGAACACGGAAATTTTCTAGGACTTTAACTCTTAGGAAACACTTTTTTGATTGTGCAGTGGAAGAGCCCAATGAGTCTGTAGACAGCTGTGACACAGGTGAGTCCCCTTCTTCACCCATACTATTTGTTGATAACTGTGCTTTACAGGATCTAACAGATTTGGCACATGAGTCAGATCCTTGTCCTCTAAATCCCACAGATGTTCACATTGAGATCTCCAGGGGTAGATCAGATTTTTATCCGGTGGCAGCTAGAGGTAAGAATCTTGACGCATTCCAAAAACTAGTAGAGGGGGACTTGGTACACCTGGCTCACAGCTGCAGCAGAAAGAAATTTACACAGGACAATCTGTCCGTCAAGGAGAGGCAAGCCTTTAAGAGGCTCTCCGCAGATGATCAGATTGTCATCAGAAACGCAGATAAGGGGGGTATGGTGGCGGTTTTAGATGTAGAAGTCTACAAAAAAGAAGCTCTGCGTCAACTATCTGACATACACACATACCAGAAATTATCCTCCAACCCTACTATTGCTTTCAAAAACACGCTCTCCACACTCATAGATAGAGCCATACATATGGGTATATTCACTCCTAGGGAGAAAGAATTTCTTATTCCAGAATGCCCCATAACACCAATATTCCATCACTTACCAAAGATACATAAGGGGTTAAATCCCCTTACAGGTCGACCTATAGTGGCAGGGATAGGCTCTTTAAATGAACGCTTAGGAGAGTGGGTAGACTCTCATTTACAGCCAATTGCCACTAGTCTCCCTGGTTACATAAAAGCTACAAACGATTTATTGAACAAACTACAAGACATTAAATGGGAAGATAATTATAGATGGATCAGCTGTGATGTATCTAGTTTATACTCTAGTATCCCACATCATCTGGGGATTCAGGCAGTCACTTATTTTCTTAGAAAAACAGGCAAATTCTCTTTGATTTTACAAGAGTTCATAGTACAAGCCCTGGGGTATCTTTTAACACACAATTTTTTATGTTTGACGGGGACTATTTTCTCCAGAAATGCGGGGCCTCTATGGGAGCCAAATTTTCCCCCTCACTGGCCAATATTTATATGGGCTGGTGGGAGAGGTCCCGCATCTTTGGACCAAATAGTTCCCGCCGTAAAGATACGGTCTTTTTCTGTCGCTTTATAGACGACCTGTTATTTATTACATCAGATAGAGAAGCTAATTTGGATATCTGGCTGGCATATTTCAATGACAATCCATTAAATTTAAAATTTACAGGAAATCTGCAATCCAGATCCATAGAATTTCTTGATGTGCAACTGGCGGGGTCCGGTGATGCGATTCAATCCAGTCTCAATCCAGTCTGTACAGAAAACCTCTCAGTGGCAACACTCTACTTAGAGCTGACTCTGCACACCCTAAACACACCATCAGAGGCATTCCATATAGCCAGTTTTTAAGGTTAAAGCGCATATGTAGCTCTCCTGATACTTTTGAGGCTGAAGCTAAAAGCATGGCAAACAGGTTTAAAGCTCGAGGCTATAAAGAAACATCAGTACAAAAAGCACTCAACACAGTAAGATCTATCCCAAGACCTTCACTTGTAAAGAAAAAAACAGCTAAAAACATTCAACAGAGAAGGGACATGTCCCATAGAATCCCGGTTTTTTCTACTCCATACAGCTCTGAATTTAATACAATCAAAAAAATTATCATGAAACACCTTCCTGTTTTGTATAATGACCCTATATATAACAACATCCTTTCTAAAGGGATCAAGGTTGTATCCCGCAGAGCACCCACATTGGGACGCTCATTATCTCCCAGTTTGTTCTCAACCAACCGAACAAAATCCAATTGGCTCAACTTTACAGGCAATTTCAAGTGTGGAATAAAAACTTGTAATTACTGCAGGTACATTAAAACGGGTCAACTCATAAAATCATGCAGCAATCAAAAAGAATTCTCGATCCCCGTGTTCATTAATTGTAACACCAAATTTGTGGTATATGTCATTACATGCACCAGTTGCCAGGTACAATATGTTGGACGCACAACACGGCGTCTCAGAGACAGGCTACATGATCACCTGTACAATATTGAGAAGGAGATCTTAACCAATGTATCAAAGCACTGGGTTTACACACACCACAAAGACACTTCCAGTTTAACTATTCAGGGCATTGAGAAAATAATCACACCAGTGAGAGGAGGTGACAGATTCCAGTTACTGTGCAAACGAGAAGTCCTTTGGATATTCTCGTTGGACACTAGGATCCCACGGGGGTTAAACTTTGAGTGGGACGTTTCACATTTCTATGAATAAAATAACATCGAAGCTACATCCCCGAGTAATACATCTGTAAACCTTCCTCCCAACTCTTTCCTTGATCACACATCTACATTCTTTTGGTGGATGATGGAGCAAAAAAACATATAGGAACACATATTAATATATAAGTTCCTCTTACACATATATCCCCAGTAATCGATCTATTTTATTGGGCCACACATCCTCCCACTTATATGAGCAAATGACTAGTGATATGCATATATGCTTTCGGCAAAAAAGAAATAATTTACTATATCTTTCGCATTCACTGTCACTTGAATCTCGTTTTTAATTAGACATTATTGTTTGATGGTAACTGTAGGTAGACCATAACACTAACTTTGCACAAATGTTTTTCACCACATGTATACATGGTTCATTATTTTCTTTGCAAAGTTCTCATGTGTTTTGAGTTGATTGAAGAGCTGTGGTCTTTAAAGGGGTAGATCAGTTGCTTATTTTCACATAACAATTAGTTGAGTGAGATTGTAACTTATCCATTAATATAAACACATACATTGGATGAACCTGTCATACGGTCACTGCCAATACTATACTATGCATAAAAGAATAGTGACAGGTGCGCAAACATTGTATTTTGTTCCATTTTTTTCCATCTCATATAGTTTTGCCCATACACTTGAAGACAATTCATCGAGAGATGTGATTGCTTCAAAGAAAGACGTTCAGCAACGTTAATGTTGTGGTTTGATTGAACTCTCAAGTGTTTTGAGTTTACACATATCCCCAGTAATCGATCCATTTTATTGGGCCACACATCCCCCCACTCATACGAGCAAAGGACTAGTGATAGTCTCATATAGTTTTGCCCATACACTTGAAGACAATTCATCGAGAGATGTGATTGCTTCAAAGAAAGACGTTCAGCAACGTTAATGTTGTGGTTTGATTGAACTCTCAAGTGTTTTGAGTTTACACATATCCCCAGTAATCGATCCATTTTATTGGGCCACACATCCCTCCATTCATACGAGCAAATGACTAGTGATATGCATATATGCTTTCATTAAAAAAGAAACAATTTATTATATCTTTCGCATTTACTGTCACTTGAATCTCGTCTCTATTTAGACATTATTGTTTGATGGTAGCTGTAGGTAGACCACAACACCAACTTTGCACAAATGTTTGTACAAATGTTTTTTACCATATGTGTATATGGTTTATTACTTTCTTTGTAAAAGATCTCATGTGTTTTGAGTTGATTTAAGAGCTGTGGTCTTCAAAGGGGTAGATCAGTTGTTTATTTCACATGATAATTGGTTGAGTGAGATTGCAACTTATCCATTGATATAAACACATATATTGGATGAACCTGTCATATGGTCACTGCCAATACTATACTATGCATAAAAGAATAGTGACAGGTGCGCAAACACTGTATTTTGTCCCATTTTTATCCACCTCATATAGTTCTGCCCATACACTTGAAGACAATTCATCGAGAGATGTGATTGCTTCAAAGAAAGACGTTCAGCAACGTTAATGTTGTTGCTTGATTGGGATGAATGTATCCCATACGGAATGATGCAAGGTTTTAAATTAGCACTTTTGTGAAACCGGAGTGGCGGGGTTAACAGTGAGTGATAAGTTTCATAATCTTTTATATGCTGCAAAGATTAAAATTCACACATGTAGGAATTGAAGCAAAAGCACTTATTCACACATAGACTCCTGCAAATCAGGAGATTATTGGATGCATCATTGTGACAGGACGCTAGTTTTCTGTCCAACTTCCAATTCACTTACGTTATCATGTTTTTTGAAAGCTGAAATCGTCGTACACATACACATATATGAAGAATTGCTTTTTTTATTATTATTTTTTATTATTATTTATATTTTTACTTTCATGTGGTTTAAAAAATTTTTTCATATATTTTTTTACATATACGCACCATACACACATATAGTTTTTTTTTTTTTTTTTTTCCACATGCATATAGACCCAATTTTCACTCTATACACCATTTACATTATACCGCAACCACCAGTTCACACAGTTTGCTCATACTTGCGCCTATCCGTATGATAATTTATATGTTTGAACGTCAAATTCCAGCACTCATCTCATTCTTGTGATTTTGGAAAACAACAAATATGTTTTTCCGAAAACCTTGAAAAAATTTTTTTATCATTCATATATGCTGACATTTGTCAACATGAACACATTTCATTTATATATTCATGTCTTCATTAGTGATTCCACTATAGGATGCACATCCAATCACATCTATGATAAAAAAAATCCCACACAGACTAACGACCAGCTGTCTAGAATCAGATAATCAATATGTAGTCATGTGGTAGACAAATTATGTGCATATAAGTTGTGATCACTTTTGTACAAACCAGCTATGAGTAAGCGCTCTATGGGAGCGTGAAACGCGTTAGCGGTTATGCTGCATTATCCCAACAAAGCCATGTACGGATTTTAATCATGTTATTACTTTTTCAATAAAGAGGATTTTATTTTTCACTTTTCCAATCCGGAGTGCGGCTGTCCAGATTTTTCCAAAACACACACATACCATTGGAATAGCAATTGCCGGCACCTGGGGCTCTCACAATCATCCACACAGCGGAGGACGGGAAGCTTGAACCCGGTCACCTAGAGCGGTGGTAACTATCTTGTTCATCTCAAATATCTGGACTTTTGCTACATAATTTTAATTTTTAGTTTTTAGTTTTTGATTTTTATTTTTAATTTAAATTTTTACTTTTTAATTTTTACTTTTTATATATAGTCGGAAGTGCAAACATCCCACAACAGACAGACTGAAATGGTCATGCCAATAATTATATATAGATGAGCCAAGGCATATCAGAGGATATGCTCATCTCCCCTCTCATCAATACATTACATACATCAGAGGACATTGAACATTGATTAGGGGTTTAAGATCAGAGATAAAATAGCATACCTTGTGGTGTATAGATCTGATGGCAGCTTATTTGCTCGAGTACAGTGTCTCTGTGGGGGCTGTGACTGTATGGGCTTCCATTGCTGACAGATCCTGGCCGGTGACACGTTCCTGTGTCCTGTAGCACCTGGTGGAACGCACGCCGCTCCTTTACTTCCGGGTTGCGGTCCACAGGGTGGAAGTGCGGTTGTAACGTCATATCCCGTGCGCCCTTCGGCACACAAGATTGACTCACTATGGTAAACAATGGCCTCCATTTTGCCGTAGGCATAGATAGAGGCCAAAGTCAGACAAAAACCGTCTGAAATACAAGCTAGAAGGGGATAAAATAATATTTATAGATATATGTGTACAATAAGTTGGATCTATGGTGCCACTAGAAGGAGGGGGAAAGGGGGGAAATGGGAAGAACCAGGGAAGGAGAGGATAGACTAAATGACCAGATACTAGACATAATAATCTAAATAAAAATTAGATGGAGAAACAGGGGCTGTTGTAGGATTGATTCTAGAGTTATAGCTAGAAGGTGACAGTATCCAGAACGTATGTATTTAAAAGCCAGCAAGAGATGCACTAGAATTAATAATAAAAAGTAGTAATGTAAAATACATATAATATACATTGTATAAAAAAATATATAAAAAAATATATACACATCCATCTTCATAGACATAAATGCGCATACAAAATTTTTTTAAAAAACAATATTATTAAAAATAAATCCGTATAGAAGTACAAAAGTCTGTGTACTTTGCCAGTATGATATAAAAAGGGGTTTGTTATAACCTCATATATATAATACATATAATGGTTTTGTACATTATTTCGGGTAACCCAGGGGTTACTTAATAGGCATCAGCGAAAGGGATAATAAATAAATAAAATAGAAATAAAAATGGGGGTTATATTAAGCAATAGAATGTATTGAATATGATGTTGAATAATGATAAAGATTAGATTACGTTGAGTTAGAAAGAATTATAAAAAGTCAATCAAATTCGTTAGATAAAATGGATATGGATATAATATATTATTTATGAAATATTAGATAGAGCCACTGCCTACAGATGTATGTATATATATATATATATATATATATATATATATATATATATATATATACACACATACAACATATGATTACACATGTATATACATATAGGTATAGGTGTACACATATATACTACCACATGAAGGACCTATATATGCTGTGATCTAGTCTTAGGGTAAATGTGTATTTTTATTTTTATTTTTATTTTATTTTTATTTTTATTATTATTTATATTTGGACATATCCTGTAAGAGGAGTATTATATTGATGTAATCTATAGATTGAAATACAAGATCTAGTAGGATATGGCTTAGACAATGGAAATGTAATAATAATACCTTAAAACCTCTACGAAAAGAGTGATATATAGGGCCAGGTAATATATGACTGTCACAGCAATAATAGGTTTAATCAATTGAATGCATATAGAGTTGAATAGATATAAAATTAGCCCTCCACAGTGGCTTAGTGCCAGCGTTATACTATTTTATGTATTTCTGGGTCTTCATTTAAGCCTCCTGAGGCGAGACTGCCGAGGGTGAAGATCCAGAAGGCTTCTCTTTTGCAAAGCCTCTGGTGTCTTCTTCCTGTATCCAGCTCACTTCCAATAGACTCAATCCCAAATACTTTCATGCCTGCGGGGTACCCTTGATGGGCCTCTACAAAGTGTCGAGGGACTGGATATTTGTCTCTTAGATTTATGATACCGCATTTATGTTCACCAATTCTAACTCGCATTGGACATTGTGTACGGCCTACGTATAGACGCCCACATGGACATACTATACCGTAGATCACATACTCTGTTCCACAGTTTATAAATTGCTTAATTTGGTGAATTCTCCCGTCTCTCCCTACTACAGTTTTTTTCCTATGCCACATGTACATGCATGTGCCACAGTTCTTAATACCGCACCTGTAGCATCCTTTTGGTCAAAAATTGTTGTCCAACTATTAGTTGGTTTGCTGGTATGTGTTTTTTCCCTACTTGGGGCTATCAGGCTCCTAAGTTCTCGGGGTTTCCGGAAAAAAATATTAGGGTGATCAGGGAGTGTCTTACCCAAAACGGGGTCGTGCTTCAGAATATTCCAATTCTTTTTGATAACACTCTGGATTTCGAACGCTTTATTTTCGACCACTTTCTGCAGGACATAGTGGTCGATCTGCCATCCTTTGTCAAAGATTCTGGTCATGTGCTGGAGATACTGTCAAATTACAAATGGCTACCCGGCTATAGGTGGCTCTCCTTAGATGTAGCCTCATTATATACATCAATAAATCATATATTTGGCTTAAGAGCCATCAACCATTTTCTACTCAAGGATGACAGAATGAACCCTCGGCAGGCCAAATTTTTATTGGATTGTGTGGAATTCTCTCTCACACACAATTACTTTTCCTTTTTAGGCGATCATTATTTGCAAATAAAAGGTGCAGCTATGGGAGCCAGGTTTGCCCCTAGCTATGCAAATATTTTTATGGGATTTTGGGAAGAACACTTCATATGGAAAAACAATCCCTTTGGGGCAAATCTGGCCCTATATGCGAGATACATTGACGACATTCTGATCATCTGGGATGGGTCGGATCAAAGTCTCCAGAACTTCTTAGAACATTGCAAAAACAATCCATTTGGGATAGAATTCACTCATGTTTTAGATGAGAAATGTCTGGTCTTTCTAGATTTGGAATTACAGAGTGACCAAGATGGTGACATTTTTTCCAAAACTCATTTTAAACCCAGCGGGGGGAAATTCATACTTACACGCTAAAAGTAACCACCATCCCAGGTGGATACAGAATGTCCCCTTTGGCCAATTTTGTCGCCTTAGAAGGACGTGTACCAAGAAAGAAGATTATTTAGAACAGAGCAAACTCCTTATGCAGAAGTTTAGAGAAAAAGGTTACGAAGCCAACCACATAGAATCAGCCTTTTCTAAGTATCTGGCTCTTTATGACGATCCACCTAGTGATGATTCGAACAACAAAAAATCTCGATACCAGACTACCCCTGATATCCAACAGGCCTGCTTCTCTACCCAATATACGAATAAAGCGTTCGAAATCCAGAGTGTTATCAAAAAGAATTGGAATATTCTGAAGCACGACCCCGTTTTGGGTAAGACACTCCCCGATCACCCTAATATTTTTTTCCGGAAACCCCGAGATCTTAGAAGCCTGATAGCCCCAAGTAGGGTAAAAACACATACCAGCAAACCAACTAATAGTTGGACAACAATTTTTGACCAAAAAGGATGCTACAGGTGCGGTATTAAGAACTGTGGCACATGCATGTACATGTGACATAGGAAAAAAACTGTAGTAGGGAGAGACGGGAGAATTCACCAATTTAAGCAATTTATAAACTGTGGAACAGAGTATGTGATCTACGGTATAGTATGTCCATGTGGGCGTCTATACGTAGGCCGTACACAATGTCCAATGCGAGTTAGAATTGGTGAACATACCGTATTTATCGGCGTATAACACTCACTTTTTTCCCCTTAAAATCAGGGGAAAGTCGCAGGTGCGTGTTATACGCCGATCCCGAACTGCACAACTTCAAAATCGCCGACCGCGTTTTGAAAATGGTGCCGCCGGCGCCAAAATACACAGAGCCGGTCCTCGGCTCTTTCCGGCGGCTCTCGTTCACTTTCGGCTCCACTCGTAGTCCCGAGCGGAGCTATCCGAACCTACTCAGCTAGGCTCGGATAGCTCCGCTCGGGACTACGAGTGGAGCCAAAAGTGAACGAGAGCTGCCGGAAAGAGCCGAGGACTGGCTCTGTGTATTTCGGCGCCAGCGGTGCCATTTTCAAATCGCAGTCGGCGATTTTGAAGACAGGGGATCGAAGGCTGCACTGGGGAAGGCTGCACTGGGGAAGGCTGCACTGGGCAAGGCTGCACTGGGGAAGGCTGCACTGGGGAAGGCTGCACTGACATGGCTGCACTGACATGGCTGCACTGACATGGCTGCACTGACATGGCTGCACTGACAAGGCTGCACTGGGGAAGGCTGCACTGACAAGGCTGCACTGACATGGCTGCACTGACAAGGGTGCACTGGGGAAGGCTACACTGACATGGCTGCACTGACATGGCTGCACTGACATGGCTGCACTGACAAGGCTGCACTGGGGAAGGCTGCACTGACAAGGCTGCACTGGGGCAAGGCTGCACTGAGAAGGCTGCAATGATGGGCATTTAAATGTAAATTTTTTTCCCTTCAACTTCCCTCCTAAAAGTTTTTTTTCCTTAAAATTCCCTCCTAAATTGGGGTGCGTGTTATACGCCGGTGCGTGTTATATGCCGATAAATACGGTAAATGCGGTATCATAAATCTAAGAGACAAATATCCAGTCCCTCGACACTTTGTAGAGGCCCATCAAGGGGACCCCGCAGGCATGAAAGTATTTGGGAAGTGAGCTGGATACAGGAAGAAGACACCAGAGGCTTTGCAAAAGAGAAGCCTTCTGGATCTTCACCCTCGGCAGTCTCGCCCCAGGAGGCTTAAATGAAGACCCAGAAATACATAAAATAGTATAACGCTGGCACTAAGCCACTGTGGAGGGCTAATTTTATATCTATTCAACTCTATATGCATTCAATTGATTAAACCTATTATTGCTGTGACAGTCATATATTACCTGGCCCTATATATCACTCTTTTCGTAGAGGTTTTAAGGTATTATTATTACATTTCCATTGTCTAAGCCATATCCTACTAGATCTTGTATTCCAATCTATAGATTACATCAATATAATACTCTTCTTACAGGATATGTCCTAATATAAATAATAAAAAATAAATAAATAAATAAATAAATAAAAATACACATATACCCTAAGACTAGATCACAGCATATATAGGTCCTTCATGTGGTAGTATATATGTGTACACCTATACCTATATGTATATACATGTGTAATCATATGTTGTATGTGTATGTGTGTATATATATATATATATATATATATATATATATATATATATATATATATATATATACATCTGTAGGCAGTGGCTCTATCTAATATTTCATAAATAATATATTATATCCATATCCATTTTATCTAACGAATTTGATTGACTTTTTATAATTCTTTCTAACTCAACGTAATCTAATCTTTATCATTATTCAACATCATATTCAATACATTCTATTGCTTAATATAACCCCCATTTTTATTTCTATTTTATTTATTTATTATCCCTTTCTCTGATGCCTATTAAGTAACCCCTGGGTTACCCGAAATAATGTACAAAACCATTATATGTATTATATATATGAGGTTATAACAAACCCCTTTTTATATCATACTGGCAAAGTACACAGACTTTTGTACTTCTATACGGATTTATTTTTAATAATATTGTTTTTTAAAAAAAATTTGTATGCGCATTTATGTCTATGAAGATGGATGTGTATATATTTTTTTATATATTTTTTTATACAATGTATATTATATGTATTTTACATTACTACTTTTTATTATTAATTCTAGTGCATCTCTTGCTGGCTTTTAAATACATACGTTCTGGATACTGTCACCTTCTAGCTATAACTCTAGAATCAATCCTACAACAGCCCCTGTTTCTCCATCTACTTTTTATTTAGATTATTATGCCTAGTATCTGGTTATTTAGTCTATCCTCTCCTTCCCTGGTTCTTCCCATTTCCCCCCTTTCCCCCTCCTTCTAGTGGCACCATAGATCCAACTTATTGTACACATATATCTATATATATTATTTTATCCCCTTCTAGCTTGTATTTCAGACGGTTTTTGTCTGACTTTGGCCTCTATCTATGCCTACGGCAAAATGGGAGGCATTGTTTACCATAGTGAGTCAATCTCGTGCGCCGAAGGGCGCACGGGATATGACGTCACGACCGCACTTCCACCCTGTGGACCGCAACCCGGAAGTAAAGGAGCGGCGTGCGTTCCACCAGGTCCTACAGGACACAGGAACGTGTCACCAGCCAAGACCTGTCAGCAATGGAAGCCCATACAGTCACAACCCCCACAGAGACACTGTACTCGAGCAAATGAGCTGCCATCATATCTATATACCACAAGGTATGCTATTTTATCTCTGATCTTAAACCCCTAATCAATGTTCAATGTCCTCTGATGTATGTAATGTATTGATGAGAGGGGAGATGAGCATATCCTCTGATATGCCTTGGCTCATCTATATATAATTATTGGCATGACCATTTCAGTCTGTCTGTTGTGGGATGTTTGCACTTCCGACTACATATAAAAAGTAAAAATTAAAATTAAAATTAAAAATTAAAAATCAAAAACTAAAAATTAAAATTAAATACTAGAGCTAGAACTAGAAACTAGAAATTACAAATATAACTATAAATTAAACTAAAATCTTATTATACATAACAAGTTTCTTTAATAAAAATTAAAAATAAATAAATTAATATACTATGGCCCTTTAATAATGACAAAAAAGCCAAGACCCACCCTTCTTAGAGGACCGCCCACTAATCAAGGGAGGAGCCTTAGAACCAACCCGACCAGTCTTGTCTAGATGGACACATGTATAAAAGCCAGCAGGAGACCAACACTATTAAGGCTCTGATGAAGAAGGGTAACCTTCGAAACGCGTTAGCCAGCAGTAGTCCGTACGCCTCCTTCCTGGGACCTGGAAAACTGCTACCACTGGATTATCCTCCTCTGTGCCATACACAATGCGATTTTTTTCTTCGACCTTTTTGAGTAGTTTTTATCTTGTTTTTAATTAATAAATCTGTCAAGGATAATGCACTAGGCTGGTGGGCTCTTTTTCTTTCTTTTCCTGTAGACTTCTCCCTGTGGCCAAATACCGCAAGGTAGCGACCAACCTCTGCTCCGGAGTGATGGCTTGCCTCATGCAGGTATCCAGGCATATGAGAGAACTGGTCACGCTGAAGCAACCAATTCTTGGTCCATGAACTCCTCCCCACCCTGTTCATGGACTGGACTTGTGTCAAGGTCAGGACCCCAACACCAAGCCCCCGCACAGCACGAACTCTACGAGGAGTAGGCATACGAAACATGGCTAGAAAACGGTCGGCTGCTCAAAACGAAGTAACAGAACGCACTGAAGAACAGCAAGGCCTGTGAAGAGCGACCTGAAAACCAGTAACGAACGAACAAGAATACAATGACTAAGTCACGCGGAACTTGCTGCACGCACTGAAGAGCAGATACAAACCCACAAGCACAAACTGAACGGCAGAAAACGATCTGAAAGCCACGAGTCTGAAAAAGCGCGAATCGTCTCTCACCAAACTTTTACTAACACGAGATTAGCAAAAGGAGCCCAAAGGGTGTCGCGCTTGGTTCTGAACCGGCCTTTTCTAGTCTCGTCGTACGTGGTGTACGTGACCGCGTGGTTGCTGATCGGAAATTCCGACAACTTTGTGCTACTGTGTGTAGGCAAAACAAGTTTGAGCCAACATCCATCTGAAAAAATCCTAGGATTTTGTTGTCGGAATGTCCGAACAAAGTCCGACCGTGTGTACGCCCTATTAGAGGTATAGGCAAAGAATTTTTGTAGAGATGCTGGGTTTTAACTCTATTTATCACGTCTATTACATTGGGTGCTTTAGCTGTCTTCCAGATTGAGGTAATGGTCAGACGTGCTGCTATGAGGATGTGAGTGATTATCGGTGTTGTGGGAGTATATTATCGATACCAAGGCTAAGTAGGGCTAGAGCTGGTTTGGGAGGGAGTATATTTCCTGTAATTGTTGCTAACCAAGGAGAATACTGAGTTCCAGAAACTCTAAACAGTTTTACATTCCCACATTAAGTGAAATAGAGTTACTTTGTGTGACGGATCCTATCCCACACTCCGCTGAGTGCTTCCATCAGTAACACCGCTTCCTCCAGTCTGACCATCAGTGAGATATATTATTATAGCTGCATTGAATACACTCTATCGAAAAGCCAGTGGCGTGCAAAACACACCTCAAAAACTTCCACCCGGTGCCAAAAAAAAGTGGCCACACATAGAGAGTGAAACACAAAAACGTGCAACGGGTGTACAGAGTCCTCCACTAGGGAAGGACCTTACCCTGATCCCCCGGGGCATTAGGCTCCAGACAGGGACTGAGGTACTCAGACAAAGGGTCCATCTGGCCGAAACCAGGCAGACCCCCACAACTGGAAGGTCTGCCGAAGCAGACCGACCCAAGTACAGTGGGGCTCCCCCAAAGGGAGACCCCTCAAAGGAGAGAGCGAATCAAGCCAAAAGGCCTATGTCCACCCCCTCCCAAGACTTTCAGAGTAGGCCCAAGGACCCACACCCTACTCGCCACACAGTGACAAAACGTGTATACAAAGACAATCAAAAAAAGACAAAAAGGTGACAAACAGGGGTAAAAGAAAGAGTGGGGAAGATAGTGAGATGGGAGAGTGAAAGTGGCCATTGTGCTATACAATGGCCGGCCTTCCTGCCAGGCATAAAAATTCCCCCTGGTCCTGGCCAAAAGGCCCGGCCTAAGAGGCAGGTGCGATAAACGTGTGTTGTAGTGAAAGTGACCATGGTGCCATAAAATCAAGTGCTATAGACTATACGGCACTATACGGACTATAAGACTATACGGCACCCCTGAACTGCCACTTCAGGGGCACATTCACCACTAGGGATGAGCTTCGTGTTCGAGTCGAACCCATGTTCGACTCGAACATCTGCTGTTTGGTCGTTCGCCGAATTGCGAACAATATGGGCCGTTCGCGCCAAATTCGTGTGGCGCGTCACGGCCCATAATTCACTGTTCACAGTGCATTGCTGGATGATTATTGGCCAAGCATGCACTATGACCCGCAATCACAGCGCCGCCTGAACAGAGAGCCGTAATTGGCCAAAGCCAAGGAGGCTTTGGCCAATTATGGCTCAGGGGATTTAGTACACGCCCCACACTATATAAGGCCGCTTGCACGGCGGCCCTGTGTAGTGTGTGTTCCGGCATTCATTGAGAGAGCGAGAGAGAGAGACAGTGACATTTGAGTTGAGTTAGATAGATTAGGCAGAACAGTCAGTCAGTTAGCTGCACTTACAGTGTATTGTGTATATATATGCATCCCAGATGTTGCATATATATATATATACACTGTATTCAGTTTAGCTAGATCCGTTCTTGTTATTTTCCTAGGCTATTTACAGTTAGTGCAGTGCGTCCTGCTCACAGTGTTCAGCTAGATCCGTTCCTGCTATCTTCTTACTGACAGGCAGGCTTGTTTTGTTACAATATATACAGCTACCTGAAGAAAATTGCTTGTGTTCTTTTGATCCTATTAGTACCACAGTCAGGCAGCTAGACTATTTACAGTTAGTGCAGTGCGTCCTGCTCACAGTGTTCAGCTAAAACTACAAGTTAGTGGGGTGTGTCCTGCTCACAGTGTTCAGCTAAACCTTCAAGTTAGTGGGGTGCGTTCTGTTCACAGTGTTCAGCTAAACCTACAAGTTAGTGGGGTGTGTCCTGCTCACAGTGTTCAGCTAAACCTACAAGTTAGTGTGGTGTGTCCACCTCACAGTGTTCAGCTAAACCTACAAGTTAGTGGGGTGCGTCCTGCTCACAGTGTTCAGCTAAACCTACAAGTTAGTGGGGTGCGTCCTGCTCACAGTGTTCAGCTAGATCCGTTCCTGTTATCTTCTTACTGACAGGCAGGCTTGTCTTGTTACAGTATATACAGCTACCTGAAGAAAATTACTGGTGTTCTTTTGATCCTATTAGTACCACAGTCAGGCAGCTAGACTATTTAAAGTTAGTGCAGTGCGTCCTGCTCACAGTGTTTAGCTAAACCTACAAGTTAGTGGGGTGCGTCCTGCTCACAGTGTTCAGCTAAACCTTCAAGTTAGTGGGGTGCGTTCTGTTCACAGTGTTCAGCTAAACCTACAAGTTAGTGGGGTGCGTCCACCTCACAGTGTTCAGCTAAACCTACAAGTTAGTGCAGTGCGTCCTGCTCACAGTGTTCAGCTAGATCCGTTCCTGTTATCTTCTTACTGACAGGCAGGCTTGTCTTGTTACAGTATATACAGCTACCTGAAGAAAATTACTGGTGTGCTTTTGATCCTATTAGTACCACAGTCAGGCAGCTAGACTACTTACAGTTAGCGCAGTGCGTCCACCTCACAGTGTTCAGCTAAACCTACAAGTTAGTGGGGTGCGTCCTGCTCACAGTGTTCAGTTAAACCTACAAGTTTAGTGCAGTGCGTCCTGCTCACAGTGTTCAGCTAGATCCGTTCCTGTTATCTTCTTACTGACAGGCAGGCTTGTCTTGTTACAGTATATACACCTACCTGAAGAAAATTACTGGTGTTCTTTTGATCCTATTAGTACCACAGTCGGGCAGCTAGACTATTTAAAGTTAGTGCAGTGCGTCCTGCTCACAGTGTTCAGCTAAACCTACAATTTAGTGGGGTGCGTCCTGCTCACAGTGTTCAGCTAAACCTACAAGTTAGTGGGGTGCGTCCACCTCACAGTGTTCAGCTAAAGCTACCTGTAGAAGGTTGGTGGTGTTCTCATACTACAGGCAGGCAGTTGATTTTGCTAGCTGCAGTATCAGTACATATATATATATCCCAGCTTAGTACAGCTACAGGCCATTAGTATGTCTGGAAGGCCAAGAAGGAGAGGCAGACAGTCACAAGCCAATAAGAGAGGGCAAGCAGGCTCTGTGTCTAGTGCTGGTCATGGAGACGGTACATCCTCATCAGCACGTGGCCGTGGGACACGCTTGACCTTTTTTTCGGCAGCTGGCCGTGTTGAGCCGCAACATGCGGAAGACTTGGTCGAGTGGATGACCAAGCCGTCCTCATCCTCTCTCACCCATGCCCAGGGTACTTTGTCTGGAAAAGCAGCGGCCCCTCGGCGCAATGGCATCAGTGACTCCTTCCCTAGCCCCACCATGTCCTCCTGAGGAGTCCCTCGAACTGTTTGACCACAGTGTTGGGTACATGCTCCAGGAGGATGTCCAGCGTTTGGAAGGCTCTGATGATGATACTGAGCTCGATGAAGGCAGTAACATGAGCACGGACAGAGGGGGTGCCCAAGAAGGACAGCAATCTGGCAGTCATGCTCCCCCTGCTGCAGCATACTGCCAGGTTTGCTCCAGTGATGAGGAGGGAGGGGATGATGAGGTCACTGACTCAACGTGGGTGCCTGATAGGAAAGAGGAGGAGGAGGCACACCACCAACGAGGCAGGATGCCCTCCAGGGGCCAGCCTAAGGGCAGCACATTGACTGCATCACAACCCAAAGCTCCACATGTGCAGGGCGCTGCAGTCTCTGTGCGTTATTCAAAAAGTTCTTTGGTGTGGGCCTTTTTTGAGACGAGTGCATGAGATCGCACCGCTGCTATTTGCAACATATGTCTCAAGCATATCTCACGTGGCCAAAACATCTCCCGCTTGGGTACCACATGCTTGACCAGACATATGTTGACCTGCCATGCAGTTTGTTGGCAAGCGTATCTAAAAGACCCACACCAAAGAACAAAGAGGACCTCTCCTTGCTCCTTATCAGCTGAGATTTCCAACCCCACTATACCTTCAGTCCTCTCTGAGACCTGCACTGAGAGGAATGAAGGTGTAGAATTAGGTGTGTCACAGCCAAGTACTTGTGGGCAATCTGCTTTTGGTACACCGACGTCAGATTGTACCAGGCAAATTTCCCTGCCCCAGCTGCTGCACCGCCAAAAGAAGTTTGCTCCCAGCCATCCACATGCCCAGCGGTTGAATGCTAGCTTGGCAAAATTGCTAGCACTTCAACTGCTGCCTTTTTAGTTGGTAGACTCTGCCCCCTTCCGTGAGTTTGTGGAATGTGCGGTTCCTCAGTGGCAGGTACCCAAACGCCACTTTTTCTCACGGAAGGCGATTCCGGCTCTCTACCGGCATGTGGAAGGCAATGTCCATGCCTCGCTGGACAGGGCGGTCAGCGGTAAGGTGCATATTACCGCTGACTCATGGTCCAGCAGACATGGACAGGGATGTTACCTAAGTTTCACGGTGCATTGGGTGACTCTGCTGGCAGCTGGGAAGGATGCAGGACAAGGTTCAGTAGTGTTGGAGGTTGTTCCGCCACCACGCCTCCAAAATGCTAATGATTGTGACACACCTCTCTCCTCCACCCCCTCCTCTTCTTCTTCCTCCATGGCCTCTTCCTGTGCTTTGTTCTCGGAACCAGCGGTGCTCCGTAGCCGTTCAAGGGGCTACGCAAGTACGCAGGCCAAAAAATGCCATGCGGTGCTTGAGCTGGTGTGCTTGGGGGACAGGAGCCACACTGGGGCACAGGTTCTGTCAGCTCTGCAGGGGCAGGTTCAGAGGTGGTTGACGCCACGCCAACTTAAGGCAGGAATGGTGGTTTGCGACAATGGCACCAACCTCCTCTCTGCCCTCCGACAGGGACAAATGACCAATGTGCCCTGTTTGGCTCACGTCCTTAACTTGGTGGTGCAGCGGTTCTTGGGCAGGTACCCGGGCTTACAGGATGTCCTGAGGCAGGCCAGGAAAGTCTGTGTGCATTTCCGCCGGTCATATAATGCCAGTGCTCGGCTGACGGACCTCCAAAAGGAGTTTAACCTGCCCAAGAACCGCCTAATCTGTGACATGCCCGCCAGGTGGAACTCAACGTTGGCCATGCTGCAGCGGCTGCACACGCATCAGAGGGCCATCAATGAGTACCTGTGCGACTATGGCACCAGGACAGGGTCAGGGGAGCTTGGTTTTTTTTCCCCACGCCAGTGGGCCATGATCAGGGATGCATGCACTGTCCTGTCACCATTTGAGGAGGTCACGAGGATGGTGAGAAGTGACAGTGCATGCATCAGTGACACTGCCCCCCCTGTCCACCTGTTGGAGAACACGCTGCGTGGAATAATGGACAGGGCACTTGAGGCAGAACAGAGGCAGGAAGAGGAGGACTTCCTTAGCTCTCAAGGCCCCCTTTATCCAGACAGTGTTCCTGCGTGCCCGCCAATCACACAGGAAGAGGACGAGGAGGAGGAGGAAGATTGTGTCAGTATGGAGGTGGAGCCTGGCACTCAGCATCAGCAGCAGTCTTTAAGGGATCAGTCCCAAGAAACACATGGACTTGTACGTGGCTGGGAGGAGGTGGCTGCGGACCATGTCGTCCTTAGTGACCTAGAGGACTCCGGACCGAATGCCTCAGCAAACCTACGCTGCATGGCCTCCCTGATCCTGCAAAGCCTGCGTAAGGATCCTCGTATTCGTGGTATCAAGGAGAAGGACCAATACTGGCTGGCAACCCTCCTTGATCCACGTTACAAGTGTAAGGTTGCGGACCTTATCTTGCCATTGCAGAGGGAGCACAGGATGAAACATCTTCGGGAGGCCTTGCAGAAAGGTCTGTGCAACGCGTTCCCAGAGACTGGGAGGTTACAAACTCCTGTTTCTGGACAACGTGTTGCTGAGGCTTCGGTCAGTCAAAGAAGGAGCGGTGGAGAAGGTGGCCGTCTGACCAATGCGTTCAGACAATTTTTTGGTCCGCAGCCCCAAGGTATGATCGGTTCCAGCAACCATCGCCAGCGTCTGTTTTACATGGTGCAGGAATACCTAGGGGCAAGATCAGACTTGGACACCTTTCCCACCGAAAATCCTCTGGGTTACTGGGTCTTGAGGATGGATCACTGGCCAGAGCTTGCACAGTATACAATTGAGCTACTGGCCTGTCCTGCATCCAGCGTTCTTTTGGAACGCACATTCAGTGCTGCTTGAGGCGTGGTAACCGATCACAGGGTGCGTCTGTCCACCGACTCGGTCGATCGACTGACCTTCATAAAAATGAATCAGTCTTGAATCACCACCAGCTACCAAGCACCTGATGCTGATGTAACCGAATAATTTTTTTTGAAATCTCAGATCCCTTCAAAGACTGCCTATGCTGATGCTGAGTGACTATCCCTGAGTAATTATCCTCTTCCTCCTCAATCATCACGCTGATAGCTTGTAAGAACATTTTTGGTTCTGGGCGCCACCACCAGTGCCTAAGGCACAATTTTTCAGCCCCTGTTTAACAGGGGCATGTAATTACAATTTTTGATGCAATACTTTGCAGCAGGGCTCGTTCCTGCATTCCAACTAGAGTGTCTGTGAGGGGTTTCAGTGTTGTGGCACCAGCACCAGTGCCTAAGGCCCAATTTGTCTGCCCCTGTTTAACAGGGGCATGTAATTACAATTTTTGATGCAATACTTTGCAGCAGGGCTCGTTCCTGTGTTCCAACTAGAGTGTCTGTGAGGGGTTGCAGTGTTGTGGCACCAGCACCAGTGCCTAAGGCCCAATTTTTCTGCCCCTGTTTAACAGGGGCGTGTAATTACAATTTTTGATGCAATACTTTGCAGCAGGGCTCGTTCCTGCGTTCCAACTAGAGTGTCTGTGAGGGGTTGCAGTGTTGTGGCACCAGCAGCACCACCACCACCAAAGGCCCAATTTTTCTGCCCCTGTTCAACAGGGGCATGTAATTACAATTCTTGATCTAATATTTCACAGCAGGGCCCATTTCTGCACCCACCAAGAGCAAGTGAGGACTTACAGTGTTGTGGCACCAGCACCACCACCACCACCACCAAAGGCCCAGTTTTTCTGCCCCTGTTCAACAGGGGCATGTAATTACAATTCTTGATCTAATATTTCACAGCAGGGCCCTGTGAGGGCTTACGTTGTTGTGGCCACAACAACACCTAAGGCCCAAATTTCTGCTGAGTATATAGGGCAGGCCCCTACTTTCAAACATCTAACTTACAAATGACTCCTCCTTGCAAACGGAAGGAGACAACAGGAAGTGAGATGAAATCTACCCCTAGGAAGGGAAATTCTCTCCTGTAAGAGTTAATATGGGAAAAACATTTCTCCTTTCCACTGATGCTTTCCAATCGTTGTTCCACAAAAAAACCCCAAATTCTCAAAAAACATTTGTCATTGGGACAAAAAGTGAGGTGAAATCTTCTAAAGAAGAGGAAAGACAGCAAAACAAATGTCACAGGGGTGATAACCCTTCCCTATGTTTTCCAAAAAGCTTAAAAAAGAATTTTTGGCTGGAGCTAAACACGTTAAAAATGTACCCGTTCAAAATGACAAACAGATTCTACTTAACAACAAACCTACAGTCCCTGTCTTGTTTGCACCGCCTGTATACTGCTGTTCAGAGTATATAGGGCCTGGTGGCCCCACACCTTTCCTTATTTTAATTTGGGTGCGGGGTTCCCCTTAATATCCATACAAGACCCAAAGGGCCTGGTAATGGACTGGGGGGTACCCATGCCGTTTGTCTCACTGATTTTCATCCATATTGCCAGGACCCGACATTACATTAAACCCGCAAGCAGTTTTAAATGAGATTTTTTCCTTTAAAAATGACATTTTGTGCAGGGACTGTTTTAAACACGGGAAACACACACCACTTTACAGGCATACTATAGACACCCCCCAGGTATGATATTTAAAGGAATATTTCACTTTTTTTTTTTTTTACTTTAAGCATCATTAAAATCACTGCTCCCGAAAAAACGGCCGTTTTTAAAAGTTTTTTTTGCATTGATACATGTCCCCTGGGGTATGACCCGGGTCCCCAAACCCTTTTTAGGACAATACCATGCAAATTAGCCTTTAAAATGAGCACTTTTGATTTTGAACGTTCGAGTTCCATAGACGTCCATGGGGTTCTAACGTTCCTGCGAACTTTCGGTCCGTTCGCAGGTTCTGATGCGAACCAAACCGGAGGGTGTTCGGCTCATCCCTATTCACCACTGGCTTTTCGAAGAAGCCCTGACCCCCCAGCCCAGACCACAGCAGACCCCACCACAGGTAGGAAGGATATGGAGATCAGGAAGCCGGAAAAGAGCCCTTTACCATCAGGCTCTGCCGTCGCTCCCATCACTCCCTCCTAATTACATTCGGGAAGTACTAACCACTCCCCCCCTACAAGAGGGGAGTAAGTGTTCTCTCCCGAATAACTGTCTGGAGCTGGATCCGCCCCAATCCAGGCCAGAAGGCCAGGGTCCCAACCCTCTGGTTCAGACCCTGTGGTTCTCCATCCCCATCAGAAGGCTTCCCTTTCAGCTACGAACCGCTCCAGGTCACCTAAATTCAAGCGGGCTTTGCATAGCAACCGCAATCCCATCTCTATTTCGCCATAGATCAGGGACGGAAGCAAGCGCCACCTCCTGGAAACTGATAAGAACAGATACTACACTTGATCTTAGCCAAAAGGCCGAGAAGCAATTAGCAATAATCACGCCTCAGTTGAACCTCATTGGCTATGATACTGCCACTGTGCAAAGCTGCATTGAATACAAGTCTAGCCGAAAATAGCTTGTAGAATCTTGAATGCTTTATTGGACAGAACACAGCCTTTTTATACACATTTAACACAAGAGGTTAGATAACGAGGTAGGGCTGACTCATGGATACTCCCCCCCTCCTCTCTAGCAAAACCTTAAAAGACAATTATATAATTAACATGTTAATTAACACAACACTTAAGGCATCCCAGGTGACCAGACAGTTCGTCTCCACAGGTCAATGTGATCAGCTCTTTCAAGAATCATGTATTGTTCAGAATTAACAACCAAATAACAGGGTGAATGTGGACATAAAAAGGTCCTTGTAGCCAGTGTCCGTGACAGTGCCCCCCCCCTGTCCCATAGTCCGGCAGACCCAACTAGATCCACCACAGGTCAGCTTGGGGCTGTCCGGGAGAGTTTTACAGTTCAGTTTGCCAGGAAAGTCCATCAGCGTTCCTATTCCTGGCCGATACTGTATGGTAAAATTGTAAGGCTGCAGTGCCAAGCTCCATCGTAACAAACGTCCATTATCCCCGGAGACCCGATTAAGTCAGATTAATGGATTGTGGTTGGTGAGCACCGTAAAAGATCGTCCGTAGAGATAAGGTTGGAATTTCTTGAGAGCCCACACCAGCGCCAAACACTCCTTCTCCACGGCTGCATAACCGACTTCCCTGGGTAGCAGCTTCCGACTGCTGTAGGCCACTGGGTGCTCACCGCCATCAGGTCCTACTTGGCTCAGTACTGCCCCCAACCCAAATGTAGAGGCATCTGTGTGGACACAAAAACGTTTGGTTGGGTCAGGGGCAGCTAGAACAGGAGCTGAAGTTAGTGCATTCTTTAATCGTTGGAAGGCAGCTTCACACTTGGGGGACCACAGTACCTGTCGGGGAAGGTGCTTCTTAGTCAGGTCTGTCAGGGGCTTAGCGATGGAACTATATTGTGGGACAAATTTCCTATAGTACCCAGCTGTGCCGAGGAACGCCAGGACCTGGGTTTTAGTACGGGGGGTCGGCCACTTGGCAACTGCCTCAATCTTAGCAGGCTCGGGTCATTGTTGTCCACTGCCTACTCGATGTCCAAGGTACTGTACCTCGGACATCCCTATGCTGCATTTCTCTGGCTTAAGGGTTAGTCCTGAAGCCTTGATGTGGTTTAACACGACACCCTGGTGAACCAGATGGTCCTCCCAGGTATCACTGTAGATCGCAATGTCATCCAGATATGCACAAGCATAGCCCTGGAGGCCATCAAGGAGTTGGTCTACCATCCTCTGGAAAGTCGCCGGTGCATTCTTCATCCCAAATGGCATTACTTTAGACTGATATAAGCCAAATGGGGTAATGAACGCCGATTTCGGAATAGATTCCGCATCCAGGGGAATTTGCCAGTATCCTTTGCGTAGGTCAAGGGTTGTCAGAAATTTTCCCCGAGCAATGCGATCTAACAGATCATCGACCCGGGGCATAGGGTAAGCATCAGTGGTGGTGCACTCATTTAATCTGTGGTAGTCTACACAGAAGCGAGTTGTGCCTTCGGTACAAGGACCACCGGGGAAGCCCAGGGGCTGCTGGATGGCTCAATGACTCCCAACTCAAGCATCTCCTTAACCACTTCAGCCCCGGAAGGATTTACCCCCTTCCTGACCAGAGCACTTTTTACAATTTGACACTGCGTCGCTTTAACTGCTAATTGCGCGGTAATGCAATGCTGTTCCCAAACGAAATATGCATCCTTTTCTTCCCACAAATAGAGCTTTCTTTTGATGGTATTTGATCACCTCTGCCGTTTTTATTTTTTGCGCTATAAACGGAAAAAGACCGAAAATTTTGAAAAAAATGATATTTTCTACTTTTTGTTATAAAAAAATCTAATAAACTCAATTTTAGTGATACATTTAGGCCAAAATGTATTCGGCAACATGTCTTTGGTAAAAAAAAATGTAATAAGCGTATATTTATTGGTTTGGGCAAAAGTTATAGCGTCTACAGACTAGGGTACATTTTCTGGAATATACACAGCTTTTAGTTTATGACTGCCTATGTCATTTCTTGAGGTGCTAAAATGGCAGGGCAGTACAAACCCCCCCCAAATGACCCCATTTTGGAAAGTAGACACCCCAAGGAATTGCTGAGAGGCATGTTGAGCCCATTGAATATTATTCTTTTTTGTCCCAAGTGATTGAATAATGACAAAAAAAAAAATTACAAAAAGTTGTCACTAAATGATATATTGCTCACACAGGCCATGGACATATGTGGAATTGCACCCCAAAATACATTCAGCTACTTCTCCTGAGTACGGGGATACCACATGTGTGGGACTTTTTGGGAGCCTAGCCGCGTACGGGGCCCCGAAAACCAATCACCGCCTTCAGGATTTCTAAGGGCGTAAACTTTTGATTTCACTCCTCACTACCTATCACAGTTTTGAAGGCCATAAAATGCCCAGATGGCACAACCCCCCCCCCAAATGACCCCATTTTGGAAAGTAGACACCCAAAGCTAATTGCTGAGAGGCATGTTGAGTCCATGGAATATTTTATATTTTGACACAAGTTGCGGGAAAGTGACAATTTTTTTTTTTTTTGCACAAAGTTGTCCCTAAATGATATATTGCTCACACAGGCCGTGGGCATATGTGGAATTGCACCCCAAAATACATTTAGCTGCTTCTCCTGAGTATAGGGATACTACATGTGTGGGACTTTTTGGGAGCCTAGCCGCGTACGGGGCCCCGAAAACCAATCACCGCTTTCAGGATTTCTAAGAGTGTAAATTTTTGATTTCACTCTTCACTGCTTATCACAGTTTCGGAGGCCATAGAATGCCCAGGTGGCACAAACCCCCCCCCAAATGACCCCATTTTGGAAAGTAGACACCCCAAGCTATTTGCTGAGAGGCATGGTGAGTATTTTGCAGCTCTCATTTGTTTTTAAAAATGAAGAAAGACAAGAATTTCAATTTTCAAAACTTTGTGACAAAAAGTGAGGTCTGCAAAATACTCACTATACCTCTCATCAAATAGCTTGGGGTGTCTACTTTTCAAAATGGGGTCATTTGGGGGGGGGGGTTTGTGCCACCTGGGCATTCCATGGCCTTCGAAACTGTGATAGGCAGTGAAGAGTGAAATCAAAAATTTACGCCCTTAGAAAGCCTGAAGGCAGTGCTCGGTTTTCGGGGTCCCGTACGCGGCTAAGTTCTCAAAAAGTCTCACACATGTGGTATCCCCGTACTCAGGAGAAGCAACAGAATGTATTTTGGGGTGTAATTTCACATATTCCCATGGCATGTTTGAGCAATATATCATTTAGTGACAACTCTGTGCAAAAAAAAAAAAAAATTGTCTCTTTCCCGCAACTTGTGTCACAATATAAAATATTCCATGGACTCGACATGCCTCTCAGCAAATAGCTTGGGGTGTCTACTTTCCAAAATGGGGTAATTTGGGGGGGTTTTGAACTGTCCTGGCATTTTATGCACAACATTTAGAAGCTTATGTCACACATCACCCACTCTTCTAACCACTTGAAGACAAAGCCCTTTCTGACACTTTTTGTTTACATGAAATTTTTTTTTTTTTTTTAAAGAAAATTACTTTGAACCCCCAAACATTATATATTTTTTTAAAGCAAATGCCCTACAGATTAAAATGGTGGGTGTTTCTTTTTTTTTCACACAGTATTTGCACAGCGATTTTTCAAACGCATTTTTTTGGGAAAAAACACACTTTTTTAAATTTGAATGCACTAAAACACATTATATTGCCCAAATGTTTGATGGAATAAAAAATATGATCTTAGGCCGAGTACATGGATACCAAACATGACATACTTAACAATTGCGCACAAACGTGCAGTGGCAACAAAATAAATACATTTTTAAAAGCCTTTAAAAGCCTTTACAGGTTACCACTTTAGATTTACAGAGGAGGTCTGCTGCTAAAATGACTGCCCTCGATCTGACCTTCGCGGTGATACCTCACATGCATGGTGCAATTGCTGTTTACATTTGACGCCAGACCAACGCTTGTGTTCGCTTAGCGCGAGAGCAGGGGGCAACAGGGGTGCTTTTTTTTTTTTTTTTTTTTTTTTCTTTATTATTTTTTTGCTTTTTTATCTTATTTTTAAACTGTTCCATTTATTTTTTTTAATCATTTTTATTGTTATCTCAGGGAATGTAAATATCCCCTATGATAGCAATAGGTAGTGACAGGTACTGTTTTTTGAAAAAAATTGGGGTCTATTAGACCCTAGATCTCTCCTCTGCCCTCAAAGCATCTGACGACACCAGTAGTGGTAGCCAGCACTCAGGACAGGAGGGACAATAATAGCGGGTGTCACGCCTATATCCGCGCTTGCTGCAGACACAACATCTTTTTTGGGGGGGTTAGTTGGGTTTGGGTACTCGGGAGGACATAAAGAAAATGCCTCTCATGCAGCCGACTGCATTTGGTTGGGGATGTGAATGGGGGAATTACGGGCGCTGCAGAGGTGGTGGTTCCCAATTAGGATTGGCGAATGCAGCAGGAAGGGCATTATGGGCACGACGGGCCTGTTTGTCTTCTTCTTTTTTTTTTTCATTCAAAGTTTTATTGAAATAGGTACAAGAAAAATAAAAATAAAACAGTGCACATTGCTTCCATCGCAGATGCAACTGCGTGTATTGTTTTTCACACAAAACATTTACGCATAAGGTAGCTAACATTTACGAAATATTTAGTTCTGGTTTAGGAACTGAATTCGCAAAACATTTCAAGTATGGTTAAACTTTTCAGTTGAATTAAACATTACTGTAGTGAACTGAAGTGTAACACACTTGGTCATTTCGCAGGAACAATTCTAATCTGAAACATTAGTTGAAAATTATTAATAGCTTCAAATTCAGCTTGAGCTAGCAAAAACATCTGTCTTCTTAATTAAAATGAAGGATGTGCTCAGTGTAGGTAGATTAAAGAAAGTAAAGATTTAGAGAAGAGAAGCCAGGTTAAGTAATAGGAGGTATCTTACAAGTGGTATCATAGTGAATCACTTAAATCATATTAGGATCTTTCAAAGGTCAATTCCAGGTATCAACTCCAGGTGTATCATCCCAGTGTGAGTCAGCACTTTATGCATATTTGAAAATCAGCCATGGTTGCCAGGTTTTGTGAAACCTTTCAATGTTGCCTTTATCTTGTGCCAGGGTGTCTTCCATCTATTTTTTTCACCCATTCGTCAATAGATGGAGCTTGGGTAGAGTTCCAATGTAAGGGGATCAGTGATTTGGCTGCGTTTAGAAGGTGCTTTGTTCGGGAGTGTTTATAGCGTTTAAGGGAGAATTTGGTTATATGTAGCAAACAACAAGCTGCATTCAGTTCTATCTTTGTTTCAGTGATTGTTTTGATTAGTCTACATACTTCATTCCAGAAGGGCTCAATCTTGGGACAATGCCACCAGATGTGTGCCAGAGACCCCCTTTCCGATATCCAGCACAAATCAGATTTCTGTTTATCCCATTTGTGTAATTTGTCAGGTGTGTTATACCAGCGTGTCAGCAATTTATAACTTGTTTCTTGAAGTTTTGTGCTGATAGAACATTTGTGTGTTAATATACAAGCATACCTCCATTGTTGATCCGTTATTTCTTCTTTCAGTTCCTCCGACCATCTCCTCCTATGTCCACTCCCTCCCGCAGCTCCCGCATATCTCAGCCAAGAATATGCTACCAATGTAGCTCTGTCAAGTGGCTTCCCTTCTTTGCAAACCGATTCTAGGGCAGTCAGGGGTCTACATAGTTGTTGGTCATTTTTAAATTTACCTAAATAGCTTCTTATTTGAAAGTAGGTCCATTGTCTCATATGGGGTAGATTTTTTTTCTGATTTAAGTAGTGACCAATCTCTAAATTTATTGTCTGTGTAGCAGTCTCCAGCCAGCAGAGGAACGTTCTGCATCGGTGGTAGGAGTGTCGGGTTGTGCATACCTGGCAAAAAGTCAGGATTGTCTAACAGCGGTGTCAGGGGACTTGGTAGTGTAGTAAGCTCTTTTTGTTTTGCTATTGTATTAATGATTCGCAAAGTCGTGCCAGTGATTGGGTGTTTGCGCAGGATATGTGGGTAACTATTCAGGGCAACCCATGGCGAATACTTCAGTGAGCATGTGGATAACTCCGCTTCTAAGGCAACACAGTCTTTCGTGTGGTCATGGCAGTGCCAGTCGACGACTCTCGCTATGTGTGATGCATAATAGTAGTGCTGAAAGTTTGGTAGGTTAATGCCTCCTAGATCTTTAGGTTTTGTTAGTGTGGTTAGTTTAACTCTTGGTTTTTTGTGGTGCCATACGAACTTTGAGATTAAAGAGTTTAGAGCTCTAAAAATTTTTTGGGGAATCTCGATCGGTAGCGTGCGTGTTAGGTAGAGAAATTTGGGCAGTATCACCATTTTCACTATTGCTGCTCGGCCAAACCATGAGAAGAACCCCTCGTTCCACCTCACGAGACCTGTCCTGTATCCCTGAAGGAGGGGTATGAAATTTCTCTCAAAAATGGAGCTTAGCTGTGGCGTGAGCCAAGTCCCTAAGTATTTCAATTTATTCGGATCCCAATCGAAATTGGGAGTTCGTCTTGGTCTGTGTAAGCAGTCTTTCTGTAAGGGAAATATTTAAAGCTTCAGATTTTGTGTAATTTATTTTTAAGTTGGATATATACCCATAATTAGCGAATTCTTGTAAGAGATTGGGGAGGGTTATTGTCGGGTTGGTGAGGAAGAATAAGAGGTCGTCAGCATAGGCTGCCACCTTATACTCTCTGTCTTTGATTTGAAATCCATGAATTGCTGTGTTGTGTTGGACTGATCTAATGAAGGGTTCCAGGGATAGGATAAATAATAGGGGCGAAAGGGGACACCCTTGTCTGGTCCCGTTAGTAATGTGGACCTTTTTAGAGAGAATGCCATTTATTTTCAGCTCCGCTGAAGGGTTTTGATAAAGTGTGGAGATCCAAGCCATCATATGTGGACCCAAACCAATTCGTCCACATACAGTCAGCATGAAATCCCACGCTACTCGATCGAAGGCCTTCTCTGCGTCAGTTGATAGGAGAAAACCTTCGATCTTTCACAATTTCACTGCATGAGTGAGCAGAAGTGCCTTGGTTACATTATCCTTGGCCTCTCTGCCCGGCATGAAACCAACTTGTTCCATACCTATCAGATTTGGCAATAGTGGGCCCATCCTCAAAGCAAGCACCTTGGCAAACAATTTGACATCCAGATTCAATAGAGAGATGGGTCGGTAGCTAGCGCAATCTCTCGGGTTTTTGCCCATTTTTGGTATAACCGTGATGTGAGCTGCTAATAAATCTGGGGTTACTGCTCTCGGGTTAGAAAGTGTGTTCAAGGCGTCTTTTAAAGGATTAGTGAGAATGTCTATAAAGGTCTTATAATAGGTGGCTGAGAACCCATCTGGACCCGGACTTTTTCCTGATTTGAGTTGTTTAATGGCTTGTTTGATTTCAAATGAAGAGATTGGGGTTTCCAGTAAGTCTATGTCTGATTTCACTAGGGTTGGGAGTCCACTGTTGGTTATGTAGTCCTGCATGATTTGTGTTCAGTCTCCTGTCATATGCGGCTGCCTATGCTGTGGAGGTAGGTTGTATAATTTTGTGTAGAAGTCATGGAAGTGATTGGCTATAGCCTCTGATGCAATATCTAGTTTCCCCTCCTTGTTTCTAATGCCCGCAATATTGTTGGTAGAATTTTGTTCTCTTAGAGCTCTCGCCAGGAACCTACCGGCCTTGTCTCCTGACTCATAATAGATTTGTTTTTTGAAAAATATCATCCGTTTGGCTCTAGAATCAAGCATCTGTTGTAGCTCTTTCCTGGCTTCTAATAGGTTCCCGGCTGAAGCTACAGAGAGGGACTGTTTGTGTAATAGTTCTAAAGTTCCAATTTGGGCAATCAGTTTCTTTATTTTGGCGTCTCTTTCTTTTTTGCGTCTGGAGCCCAGTTCTATTAGTGTTCCACGTATTGTACATTTGTGTGCTTCCCATACCATCAGTGGGTCTGCCTCAGGTGTAACGTTGTGAGTGAAGAATTCTGTCAAGTTTTTAGTGATCGTGGGAAGGAGCGTTTGGTCCGTCAGTAGTGAGGTATTTAGTCTCCAAGTCTGTTGCTTTTGTGTGGTGATTTGTAAGTCCATGGAGATGGAAATCGGGGAGTGGTCTGAAATCGTCTGTATGCCTATGCGGGCGTCAGTTAGTTTCGAAAGATCCCTTTGTGAGATGAATAAATAGTCTAGTCGTGCGTATCTATTATGTGGGATTGAGAAGTGGGTATAGTCTCTTCCTTCTGGGTTAAGAAAGCGACAGGAGTCCACCAGTTGTAGCGTCTGTAAGAGTGACTTGAGTTTTTTAAGTATTTTGTAGGTAATACAGGTCTTGCCATTAGAGGTATCAAGGAGGGGGTTCAAGGGAACATTGAAGTCCCCACCAAGTATCAGGCATCCCCTTGCAAACTCCTGGAGCTTTCCCACTATGTGTTGACAGAATGTAATGTGGGCTTTGTTCGGAAAATAGACGTTAGCCAAGGTTATGGGAGTGCCTCTGTATGAGCCCTTCAGGAATACAAATCTTCCTTCCGGATCACACATTTGTTCAGTTAGTTCAAAGGGTACATCTTTACCTATAAGGATAGATACACCCTTGGACTTCGAATCAGCATTAGTGGCATGGAAAGCTCTTGGGAAGTGTAAATTTGTGAGTCTTGGTACATGGTGTTTCTTAAAGTGGGTCTCTTGCAAAAAAACTAATTGTGGCTTACCTTTTTTAAGTTCCCTCATGAGAGTGGAGCGGCTTTCGGGAATGTTTAGGCCTCTGATGTTGTGTGATACTAGCAGAGGGCGTGTGCCCATGGATGAGTAGACCATGGCTGAGCGGTAGGAGGAGACGGTCGGAGGTCCTTACTGGGGATACAAAACTGTTTTATGGAGGTTAATACCCACGACCCTTGTCAAAAACAGTACTCTTATGGTAAACTTTTCTGGTACCTTCCATATATTAAAAAACAAAATAAGTAGGGGGAAGAGAAAAAGGACAGGTCGAGAGAAGGGAAGAGAGGGAAAGACAGAGGAAAGGAAACACTTGTTTAAAGTATTGGGAGAGTATTACTATGGTAGTCCTCTCCTCCGAGGGATCTGTTTGTCTTCTTCTTGGTGGCAGCGGGACACTACTTGTGCTTGCCACCTCACCAGCTTGAACTGCACTTATGGGACTCGCCACGTCACCAAGTGTTACTGCAGTGCTGGTTTGACTACGACCGGGGTGTACTAGGCCGCTGGTGCTTGCCAGTTCACCAAAACGCTACCAAAAAAACTGTTAGTGATCGCAGGGATCAGGCCTGACTCTGCGAACGCTGCAGTTATGCGTTTAGTGTTTTGTAAGTGTCAGTGATCGATCGATACTGCACTTGGGTGGGCTGGGCCGGGAGGAGGGGCAAAACGCAGGTGCTAGCAGGTATCTGGGCTGATTCTGCTAACACTGCGTTTTTGGGAACCCTAAACTGCTGGGGATGCTAGTATAGATCTGATCGGATCAGATATTGATCCGATCAGATACTATACCACTAAGGAAGGTGTACGGTGCGTGCGTGGGTGTTAGCGGTACTAGCGCTAACCTGACGCTGCCTAGGGCTGGTGCTTGCCAGTTCACCAAAAAAAAGTTAGCGATCGCAGGGATCAGGCCTGACTCTGCTAATGCTGCAGTTATGCATTTAGTGTTTTGTAAGTGACAGTGATCGATCGATACTGCACTTGGGTGGGCTGGGCCGGGCGGAGGGGCAAAACACAGGTGCTAGCAGGTATCTGGGCTGATCCCGCTAACACTGAGTTTTTGGGAACCCTAAACTGCTGGGGACGCTAGTATAGATCTGATCGATCAGATATTGATATTAAGGGAGGCGTATGCTGCGTGCATGGGTGTTAGCGGTACTGGCGATAACCTGACGCTGCCTGAGAGCGACGCATATCACCGCCGGGCGATCAGGGGGCTAAACTTTTATTCGGTAATAAACGGCGGGTGCCCTGACACTATAAAAAGTAAACTAACTAACAAGTGTTACCCGTAACAGTTATACGGTGATCAGTGGTGAAAGGGTAAACTAGGGGGCAATCAAGGGGTTAAAACCTTTATTCGGTAGTATATGGGGGTCCCTGACGCTATAAAACGCTGACGGTGAACCTAAATATTTACCTCCCTAACTAGCGTCACCAGCGACACTAATACAGCGATCAGAAAAATGATCGCTTAGTGACACTGGTGACAGGGGGTGATCAAGGGGTTAAAACTTTATTAGGGGGGTTAGGGGGGTACCCTAGACCTAAAGGGGGCTAACCCTAACTGCCCTACCACACTAACTGTCACAAACTGACACCATGCAGTAATCAGAAAAAAAAAAACTGCTTGGTGTCAGTGTGACGGGGGGGGGGGGGGGGGGGTGATTGGGGGGTGATTGGGGGGGGGATCGGGGGTGTTTTGTGTGCCTGGCATGTTCTACTGTGTGTGTGTGTTTTCACTCACAGTGCAGTCTTCTCTCCTCGGCGCCAGAACGGAAACTGCCGAGCCGAGAAGAGATGACATCATTTCCTTTGCAGCTGTTTACCATACAGCAGCATAGAAATGATTTCATTGGCCGGCGGCGATCGCGAGGGGGGGCCACGAATGGATGGCCTCCCCCTCACCTCCGATCACCGCTGGACAAAAGCCGACCGCCTCAGGCACCGGGGGGGTCCGTTCGGACCCCCCGCCCGCGGGTGGCAGATCACGTACAGGTACGTGATTCTGCCTGCCCGTGCCATTCTGCCGACGTATATCGTTGCGAGGCGGTCGGCAAGTGGTTAATCTCATGACGCATCCCCTCTATCACTGCGTCAGGTATCCGGTAAGTCGCCTGTCTTAGTGGCAGTTGTCCCGGGGTCTCCACTCGGTGCACTGCCATAGTAGTGTACCCAGGGACTGTGGAGAATATTTCCCTTCTCTGACTAAGGACATGTCTAGCTTGTTCTCTCTGCGTCGGCCCTAGCTGGTCGTCAAGCTTTATCGTCTCTATCCCTGCAGTAATTCTATTTAGCTCCGGGAGCACCAACAGGGGAAGATTCTCAGGATCTTCTACAGCTGGAGCACATATAGCGGCTACCTCTCTTTATCTTTCCCAGTATGCTTTCAACATGTTCACATGAAAGGTCCGTCGGACTCTTTCATCCGAAAATTTAGCCACTAGTTAGGTTGTGTCACAGAGCTTTGCCACAACCCGGTAAGGTTCCTGCCAAGTGGCCTGAAACTTGTCCTGCTTGGTTAGCCTGAGGGCAAGAACCTTCTGCCCAACCTCCAGAGTGCGGTTCCGAGCAGTACGATCATACCATAGTTTCTGCTGCCTTTGGGCAGCCCGAAGGTTCTCCTGGACGGTGTCTGTGAGCTCCTTCAGTCTGTCCCTAAACTCAAGAACGTATGCTACGATAGAGGACCCTTGGGGATCAATTCCCCCTTCCCAGTGGGCTCTGACTAGATCTAGGGGACCCCTCACCCACCTCCCATACAGTAACTCAAACGGGGAGAACCCGGTAGATTCCTGCGGCACCTCCCGATAAGCAAAGAGAAGGTGTGGCAGATATCTCTCCCAATCCCTGTGAGAGGTTGCAAATGTCCTAAGCAGCTGTTTCAGTGTTCCATTGAACCTCTCACACAGTCCGTTGGTCTTGAGGTGATAGGGAGAGCTCTGTAGGGGCTTTATCCCACAGAGCCTCCATAACTGCTGAGTGAGCTCAGCAGTGAACTGGGTCCCCTGGTCAGAGATGATTTCCCAAGGGAAACCCACCCTGGCAAAGATCCGGAGCAAAGCATCAGCCACAGTTTCTGCATGGATATTTGCCAGGGGAATGGCCTCCGGGTACCGGGTGGCATAATCCACCACAGTAAGGATATATCTCTTCCCAGAAGGAGTAGGTCAGGGCAATAGTCCAACCAGGTCTATGGCAATGCGACTAAAGGGTTAATCAAAGATTGGTAAAGGGTGTAGGGGAGCTTTCAGGGCCCCCATGCTTACCCACCCGCTGGCATGTGTCACAGGTCCGGCAATACTGTCGGACATCCCCTGTAATCCCTGGCCAAAAAATGACTGAGTCAGACGGTGGAGGGTCCATGACATCCCCAGGTGTCTGGCTAAGGGTATGTCATGCCCAATGCGCAGCAGGTCATGCCGATATTTCTGCGGCACAACCAGCTGCCGCTTGGGTGGATGGGAGGCTGCCTTTCCCTCAGTAACCCGATAGAGTAATCCCTGGACCCACTCTATCCGCTCCCTCTCCAACCCCCCCAGGGTCCAATCCTGCTCTTTCCCTATAGCTAGCTAGGGAAGGGTCGCTAAGAGTTGCCTGAGCAAAGTCTTGGGGAGAAGCCCAAGTCGGGGTAGGAATAGCTGGGGTAGTACAGTCTAGGTCAGGGGTGACAGGTCTTACCTGGGTTCCATCCTCGGGGGAGTGCACCTCCATCCGGGCTTGCTGGCGGGTGGTAACAGGGTAGGCTTCCGGGGATACATCCAGGGAGAGGGCTGAATTTAAACATCCCAAATCGTTGCCCAACAAAACCTCTGCAGGTAAGTTCTGAATTATTCCCACTTCCACTTCTTTGGCCCTCGAACCCCAATCAAGGTGAACCCTGGCAGTGGGGACCCGCATAACATTTCCCCCAGCCAACCGCAAAGCCACAGACCGTCCCGTCTGCTCTGCCGGGTTTATCATTCGGGACTGTATCAGGGTAATAGTATCTCCCGTGTCCTGCAGTCCCTGGGCAGCCCGACCATTAATCCACACGGCTTGTCGATGGTGCAAACGATTATCTGTAGTGGCAGCTTGCACAGGGTCTGCCTCATGTAGAATTCCAATATTCTCCTCACTTGGGTAAGTCACATCATCTCTCTCCAGACAGTGTGCAGCAGCCCGGGCAGGTCCAAGGGGCCTGTTGTTCCACGCATCCTGGGAAACATTCTGTGGACAATACCTCCTAACATTCCCTGCTTGGTTGCATCCGTAGCAGAGGTCCCCTTTTCCTCGTGAATATGGTAGCTAAGTGGGGCCAGGGATCGACGGCTGGTGTGGAGGGGCAACGCTCCGTTGAATGTTGGGGACAGGCCGAGCTGGGGTCTTAGGCTCTGCTTGTACAGTGCGCCTTGAATTGGTCAGCTAGGGTGGCAGCTTCATCTACTGTGACTGGTCGCCGATCCTTTACCCAGTCTCTAACTTCATGTAGGGTATGATCGTAGAATTTCTCCAGGAGGATTATCTGGAGCACATCTGCCATGGTAACAGCTTGGCACCCGGTCATCCAACTCTTCGCTGCTCAGGTCATTTGATGAGCCCATTCTGTGTAAGGCTCTCTCTCCTTTCGGCGGAGGTTGCGAAACCTCAAACGGTGTGCCTCTGGAGTAATGCCGAAGCGAGCCAATAGTCTTTCGTTTACCCGGTCATAGTCCTGGCTGATCTTGTCAGGGACATTATTGTACGCCTCTGCAGCCCTTCCTGTGAGCCGGCTGACCAGGAGCGTGACCCAATCTGCTTTATTGACACCTTGGAGACCGAATTGCCGCTCAAAAATTTGCAGCTAAACATCCATCTCATCTTCACCCTCTTGAAACATGCGGAAGGCATAGGGTAGCTTTTTGCGGGCTGCTGGAGCTTCCCAGTTGAACATAACTGACGCTCCTTGGTCCCGCTGGAGTTCAGCCATTCGCAGCTGGGACACCTCTTGTAACACTTGACTGATAACCTCCTGCGGGGGTTGAGTACCATACAAGGCCAGTCGCCACTGGACATCACGCTGGAACTCTATCGCCTCTGAGGTATCTGCTGGTGGGTTGCTGGCCTGGTCAATCTCTATTAGTTCGGTGATGAGAGTTGCTTTGGATTTGTTGCTGGACACTTTTCCACGGGCTTCCAAGAGATCCTTCAAGGTGCTGCGCTTGAGTCTGGCGTAGTGATGTTCCATCTGCTGTTAGGAGCAGGGGGTCCTGGTGGTGATTTGGGTGTGCCTAGGCAAGAGGAAGCATCCCACAGCTTGCCACCAATTGTGACGGATCCTATCCCACACTCCGCTGAGTGCTTCCGTCAGTAACACCGCTTCCTTCAGTCTGACCATCAGTGAGATATATTATTATAGCTGCATTGAATACAAGTCTAGCCAAAAATAGCTTGTAGAATCTTGAATGCTTTATTGGACAGAACACAGCCTTTTTATACACATTTAACACAAGGGGTTAGATAACGAGGTAGGGCTGACTCATGGATACTCCCCCCTCCCCTCTAGCAAAACCTTAAAAGACAATTATATAGTTACATAGTTACATAGTTAGTAAGGTTGAATAAAGACACCAGTCCATCCAGTTCAACCTGAGTGAGTACACCCTCACATCAGTCCCTACCCTCAAGAAACCCACAATCCATGGTCCCCAACTCACATTCATATACTAGGGCCAATTTTGGACAGAAGCCAATTAACCTACCAGCATGTCTTTGGAGTGTGGGAGGAAACCGGAGTACCCGGAGGAAACCCACGCAGGCACAGGGAGAACATGGAGAGCAAACTCCAGGCAGGTAGTGTCGTGGTTGGGATTCGAACCAGCGACCCTTTTTACTGCTAGGTGAGAGTGCTACCCACTACACCACTGTGCCGCCCTTACATGTTAATTAACACAACACTTAAGGCAGCCCAGGTGACCAGACCATTCGTCTCCACAGGTCAATGTGATCAGCTCTTTCAAGAATCATGTATTATTCAGAATTAACAACCAAATAACAGGTGGATGTGGACAGAAAAAGGTCCTTGCAGCCAGTGTCCGTGACACTTTGGAACCACAGTCCCTCCAACATAGGCTAGAACAGGGGTGTCAAACTCAATTTCTTTGTGGGCCGCATCAGCATTATGATTGTCCTCAAAAGGGCCGGTTGTATCTGTAAGATTAGATGTCCAGCGCATCCCCTCCCCTTACATTAGATATCAAGAGCCACCCCACCATCAGAAGTTGAGTCCCATACTCTCCCCAACATCACAGTGCACCCCCTTTTCTTATGCTGCTGCTGGGAAGAAGCTGGATGCATTGCTTGAAAGCAGAAAGTAGGAGTCTGGAGGAGGACCAGAGGAGGGCCGGAGCTCTCCTGCAGGTGCAGGAGTGGTGCGAGGGCCACATGAAATGGCCTGGAGGGCCGGATTCGGCCCGCGGGCTTTGTGTTTGACACCTGTGGGCTAGAAGCATCCTTAAAAATGTGTGATAATCTTACTGGTGTCAAATAACTCCTCTGCAAGAGTTTAAGGGCTAAGTCCCAATGGTTCATACAATGGGAGTGTTTTTAGTTAGACTGTATTTCCTTATTCCATTCAGACAGAGCATACGTTGTATTAAAGCGGAGTTCCACACAAAAATGGAACTTACGCTTTTCGGAACGCTCCCCCCTCCGGTGTCACATTTGGCACCTTTCAGGGGGGAGGGGGGTGCAGATACCTGTCAAAGACAGGTATTTGCACCCACTTCCGGCATAGACTCCCATGGGAGTCTATGCCTCTTCCCGTCCCGACCGCACTGTCTGCTGGGAACACACAGCTCCCAGCAGAGAGCGGGGACCACTAGGGACGCGCAGCGCGACTCGCGCATGCGCAGTAGGGACGCAACGCTTCACTTCCTGATTCCCTCACCCAGGATGGCGGCGGCAGCTGCCGAGAACCGAGCGGGTTCTCGGCGTCCCCTGCCGACATCGCTGGACCCCGGGACAGGTAAGTGGCAATGTATTAAAAGTCAGCAGCTGCAGTATTTGTAGCTGCTGGCTTTTAATATTTTTTTTTTTTGGCGGTGTGGGTGAACCCCCGCTTTAAGATCCTTTTCCCAATTTGACATGACTTGTGGTTTTTGTATGGCTATAATTATTTTGTAGTTTTTGGCAAAACCATGAGGGGCCTTTAGGTTTGTAAAATGAGGTGGTCAAGTATTCCCATATGTCTGGTTGTAGAGTGCAGTAGGAATCTGGGTTTTTAACCACTTCAATACAGGGCACTTATACACCTTCCTGCCCAGACCAATTTTCAGCTTTCAGCGCTGTCGCACTTTGAATGACAATTGCACGGTTATGCTACACTGTACCCAAACAAATTTTTTATCATTTTGTTCCCACAAATAGAGCTTTCTTTTGGTGGTATTTGATCACCTCTGGGATTTTTATTTTCTGCTAAACAAATAAAAAAAGACCAAACATTTTGAAAAAAAATGTTTTTTTTGTTTCAGTTACAAAACTTTGTAAATAAGTAAGTTTTCTCCTTCACTGATGGGCACTGATGGGGCTGCACTGACGGCTACTGATGGGCACCGATGAGGTGGCACCAATGAGGTGGCATTGATGAGGTGGCATTAATGGGCACTGATGTTGGGCACTAATATGCAACACTGATGGGGCACTGATAGGGGGCACTGATGGGCACAGATAGGTGACACTGATATGCGGCATGGATGGGCATGAATGGGCATGGATAGGTGGCATGGATAGGCAGCACGGATGGGCACTGATAGGTGGCATGGATGGGCACTGATAGCCCCCACAGATGGGCACTGATAGGAGGCACAGATGGGCATGGATGGGCACTGATAGGTGGCACTAATGTACTGTTATGTATGGTACTGATGGATGCCAATCAATGCCAAACATTAATGCCTGCCAATCAGTGATGCCCATTGTGGGCACTGATTGGCATTCATTGTGGGCACTGATTGGCATCCCTGGTGGTCTAGAGTGGCATACCTTGTGGTGACATCCCTGGTGGTCATAGTGGTATCCCTGCTAGTCCAGTGTAGGCATCCTTGGGGGACTGTGCTGATAATCGATCAGCACAGACCTCCCCTGTCAGAGGAGCAGCCGATCGGCTCTCCTTTTCTCGCGTCTGACAGACACGAGTGAGGAAAAGCCGATCACCAGCTCTTCCTGTTTTTTTTAACAGAAAAGTTTATTGAACAAATCAGCATTAAAATATAATCAGCATTCGACAATCAATTATTACTTTGCTACATAGTCAATCAGTATGTTCATACCAGAGATTGGCACCTTAACGGTCAATACAGCCGTTTCTTAACATTCCTTTACCAGTAAAAACCTGATGATGTTATTTGCAGTTCCTACCTATCGCTCTATATGGGAAACAAACTTTCCCCCCTTAAGTGAATGAGAACCCCTCACACAGAATAAGTGTATTCCTCACCAGTGATCCCTTCAGTGAAATAGTCCGGTGTTGTCCAGCACGGGGGAGGGGGGGGGGTGGAAATACCCCCAACCAGACAGGGGGAGAGTCCCTCACTTGGTCCCCCTCCTCTCCGTCCCCTAGCCCCGCGCATCCACCCACGCCGACCATACCTTATCAAATTTAGCCGGGCATTGTCTGCTCTCGTATGTGAGTTTATAGAGGGGAAGTACAGAGTCTATAGCCTTTTTCCATGATGTGAGGGTGGGGGGTTCAGCTGATTTCCAATGCAACAATATCTCTCTCCTAGCATAAAAGAGGGAGAACGTTATGCAGAGTTTCGTATATCTGTCCCCCTCAACCTCGTCCAGGTAACTTAATAGAAGCACCATGGGCTCCGGTGGCACCCTAGATCCCCCCATATCGCTATGTTTCTCCGCCACTCCCTCCCAGTATGTTCGGAGCCTGGGGCAGGCCCAAACCATATGCCAGAAGGTCCCCTCATCAGTCCTGCATCTGGGGCAGTTTGGGTCTAGGTTGGGATATATTCTTGCCATTCTGTGTGGTGTGAAGTATGCCCTGTGTATAAATTTAAGTTGAAGGAATCTGTCTTTGGCAGCTATCATAGAGGGGATGAAGATGGACAAACAGTCCTCCCATTCGTCTTCCCCTAGAGCTGGTATGTCCTCCTTCCATTTATCCATTGTGTGGGTGGGTTCAATGTCATGGGCTACCGTGAGATAAAGATATAGCATGGAGAGGGGTTTCCCCATCGCACTTGAAGTCAGTAGTCGCTCAACTGAGTCCGGCTCCAGAGTTAGTGTGTCTGAGAACTGAGCCCTCAATGCATGTCTCAGCTGCCAATATCGAAACTCAAAGGAGCCGGGTATGGAGTATTGTCTCTTCATTTCATTAAAAGGCGTAATTTCCCCGTTTACCATGACATGTTTGAGGGCAGTGATCCCCCTTTTAGCCCAGTGTGCTGGATCTGGTATATCACAGAGATGAGGTAGTGTAGGATTTCCCCACAGTGGAGTGTGTGGGGAGATGCAGTTGGGTTTAGCATAAATAGCCCTGGCCTCCCTCCATGCTCTAATAGTTGTCTTCATGGACCTCGTCAATAGGCAAGGAGCTTTCAATCCCCGGTATACTAAATTGCTCAGCGCTGCGTACGGCCCCAAAATTGCTGCCTCCAGTCTCACCACCAGATTCTGCCTGGGCTGGGAGAACCACCAACGTACTGTGACCAAGACGGCCGCCCAGTAGTAGATTAAGAAGTTGGGGAGAGCTAGGCCGCCACTTGATAGGGGAAGATATAATATACATTTCGATACCCTAGGCGGCCTCCAAGCCCAGATGAATGAGGCAATCACACCTTCCAAGCGTCTAAAGAAAGATTTAGGTATGTGGGATGGGGTTTTACAAAAAAAATATAAAAACTTAGGGAGGAACACCATTTTTAATAGATTGACTCTACCCACAGGGGTAAGCGGGAGGGTGTGCCAAGCTGTACATTTGATGGTAAGATGAGTTAGAAGAGGCTGTACATTCTTGTCTATGAATTCACGTGTGGTGTTGCTGATCTTAATTCCCAGATAGGTAAATTCCTCCACCCACTGAAGAGAGGTTCCTGTGTCTCCCTGCGAAAGCGCGGGATGCAGCGGAAACAGAACTGACTTGCTCCAATTTATACGAAAGCCAGAGAATCGGCCGAACTCCTTAAATAGGTCCAGTGACCTCCGTAGCGACTGAGAGGCATCGGCAAGATAGAGTAGGGCATCATCAGCATATAGGGACACCTTTTCCTCTATCGCACCTACCTCTATGCCCCTCACTCCTGGATCAGCCCTCAAAACAATGACCAGGGGTTCCACCGCCAGAGCAAACAGTCCGGGCGATAGTGGGCAGCCCTGTTGAGTGCCTCTGCCCAGGGGAAAACTTTCAGAGAGCGTGCCATTCATATGGATTCTTGCTTTGGGGTTTGCATAGAGCATTTTTAACCAGGTCATAAATTGAGGCCCAAACCCGAATTTTGAAAGGACCTCCCACAGATACCCCCATTCCACTGAGTCAAAGGCTTTTTCGGCGTTGAGCGATGCCACCACTCCTGCCGACCCCGACTGAGCCCTGTCCATATGTGTAAAAAGCCTTCTAATGTTGATGTCTGTTCCCCTCCCCGGCATGAACCCAGTTTGGTCCAGATGGATTAGGGCAGTTATAACCGTGTTGAGCCTGTTAGCCAGCACTTTAGCTAGGAGTTTTGCATCAACATTAATCAAGGAGATGGGGCGGTATGAGGCGCATAGGGTTGGATCTTTACCTGGTTTGGGGATCACAACTATCACTGCCTCGCTCAGGGAGTCCAGGAGTTCTTTGAGCTTCTGGGCCTCCGAGAGCATTGCATGCAAGGCTCCCGTCAGCTCTTCAGCGTAATGTTTGTAGAACTCGACCGGTATGCCATCCGGTCCTGGGGACTTACCAGATTGCATGGTTTTTAGAGCTTTAGCTATTTCATCAGAGGTTATGGGAGCATCAAGCTGTTCACGGTATTTTTCTGTCAGGACCGGAGTGTCAATTGGGTCTAGGTAAGAGGTCAGTTCGTCAGTGGTGTAGGCTGCCCCAGAGCTGTAGAGGTTCCTGTAGAAAGAGACAAAACAGTCATTTATCTTGTCAGGGGCGGAAATCAGGGTCCCACCGGGTCCCTGTATAGAGTACACACTCATCCCCCCATCTGTTCCCGTGACAGCCAGGCCAATAGCTTCCCGGATCTTTCCCCCTGTTCAAAAATGCGGTGTGATTGAGCAAGTAGTCAGTTTCTGTGTGAGGGAGGTGCGAATACGAACAACCTCCCTGGTCAGGGACTGGAGTGTGGCATAGTCTCTAGGGTATTTGGTTCTTATGAATAGTGCGTCCTGCAAGTCCGCTTTCTTTTCAGCACTAATCAAGTCAGCTCTCCTCTCCCTACGAACCTTAGTTATAATTGCCTGATACCTTCCCCTAGTATATGCCTTAAAGGCATCCCACACCGTCAGTGTACCTGCCGTGCCCGGATTAACTTCCCAGTATTCCTGGAGTGCCCCTCTAAAATGACCATCCACCGCCTCATCCGACACCCAAAACCTAGACAGGCGCCACAGATTATTCTCTGGGGTCGACATGAGGTTCGTGGTCAGGAGAAGCGGTGCATTGTCAGATATGCCCCTGGGGCGTATCTTAATATCCTTCAGCCGTGACAAAGCCAGACCTCCTAGATAAGGGAAAATCAATCCTAGAGAAGGATCTATGTGATGCAGAGTGACAGGTGTATGCCCTGGAGTGGGGATTCCTCCAACGCCAGACATCCGTCAGGCCATAGAGGTCAGCCCACTCTGCCAGTCCTGAATGGGAATGCCCACCTGTCGACATCCTATCCATGTCCAGATCTGGAACCATGTTAAAGTCTCCCAAAAGTATCATGTTGTCATTAGCTAGCTCTGCAATCTTAGAGGTGGTCTGATTTAGGAGAGCCATCGAAGCTGTAGGGGGCAAATACAGTCCTGCTATAACCCATTTCACAGTGTGGATCTGTGCGTGTAATAATACATATCTGCCCTCCGAGTCCAGCACCAAGTCTAGCAGCCTAAAGGGGAGGGACTTGTGAATCAAGATGCTGACGCCACTTGCAAAATTTGAGTGTGTGCAGTGATAGTGGTGCCCTATCCATGGCTTTTTGAGGGCCAATGTTTTACTACCCACTAGGTGTGTTTCCTGGAGGATACAGATATGAGAACTATGGGCCTTAATGAACTGAAAGACCAGAGATCTCTTAACCGGGGAATTTAAGCCCCTGGTATTCCAGGACAGTATGTTAAGGGAAGTCATTCTTGCAGTTTGGTAGAGGAATTGCAGGATCAGAGGGACACCCTCCTCCGGAGACCTCCAGGGGGATCTGAAGGAGGCAGTAGGAGTAGACATACATTGCTGACTTTTGTAATGCAGTTGCAAAGAGTACATATAACAATATTTTCCTAACCCAGGGTTTAACCATACCCCATAAAATTATACAAACATACTTCCAAATAAAACAAAAAATAAACCTAATCCCTGAAAGGGAAAAACTGGCCCCATTGGGGCAACATTCCCCACACCCCACCCAACCCCCTTGAACTGAGGCAGGTATTCATCCCAAACATTTCCAGCTTGCCGGCTGCAAGAGGGGGTCCGTGAAAGAGGCGAACTCAACCCCCAGGGCACTTCCTAGGGGGTCAAGCAGTAGTCCGAGCAGCTCATAGGCGTGAGATGTCCGCTCCCTCAATGTAACAAATTGTAAGGGACTTAGGACACAAGAAGTGAAAAAAAATATTGAAATGCATCCCTTTAATAAATTCGATCCATTAGTGGGCAGTCTTACATAGTGTGGCCCCTAATATCCTAGGAGGGGGAAAAAATAAGCATAGAGAAGCGACAATTCGCAACCATCTACTGACTATGTCTTTGTCAGGGGCACTTAGCTTGTGTATCCTCATTATGGGGGATACCTTCCATAGTCAAAGCAGCGCACATCCTGGGTGTAAACAGGGCACAACAGATGCAACATAAGTGTGTGCGTCCTCTCTGCAGGTTAAGTATAATTGACCCAGGCCCATACCTAGAAAAGGCCCATCTTGCATAAGGGTATCGTGCTTACATACCAAGTGACCGATCAATGGGCCGGCAGCAGCGATTCCAGCCAGGTGGATGCCTCTCTGGTGGTGTTGAAGAGGCGGGTTGACTCTCCGTCCTGGACCCTTAGACGGGCCGGGAAGAGCACGCTATAGCGGATACTGCGCGCTCTCAGTGCTGCCTTGACGTGGTCAAAGGATTTCCTGAGCTTTTGTGTCTCCACCGAATAGTCCGGGAAAATCATCAGCTTGGCATTCTGGAAGCAGAGGTTTCCAACAACCCTAGATGCGTGGAGAACTTCGTCTCTGTCTCTGAAATTGAGGAGACGGAGAATGAAGGTACGAGGGGGAGATCCAGGAGGTCCCGGCTTCGGAGGTATGTGGTGGGCCCTCTCCACCGCATAGTGGGGTGACATGCGAGCGTCAGGGAGGAGGTCACGTAACATACCTTCTACAAAGGACGTGGGGTTGCTACCCTCCGCTCCCTCTGGCAGGCCGACAATGCGAAGATTATTGCACCGGTTTCTGTTTTCGGCATCCTCTGCTCTGTACTCCAGGGCTTTCACTTTAGTCTGAAGGGTGCGGAGTGCAACCCCGTATTCCGCGACTGTATCTTCGGTATTGCTCACCCGTTGTTCAGTTTCAGCAACTCTGGACCTGAGTTTGTCTAGATCTTGGCGTATCAGGCTCACATCCATCTGCACCACCTCTATTTTTGCTGTTAAGGTTGATTGGCAAGTCGCAATGGCCGCCATGACGTCCGACAGCCAGGGTGGGCGGGAATCAGCCGATTCCATGAGGTCTGTCTGTGAGGTTCTGTGGGATTTTCGGGTGGTGCGGACCTCAGGTTGGGGGTCAGTGGACGTTATAGTGGGGACTAGTTGTGGCTGAAATGTCAATCATTTGCCCCCTTTGGTGTATTGGGCGCCCGAATTTCGGCGGCGCATTCAGATGCCGTGACACTTCCGCAATACGCTGTATGTACCGCGGGCAGCGTGGGGGTTACAATGCAGAAACCATGGGGGTGTCCTGGGGAGAGTTTTATGTAAGATATGTGCCCCCTTTCAGATCCTCCCCCCTACCAGCAGTCTCTGTGGTGTTAAGGCCCCTCACTCCAGGTATCCAAGGCCTACCTGGAAAGGCCTGACTTACTGCGACTATGGCCTGCCTGCACGTGGAGACTGGAGGACAGCCGCACCTTCCTCCCCCAGTGTCCGTGTTGCTGTGCTGGGTGGCCGCCTCACCCACAGGGGTCTCTGGTGCTTCCAGTCCAGATGGGAACTGCGGGGGGCGGCAGGAAAGTCTGCGGCTACGGCCTAGCTGGCCAGGAGGCTCGGGAGAGGCCGCAGTGGTGTTTTTTTTTTTGTAAATTTGTGTTGTTCCCCCCCGAGTGTCCTGCCTCCAGGGCCCTCATCTCTACCCCACTCGTCACTCTGGCCGCTCTGGGGGGTCCGCCCTGTTTCCATCTGGATCACCAGGGCCCGTCAGGCAAGGCCGCGGCTTCGGCCTAACTGCGCGAGGATGACCGGGACGTGTCCGTGGGATCGCCAGCAGCGTCTGCTTGCCTCCTCTCCTCCCCTGCAATGTTCAGGGGGTTCTCAACCGTCACCCTAACCTGGATGGGTGATCGGTGGCAAGATTGCAGCCCTGGATCCGGATTTTGGACAGAGAACGAGCGGAGCTCTCAGGAAACGCTGACGCGAACAGCGCCATCTTGGCCATGCCCCCAGCTCTTCCTGTTTACATTGTGATCAGCCGTGATTGGACATGGCTGATCATGTGGTAAAGAGTCTCCGTCAGAGACTCTTTACCGAGATCGTAGTTGCGGTGTGTCAGACTGGCACACCGCAACAACGATCGATGCGATGCGCGCCCCCGGGGGCACGCAGCGGCTTAATATCCTGAGGACATTATATGACACCCAGTCAGGTTGTTGAAACCACTTTGCCACCGTCATTTTGCTCTATGGCGGGTGGCAAGTGGTTAATATGGTAATGGTGTAGTTGTAATGTCTGCATAAGATGCAATATTGGAACGTTTCGATAATAGTTGTTTATATGTGGTTTCTTTTGTCAAGGATCCTCTATTCACTTTTAAGGAGGGAATAAGGTTTTTGTAAACTCCCAGTGTGAGGTCTTTCCTGTGTAAAGGCTTACTTTGGTTGGTTTGTTCATGTAAAGCTCCCCAAGCAGATAACGTAGCACCGATGGAAGGGAACTTGGGGTAGAATAGTGGTCTTCGAGTTAGTGCTGTTAGTAAAAGTAAGGGCAGATCTCTTTGAGAGACTATTGCTCTTTCTATTTGTACCCATAGTTTATCAGTCTCCTGGTCAAACCATGACTTTACCTGATCCAGCAGTGCCGCATGATAATATTTGCGCAAGCTGGGAAACCCTGCTCCCCCTCTTTGTCTTTGTTTAAGCAATACATTGTTTGAAAGCTTCACTATTTTACCAGCCCATATCACAGACCCAAAGTGATCCAATATTCCATTTATCCTATCTAGGGAGGTAACTGGTGATGTTAAGGTTAATACCACATCATCCGCAAATAGGCCGATTCTATGATCCATGTCAGCTACTCGTATGCCCTTGATGTGAGTATCCAGCCTGATTGTTTCTGCCAGGGGCTCCATCACCAGTGAGAAAATCAAGGGGGATAGAGGGCACCCCTGACGAGTACTATTAGTAATGTAGAATTTATCTGATGTAGCATTAGAAGTATATACACACACGGTCGGCACAGTATATAGTGCTGAAATTGCTGAGTAGATAAGTCCTGTAAAACCAAATTTATTGAGAGTCGCTTTCAGGTACACCCAGTGAACCCGATCAAACGCTTTTTAAGCGTCTAGCATCAGGAACACTGTGGGCACCTTACGAGTCTCTGCAATTTTGATAAGATTGTACATTCTATGGGTGCCATCTGGGGCTTGTTGTCCTTTAACAAAGCCTACTTGATCTGCTTTTATTAAATTGGTGGTAATTTCCGCTGATCTGTTGGCCAGAATTTTCGCATGGATTTTTAAATCAGTATTGAGGAGGGGAGGGGTATAGGCCGGAAGTTTTGGGGGGTGTCTGTTTTTTTTCTCGGTTTTAGTAAGGTCACTATAACTGCCTGAAGCATCTCTTCAGGAAAAGAGGTGGAGGAGATTGCCTTATTGAAGAGTTTACACATATATGGCACTAGTATGTTCTTAAAAGCCTTGTAGTACTCAGCCGAGAAGCTGTCTGCTCCTGGCGATTCATTGGGAGGCAGTGAGTGAATGGTGTGGAGGATTTCTTTGTCTGAGATGTTGGAGTTTAAAGACTGCAACATATTAGCATCTATAGACGGGAGTTTGACAGATCAAAGGAAGTTAGTGATATCTATATCGGTAGGTTGGGGTGTTGAGGGATCTGACTTTAAGTTATATAGTCATTTATAATATTTGCAAAATGTGTTGGCAATGTCTGTAGGGTGGTGTACGAGCTTGGCTGTGTTGGGATCAATCATATGGGGAGTTTAGTTTTGTGCTGTTTCCTGCGTATATAAGTAGCTAAAAATTTGCCAGCTCTATTCCCCTGTGTGTAGTGGGTTGCTTTGAGTCTCTGCAGATATGTCTGGTGATCAGAGATTAAATGCATATGAACATCCTATCTGATTTGGAATAGTGCAGATTGTATAAGAGGGGTAGGGTTGGATTTGTGCTGCACTTCAAGAGATTTGAGTTTAGTTAGTAGTGTAGTCAATGTCTGTAGTTTCCGCCTCTTTTCCTTTGATGCTGCCTAGAGTAACAAACCTCTGCTATACGCTTTAAGGGCGCACCACAAAGGAAAAATAGTTCTTTCTGGTTCATCATTGCATAATAAAAAATCATTGATCTGACCATGCAGTCGGCCCCGGTGTTTTGGGTTGTTCAATATAACTGCGTTGTTGCGCCACAGATGCACTGATGCCGCATTATCTCATTCTTTGATAGTCAGTGAGACCGGTGCATGATCAGACCATGTGATTGAGTGAATGTTGACTGATATAACATTTCGTAAAAGCGGCAATTCAGAAACAAATAAATCTATTCTTGAATATGATTTGTGAGGAACTGAATAATAAGTGAAATCTTTTTCCCCCAGAGTTGACACAACACAACATATCATATAGGTCAGAAGAATGTAGAAAGGGCTGAAGTTCACTCCATGCAGAATGATGGGGAGTGAAGTGAAGGCAGTGTCTAATTGTTTATTGGGTACGCAGTTGAAGTCTCCGCAATACAGCAGAAAGCCTATCTACTTTTTTTTCAGGGAATGTAGAAAGGGTAACTGTCCATAATTGGGATCATAAAGGTTAACCAAAGTGTACGTGACATTGTTCAGTTTGCAGATAAGTATAGTGAATCTCTCCACTTTGTCCTTGATAATGTCATGGAGGTGGAAAGCAACAGTATGACTAATGGCGATTAACACTCCACCTTTTTTCTTAGGGCCAGAGGCTGTGAATATCTGGGGGAATAGTTTGTGCACAGGGGCTGTTTGTGCTGTGCAAAATGAGTCTCCTGTATGCACAAAACATCTCCTTTCAGGGGTTTTGCCTCTTTCCACATGGCCCTTCATTTGAACTGGCTGTTAAGACCATGGGCATTCATGGACACAAATTTAAGAACCATTTTCCAGTAAAAGGGACATGCTGTGCGGGAGTAGCCTAAAGATTAGTGGTGAGTGCTCATAAACATGGGTACCTGTAGGTGGTGATATGAAGTTCTTAGGGTAGATGAAAGGTAGTTCATGCAGTAGTGTGCAGTGGTGAGAAGATTCCAGAGGGATTTCATCAAGTCTTCCATCATAAACTGTAGGTGGTGAAAAATAAAAAAGTAAAACAGTAATGACATTAACAAAACAACAGAAGTAACGTAAAAAAGCAAAGAAATAAACCTCAGTGTGCGAAGAGTTTCACATAGGAGCTACTGGGGGAATAGCTCCAAACAACCAGCTTTAACCCTTGCAGGTGTTAAACAGTGTGGATCTGTATGGATCATAAATTATAAAGTTCCGAGAGTGGGCTCAGGTTGCATCTACTTGTCTCCATTCTAGTGAGATACACCCAGGTTTGTTGGTTGTCTGGTCGGCCTCTTCGTCTCATGGGAGTAGGTCCTATTTTCTGGTGAGTTGGAGTCCCTCTTCCAGAGATTTAATAGCATAGGCGTGACCATCTTTAATAACGAGTAGTTTGGTCGGGAATCCCCATGAATATGCGAGATGGTTGTTTTGCAGTAATTTAGTAAGTGGCACTAAATTTTTGCATGCCATCATAGTGTATTGGGAGAGGTCAGCATATATGGCGATTCCTGAATATGGAGTAGGTAGGGGAGAATGTTGTCTCGCAAACCGCATCAGATCGTCTTTCACATGAAAAAAATATATGCAGGCTATGACGTCTCGCTGGACTTTGTCTGGGAGATGTTGTGGCTTAGGCAATCTGTGTGCCCGGCCTACGATAATTTCACCAGTCGGTGTATCAGGAAGTAAGTCAATTATCAGTTGCTGCACATATTGCCTAAGATCAGAAGGAGGCCCAGATTCCGCCACTCTGTGGAGTTTGACGTTGTTTCTGCGGCACCTGTCCTTCAGATCTGCCATTTTGCTTTTTAGTACCTCCAATTCCTCATCTTTATCATTGTGCGCATCAACTAGCTCATTGTGGGCCGACACAAATTCTGCCATCTAGTTTTTAACATGAGTGACATGGTCCCCCACCACAGCTATATCAGACTTCATTTGTGAGATACATTCCATCAGATACCTGTGCATAGATCCCCCCGGGGATATCAGTATCTCTTTCATGGTGGTGTCACTAAGGGGTTGCCCAGTATCATGAATTTGCTCAAGAAATTCAGTTGTGCTGTCCTGTGTTATGTCACCCCCCTTCCTATCTCCTGCAAAGGTGTGAGCTGAGGAGTGTTTTGGCACTGCTTTCTGTGGGTTGTGCAGTGGGGTATTGCTTAGGGAGGAATGGCTGCTATTGTTGGGGGAGAGGGAGACAGGTTTGTTTCTGCTTCATTCACCCCCTTGTTTGCTGCCTTGTGAGGTGTGCTGCTGTGTGGGGGTAGCAGCGCCATCTTGGGATCTCGGCGTGCTGGCAGATACAAAAAAGTCTGTCAGTTTACGGGGGCTGTCTTTGGGTTTTTGCTTATCCATGATGACCAGATTGTCGGCAGGAGTCTCAGGGACCCAGGTATACTGTTAGTGTCGCTCCACGTCACTGCTGACAGGCTGGGAAAGCTGGGTAGCACAGAGCTCTCTCCTTACATGGCCATCTTCCTCAGCAGCCAGCCATGCCCCCCCCCCCCCCCCGCGTTTTCTATTTTTTTTCGCTATAAACAGAAAAAGAGTGACAATTTTGAAAAAAAAAAAAAACATTATTTTTTTACTTTTTGCTATAATACATATCTAAAAAAAAAATGTACTCATGTATTCATCAGTTTAGGCCGATATATATTCTTCTACATATTTTTGGTAAAAAAAGATTGAAACAGGCGTATATTTATAGGTTTGCGCAAAAGTTATCACGTCTACAAACTGGAATAGATTTAGGGACTTTTATTTGTTCTTATTGTTTTTACTAGTAATGGTGGTGATCTGCGATTTCTGACATGTCCCCTGTCAGAATGGTGAAATGCCTTGTTTACATAGGCAGTTCCCCGTTCTGCCTGTGCACAAGGTGATCGCGAGGCGGCGGCGGGAGTATGGTGGCTCGCGTAACTGCGCCTGCGCCTCAAGGAGATACCCGACTCAGTTTCACTCCATGCACACTTCACATTCAAGAGGAGTCAGTATAGTGATCTCCTCGGGTGTCTCCTTTGAGTGCATGGAACAGAGGGTGGACAGGGAGGGAAAATTTGTCTTCTTGCTATGTAAAATTAACGGTTTAACGTGCATAATTGCATCAATATACATTCCACCACCATTCTCATCAGCTTCACTCGGGTGTCTATCACAATTCATAGCCTCATATCCGGATGTCCCGGTACTAGCATTGGGTGACTACAATAATACCTTAGACAACTCCCAGGATAGAATGTCTCTGACATCTAGAACTATGAAACAGACAACTGGCAGGACTGCTTTTGCAGCCCTGCTTATGGAAATAGGACTCCGGGATGTATGGAGAGAGAGACACAAAGAGGACAGATGTTATTCATGTTATTCTGCAACACATGAGGTCCTCTCCCGTATCGACCTGGGTCTAGGAAATGAGGCACTCCTGCAGTTAGTGGAGGACTCGGCGTATGAGCCACGCCTATTATCTGACCACTCCCCATTCTGGGTGCGGTTAGGCACCACTGGAAAGCTGGGGCGACAACTATGGAAGGTGAACCCCTACTGGTTGTCTCTGTTTCCCCAAATAGATAATATAAGAGAGGCGCTACGGGAGTTCCTGCAATTTAATAGGGGGTCTGCTAGCGCCATGGTAATATGGGATACACTTAAGGCATTCTTGAGGGGATGTCTTATTAAAGAAATTGCGGGAATTAAAACACGCTCCAGGGAATGGGAAAACAAGGTACGGGAAGAACTGATAGAAAGGGAACAGGTTTTGATAAGAGACCCATCAAAATCTAACCAAGAATCCTGGAGAGAGGTTCAAGCGATATATAGCTCGGTTTGGTTATCAGCAGCAGAGAAGAGAAGATACTTTCAACAACAGAGTTATTTTGAAGAGGGGGAAAATACTGGCCGCCTTCTAGCCCTTATAGCCAGAGAGCAAAGAGATCCCACTACTATCCTGGCTGTGAGGGCTAAATCCGGGGAGAGGCAGACCCGTAGTTCAGACATCTTGAGCAGCTTCCAGCAGTTCTACGAGGACTTGTATTCTAGCAAAACTAGATACAACCCGCCTGAGCTGTTGCAGTTTTTGCAGTCCTGTCCGCTCCCGCAATTGTCGGAGGCGGACAGGGAACTGTTGAACTGCCCAATCACATTAGTGGAATTAAGAGAAGCACTGGAGGGGACAGGTCGCCATAAATCACCAGGCCCAGATGGGATTCCGGCAGAGGTATACTCCCACTATAGAGAGGACCTCTTACCATCACTACTGCAGGCTATAAGGGAGGCTGAGGAACTGGGTTATCTACCGGATAGTATGCGTGAGGCAATAATAACAGTAATTTTAAAGCCTGGGAAAGATAATCTTTTATTAGACTCATATCGTCCAATTTCGCTATTAAACGCGGATGTTAAATTGTTCGCAAGTGTCCTGGCCAATAGGCTATCTCGAGTGATTAGCAGGTTGGTCCATCGTGATCAGTCTGGCTTTATACCTACCCGATCTACATCAGATAATATAAGGAGGCTCTACATGAACCTTCAGATGCCAGTGGATAATCCGGGGAGTAGGGCCATTCTATCTCTCGACGCCTCAAAAGCGTTCGACAGTGTGGAATGGCCCTACCTCATGGAAACACTGAAAAGATTCGGGTTGGGAAGTAGGTTTGTAGCTTGGGTAGAGATACTCTATTTTAAACCTAGAGCCAGAATACGTATTAATGGTGACCTTTCGCCTCCATTTGAATTGCATAGGGGGACGAGACAGGGTTGCCCATTGTCTCCATTACTGTTTGCCCTGGCAATAGAGCCTCTAGCTATTAAGATCCGGAATTCAAAGGAGGTGGTGGGGTTCCGTAGACACCAGAGAGAAGAAAAAATATCTTTATATGCAGACGATGCACTTATATATCTGGGCGACATGACCTCATCCTTGCGGGCAGTAATGGAGATAGTGAGAGAATATGGCACCTTCTCAGGCTTTGCCATTAACTGGTCAAAATCAACGCTAATGCCCATAGACCAGCAGAGGGACCGACTACCAGTGGGAACGGAACAAATAACAATAGTTGACAGTTTTAAGTACCTGGGAGTGATGGTGTCCCCAAACCCGGCTGAGTACCTCCGGCTGAACCTGGAACCACTGCTCTCTAGGCAGAAACAAAAAAGCAACAGCTGGTGTAGGCTCCCCCTATCAGTTATAGGACGAGCAAACCTAATAAAAATGGTATGGGCACCCCAACAATTATACGTTTTCCACAACTCTCCGACATGGATACCAAAAAAATGGTTTAAGCAAATTGACACACTAATGAGGGAATTGATATGGAAAAAAAAGACACCTAGAATTAGCCTAGAAACATTGCAATACGAAAAGGATAGAGGAGGGCTTGCAATACCCAATCCTAGGCTATATTTCTTGGCATCACAATTTCAACAAATGGCAGGATGGGGTCGAAAGGGAAATGAGGACCCTACATACCAATTGGTGACCATGATGGAACCCACACTAGAAGCGGCCTCTCACCTGGAAATGGACTTGCCAAGCATGAAGGGGGTAGACCCAATAAGTACGCTTTTTAAAAAAGTATGGGGTGAGGTTCGGAAAATCTTAAAGATAACAGGCGTGCTTTCATTTACGCCGATCTGGCATAATAGTAGATACTCTGAGATCCAGGGACTACAGGGGTTCACACAATGGCAAGAAAAGGGGATTCAGTTCTTCCCACAACTATATGAGGGAGAGGTGTTGAAGACATACGAACAATTATGTAGGGAATTCCAGTTGAACCCGAGGGGCTTTTTTCAGTACCTCCAATTGCGCCATGCGATACAGGCACAACAAATAACGCTCTCCCAGACAACATCGGCAGCTTCACTTTTGAATGAGATCTTTTTGGCAGATACAAGGAAAGGGTTAATATCCAAAATATATAAGGAGTTGCTGAAGCCAACCCAGGTTCATACACTGTTAAAGTGCCGAAATAAATGGATAGAGGACATAGGAGAAATAGATGAAAAACAATGGGAAATGGCGCTCGAGGCTATTCCAGTGGTGTCACTCTCCGCAACCCAAAGACTATCACAATTATTTATTCTTCATAGGGCCTATAGGACATCAGTACAGCTTTATAAATGGGGTAGAGGAGACTCCCCACTGTGCCCCAAGTGTAAGGTACACAGAGGGGACTTTATTCATTTAATTTGGAGGTGCCCAAAGCTGCATAGGTACTGGGATGAGGTTTCCCAACATATTTCCAGGGTGGCGCGGGTCCACATCCCCCTTAATCCGACCGTATACCTGCTCGGAGCTATAAGTGGAAAGATGTACCCGGGAGGAAAGTACTTCATGTTATCTAGACTGATGTATCTCGCCAGGAAACTTATTGCAAAGTACTGGATGGCTCCAACTGTACCTACAGTTAAGCAATGGATTGCCTACGTTAACTCGTTTCTCCCTAGAGAACGACTGGCGTACGCCCGTAGAAGCGATCGGAGTAAATTTAACAAGATATGGCACCCATGGCTGGGGGATGCGGACCTGGCCCCACATCAATTGATAGTAGAAAGGCTTCAGATGTAGTGATCAGGAGGGGGTGACGTAGAGAGGAAGAACGAGATTGTGATACCCGAGGGGAAGGAAAGCGAGAGTAAGTACACAGGGGGGGGGAGAAGAAGGAGGAATAGGAAGTTGGCTTGTAAAATTAATGACAACAAAATCAGATAAATAAGAACATTGGATAGGAGGGAAACCTGCGGTAGTTGTACAGGTGGTGCAAGAACCATCAAAGGCAATATGAAAGGTCTGCTGTGACGGAGGGGAGGTGGGGTGGGGAGGGGTGGAGGGGAGGGTTGGAACAAAATCAAGGGAAAGGGAGGAATGAACTAGCAATAGAGATATGATTTTGCATGGAGGAAGGGCGGGAACACGAGAATAGGACTACATAAACCACACACTTTATACTATGTTTTGCTGTACAATATAATGTGAATGATTGAAACTATGTTCCTCCTTTCCTGCCAGACATAGCCCCTGTGTGGGTTGACCTGGCTCTTGCTTTGTATTGTTATAATTTTACTGACATGTGTGCAATAAAAAAGAAATGATTGAAAAAAACTGCGCCTGCGCGAGCTGCCGTAAAGGTACAACGATTCACGCAGGAAAGCCGGCCTGCTGCAGTATATATGTGTGAGCAAGTTGGCTAGTGGTTAAAATGCAAAATATGTGAAAATACAATGTTGTGCAATAATTGCTCCACCATATATATGACATATTTTTCTTTTTTCCTGATTAGTCACAATGATTTCATCCTATTAAACTTTGCCTTGGTATGTGACATTTTTCAGAACTAACTCATGTGATGCAGTCTACACATTGGCCTGGAGAAAATCACTATATCCACAGCCATATAAACCAATTGTTTTTCCTAAGAAGCAGGTAAAGGAAACACAACTAAAAGACTTCTATTTGATTCAAAGCCCAGTTTTCCTATTACAATCATAAACACTTGCTATAGCTTTGAAAATGCCCTTGTTTAGCAGATTTTATAATCTCAATTCTCTTTGTTCTTGTTATTTTTATCCTAGATAGGAAATAATGTTTATATCGCAAGGCATTTCGTTTTAGTGTTCTTATATATTTGATGCTAAGGCAAGACAGAGGCATGACATTTATTATTTTGATCACTAACGTACAAGAACACCTGTAGAACATTGGCATTTAGTGCTGCCATTTCTCTCATTTATTTCAATAATCAGAATCAGGGGAACAAATATTAATTCATATCTTATTTTCAGCTTGGAAATGTCAGATGAGTATCTGCCACAAATCTACGTTTGCACCTCCAGGAATTTGTTTTATGGCCACAATTAATTCAGCCTCTGCACATAATTCAGTTGTATCTGTTTTTAAACAGCCGTACAGAAATATCAGAAAAAGCAGAACATACTCTGCTTGTATCCTTGACAAAATTATTATTTTTTAAATATTAAGGGTAATTTTTATAAAGCAATTCATGTGACATACATTTTCACTAAAATGTAAAACATATGCAACAGAAGGTTACAACTGTAAATATCACATTCTTTGCTTCATAAATATAACCCTACTGTCATGACTCTGCTGTAGTGTTCTTGTCTGTTTGCTCACCTTTCTGTTGTATTCAGCTTATAGGCCAGTCACTGTTCACCTGTATGCTTAAATAGTCTTCCCTCAAGCATGGATCCACCTCAGCCTCTAATTAGGAACACTATATTACCTGTGCACTGCAAGCCAAGTCTTGTTGATCAATATTGTGTGTTTGGCTTCCATGTGCTCATTGCTGTGTGTCCTACGCCTGATCCTGTTTACCGACCTTGGCTTGTTCTTGACTGTCCTCGCCTGCTTCATATTCCGACCTTTTGCGTGTTCTTTGACTATCCTTATCTGCTTGTTGCCCTGACCTTTTGGCTTATCTCCTGACTATCCTTGTTGTTCCAGGCTGCTGCTTCCTTTCTATCCTCTAGTAGTATACCGTAAGCATGAGCTGGGAGACCCTGGGGGCCGCGACCTGGAGCCAGACTTCAGCAAAGTCCATCCCCACCATCAGGGGCCCTGGGGAACACCCGCTGGCTCTTAGATTCTGCGCCCTGGGAAATCTCATGCTCTAGCTCCCAGTATGATCCGTGTTGGTACTCCAGAGTGCCTGCTTTCCTGTACCACCCAGAGCTCCATCCGCAGCAGTCAGCCACAGGGTCCACTCAGCGGTGCACTCCTGACCCCAACGGGATACATCTGTCACCTGGCCTCAGGTGGCCTGCCAGTTTGATCAGCCATGGATCCGGCTGACATGCCACTACCCACAGATGATCCATTGCAGGTCCATAGTCCATATACTGGAGACCCAGAAATCTAATCAGACCCAGGTGCTGCAATTCCTCCAGGATTTGGCTTCCAGCTTCAAGCAACTTCAGGCTTCCTTAGAAACCCTGATTTAGCAACCGCAATCGCAATCTGCGGCTGTACCTATTCCGGTTGCAGTCGCAGCCACACAGTCGCTGCAGCTGCCAGCTCCGTCCTGTTTCTCTGGGGATTCCATGGCCTGTAGGGGGTTCCTTAGCCAGTGCACCATTCCCTTTGAACTCCAGCCTCTAAACTTCTTGTCTGATCGGGCAAAGGTAGCCTATATTATTATTATTTCCCTCCTCTCCAGTGAGGCTTTAGCCTGTGCTGCTCCCCTGTGGGAGAGGAATGATGCAGTGGTTTCTAGCCTGCCTGACTTCCTGAAGTTTTTTCGGAATATCTTTGAGGAACTGGGTCAGGTTTCTTCAGCGGCCAGTGCCCTAAATTTCAATGAAATAAAATAAGGTGCTCAAATAATAAAGTCAATTAATGACTAGGGATGGTCCCGATGTTCGAGTCTAATGTAAGCCACGTAACACCCTTTAAAAGTCTATGGGAGAAATAAAAAGTGCTATTTTTAAAGGCTTATATGCATGGTATTGTCATAAAAAGTGTTTGGGGAGATGGGTCCTGCCCCAGGGAACATGTATCAATGCAAAAAAAACTTTTAAAAACGTTCGTTTTTTTCGGGAGCAGTGATTTTAATAATGCTTAAAGTGAAACAATAAAAGTGTAATTTTCCTTTAAATTTTGTACCTGGGGGGTGTCTATAGTATGCCTGTAAAGTGGTGCATGTTTCCCGTGTTTACAACAGTCCGAGAGCAAAATGACATTTCTAAAGGAAAAAAGTAATTTAAAAGTACTCGCGGCTATAATGAATTGTCGGTCCCGGCAATACACATAAAAGTTCATTGATAAAAACGGGATGGGAATTCCCCACAGGGGAATCCCGAACCAAAATTAAAAAAAAATGCGTGGGGGCCCCCCAAATTCGATACCAGGCCCTTTAGGTCTGGTATGAATATTAAGGGGAACTCCGCGCCAAATTTTTTTTAAAAATGGCGTGGGGTCCCCCCAAAAATCCATACCAGACCCTTATCTGAGCCTGACAGGGAGCAGGAAAAGGGGGGACGAGAGAGCGCCCCCCTCCTGGGACCCCACGCCATTTTTTTTTACATTTTGGAGCGGGGTTCCCCTAAAATCCATACCAGACCTGAAGGGCCTGGTATGGAATTTGGGGGGACCCCCACGCATTTTTTTTAAATTTTGGTTTGGGGTTCCCCTGTGGGGGAATCCCATGCTGTTTTTATCAATGAACTTTTATGTGTATTGCCGGGAGTTGGGACCGACAATTCATTATATCCGCGAGTACTTTTAAATGACGTTTTTTCCTTTAGAAATGTAATTTTGCTCTCGAACTGTTGTAAACACGGGAAACATGCACCAATTTACAGGCATACTGTAGCCCCCCCCTCAGGTACAAAATTTAAAGGAATATTACACTTTTATTGTTTCACTTTAAGCATTATTAAAATTACTGAGAAAACGGCCATTTTTAAAACTTTTTTTTGCATTGATACATATCCCCTGGGGCAGGACCCAGGTCCCCAAACACTTTTTAAGACAATACCATGCATATAAGCCTTTCAAATTAGCACTTTTGATTTTTCATGTTCGTGTCCCATAGACTTTAACGGTGTTCCCGTGTTCGAACTAATTTTTTGCCTGTTCGCATGTTCTGGGGGGGTGTTCGGCCCATCCCTAATAATGACATATAAGCGATGAATCTTCTGCTAATGTACAAAGAGATAGGAGTTTTTTCCATGTGCAATTCTCGCTCACCTCCTTGTAAGACCCTGCAAGGGGTCAAACACACCTTGCACACAGTGCAACTCTCCTTTAAGGGATGTTCCACACTGGTCCTCGACAATTCTTATTAGGCTCTCAGGGGACAGAAAATACTCAGGTGCAGTATCCTCCCACTATGCTGCTGTTTCTTCACTTATTTGTCACTAATGGACTTTGTTGACCTTATTTTTTTTTTTCATTCAAATTTATTCTGTGATAGTTTGTTTATAATATATTTATATTATATTTATATTATATATTTATATTTAGTGTTTATGCAGCGCTGTCACATTTACTCATTTTATATTCTTTTTTTGTCGGAACACATTGGTGACAGCAGCAGCAATTTTTTAGTTTTAGTTTAGTTACATTGGGAGGGAGCACCCAACTACTTTTATATATAACTTTTTTACATCTGACCGAGTGAAGGAGGAATTAATGGGAAGAACCATCCCCGACGGTCTGGACAATGTCATCTCCTTTTGTAACCAGATCGATATTCGCTTTTAGGAGAGGTCCCTAGAGAAAAGACACCAGCACTTCCTTGTCCCTAGTCAGGCTGAGCTCCCCTGCCTTCGTCCCATGGAGCATCTTCTGCCAGCTGAGGAATCTATGCAGCTGGGCCGGACCAGGCTAATCCCAGAGGAATGTGCTAGGTGCAGAATTCTGGGCCTGTGTCTCTATTGTGGGGGCAAGAGGCATTTTCGTGACTCCTGCTCGCTTCGTCTGAGAAACGCTTGGGTCAAATAGATCTGAAAGTTGGAGTATTGGACCCAGAAATATCACCCTCTCATCTTCTTCTTTCGGTGCCCCTTCATGTAGGCACTTCCTCTCAATCGGTCTTGGCATATCTGGATTCCGGGGCTGCTGGCAATTTTATAGATGGGAAAACTGCATCTTCTATGAAGCTTACCCTTTCGCCCCTCACGACACCACTGGTGGTCTTGGCAATTGATGGCACTGTTCTTCCAGGGGGCCCTATCCACCTCCAGACTCTCCCTGTTAATATGTTGGTAGGGATACTCCACCAGGAGTGGATATCCTTCCTTATCCTACCTAGGGCCTCAACCCACATCATATTGGGCCTTCCTTGGCTACAGTGCCATGCTCCATATGTGGACTGGGCTTCTGGTCAGATCCTGGCTTGGGGTCCCTCCTGTTTCTCTTCCTGCCTACTCAAGGTTGCCCCCAAGGAGACACTTCCCATTGCAACCATATCTGTATCTTTCGCTCTTCTCGCTGCATATAACGATTTCCTCAATCTGTTCTGCAAAAAGCAGCTGAGGTGCTTCCTCCTCACAAGCCCTTTGACTGTGCTATCGACCTTGTTCCCGGAGCAACCCTGCCCAGGGGCCATACCTACCATCTGTCCTTTCCAGAGACCCAGGCCATGTCAGAGTATGTCGCTGAGAATCTAGCGAGTGGGTTCATCTGGAAATCCTCATTGCCTGCGGGAGCAGGGTTCTTTTTCGTTGAAAAAAAAGATGGTACCTTAAGGCCCTGCATTGACTATCGAGGCCTAAATGCGGTGACAATCAAAAATTGATACCCCTTACCCTGAATATCGCAACTATTTGACAGTTTGAAAGACGCCTCCATTTTTACCAAGTTGGATCTCAGAGGTGCATACAATCTTATCCGGATATGGAAAGGTGACGAATGGAAAACCACGTTTAACACTAGGGATGGGCATTACGAATACTTGGTTATGCTTTTTGGTTTGTGTAATGCCCCAGCTGTGTTCCAAAACTTTGACAATGAAATTTTCAGGGATCTGCTGTATCATTTTGTTGGTTGTCATCTATCTGCATGACATTCTTATCTTTTCGGAAAATCTGCTTGTCCACAGTGGACCCCTGAAGCTGTCTCTGCATTTCACAATTTGAAACAGGCCTTTGTTTTTGGACCTCTCTTGAGGAGACCTAATCCTGGGGATCCATTTTTTGTTGAAGTGGACGCTTCTTCAATGGGGGTGGGAGCTTTGCTTCTTCAGTACTTTGAGAAGAAACGTCAACCACATGCTTTATCAGGCAGAAAAAATTATACTCTTGGTGATTTGGAACTTCTTGCAATTAAATTGGCGTTAGAGGAGTGGCGTCATCTCTTGAAGGGTTCCCCTCACCCCATAACAATTTTCACTGATCATAAAAATGTGCAGTACTTACAGAATGCCAAATGTCTGAATCCCAGACTGGTCCGGTGGAGCCTTTTCTTCTCCCCTTTTAATTTTACGATTACAAGGCGTGGCTTGGCGCTTGGAGAGGATGGACGCCTGATAGCTCCCATCCCACAAATGGCACACAGCACTACCAACAGAGCGGCCATCGGCCTCCCGAATGAGCAAGAAATAGGCAGTTATTTCCCCACGAGGGGACCGGACAACAAGGCCACACCGGCTTCCAAGATGGCGGCGACCCACTCAGCAGCAGCACAGGTAGCACACACTGCCTCCAAGGTACAGGCCGCACACCCCCCTCACTCACCCCGGTCCCCAGAACCATAAACCCATCGCCCAAGGAGTCCCCCGCACTCCAGAAGCCCCTCTCCTCCTCCCCACAGCCAGGGGGAAAGCTGGGACACAGAGGTCTATATTAAGGCCCTCCCCACAAAGCAGAACTATGAATTCTACATCAGCAGGCTGGAGAGATCATACAGAAGGGAGATCAGTGATCTCCGCAAAGACATAGACCACCGCATAGAAGATATTGCAACCTCTGTAGAGGAATCAGCCTCCAGAATCTCAGAGCATGAGCACATTTTGCAAGAGCACACCAACCAAATCCAACAACTGTTTTATGGTCTGGACGACCAAGAGAACAGAAGCCGTCTCAACAATAGCCGCATCCGCGGATTGCCAGAATCAGTGCAAAATAAAGATTTAGCAATGGCGGCCACCACTAAGTTTAACCAGTTGCTGAATAAGCCCAATGAGACACCACTTGAAATAGACAGGATCCACAGATCCCTGGGACCCCGCAACCAGCCTCCCCCAGAGATGTCATTTGCCACATACATTTTTTCAATGTGAAATCTGACATGCAGGCAGCTAGTTCCCAGGAATCCATTTTGTTCAATGACACTCCTGTCATTCTCCTGACAGATCTATTGAGACAGACCCTGCTAATGTGGAAAGCCCTGAAACCAGTAACAGATGCCTTACAAGCTAAGCAGATCAAATACAAGTGGGGGTTCCCATTCCAACTCTTTGCATCCCACAATGGCAAGTCGGCTATCATCCGTACACTTGGGGACCTGGCTAACTTCTTGGGTACTTTTGAACTTCCACAAATCCAGGTTCCAGAATGGCCCCTCAGATCAGCAACTCCAGGCCTCCCTCTCTCCTCTGGATGGGAAAAACAATCCAAAATGAAACGCTCTCGATCCCGCACTTCCAAATCCCCTGCAGGATGAAACACCACCTTCCCCACTGGCCAGTAGGAATCTTATCCTCTCAATTTATCAGTGACTTAAATTTTTCTCCCCTGTTTTTGTCCCTTTTTTCCCTCTCTGACCCGGAATAGCAGGAGAGGCGAGTAACCCTCACAGATGGTCGTTCTCCCCAGAAGAAGGCAAGCGATGGACTCGCCAGCTTCTACAGCTGTCCTCAGGGTTAAGTTTCAAATGTTTTGCACATGTTATAAGTTACTTGTTTTATATACAGTGGGGATGAAAAGTATTCAGACTCTCTTAAATGTTTCACTCTTTGTTATATTGCAGCCATTTGCTAAAATCATTTAAGTTAATTTTTTTCCTCATTAATGTACACACAGCACCCCAAATTGACAGAAAAACACAGAATTGTTGACATTTTTGCAGATTTATTAAAAAAGAAAAACTGAAATATCACATGGTCCTAGGTATTCAGACCCTTTGCTCAGTATTTAGTAGAAGCACCCTTTTGATCTAATACAGCCATGAGTGATTTTGGGAAAGATGCAACAAGTTTTTCACACCTGGATTTGGGGATCCTCTGCCATTCCTTCTTGCAGATCCTCTCCAGTTCTGTCAGGTTGGATGGTAAACGTTGGTGGACAGCCATTTTTAGGTCTCTCCAGAGATGCTCAATTGGGTTTAAGTCAGGGCTCTGGCTGGGCCATTCAAAAACAGTCACGGAGTTGTTGTGAAGTCACTCCTTCATTATTTTAGCTCTGTACTTAGGGTCATTGTCTTGTTGGAAGGTAAACCTTTGGCCTAGTCTGAGGTCCTGAGCACTCTGGAGAAGGTTTTCGTCCAGAATATCCCTGTACTTGGCTGCATTCATCTTTCCCTCAATTGCAACCAGTCGTCCTGTCCCTGCAGCTGAAAAACACCCCCACAGCATTATGCTGCCACCACCATGCTTCACTGTTGGGACTGTATTGGACAGGTGATGAGCAGTGCCTGGTTTTCTCCATACATACCGCTTAGAATTAAGGCCAAAAAGTTCAATCTTGGTCTCCTCAGATGAGAGAATCTTATTTCTCACCATCTTGGAGTCCTTCAGGTGTTTTTTTTAGCAAACTCCATGCGGGCTTTCAACTTTCAACCATCTCCCGACTGCATCTCTGGAGCTCAGCCACAGTGATCTTTGGGTTCTTCTTTACCTCTTTCACCAAGGCTCTTCTCCCCCATAGCTCAGTTTTGCCGGACGGCCAGCTCTAGGAAGGGCTCTGGTCATCCCAAACATATTCCATTTAAGGATTGTGGAGGCCACTATGCTCTTAGGAACCTTAAGTGTAGCAGAAATTTTTTTGTAACCTTGGCCAGATCTGTGCCTTGCTACAATTCTGTCTCCGAGCTCTTTAGGCAGTTTCTTTGAACTCATTATTCTCATTTGCTCTGATATGCACTGTGAGCTGTAAGGTCTTATATAGACAGGTGTGTGGCTTTCCTAATCAAGTCCAATCAGTATAATCAAACACAGCTGGACTCAAATGAAGGTGTAGAACCATCTCAAGGATGATCAGAAGAAATGGACAGCACCTAAATTAAATATATGAGAGTCACAGCAAAGGGTCTGAATACTTAGGACAATGTGAAATTTCAGTTTTTCTTTTTTAATAAATCTGCAAAAATATCAACAATTCTGTGTTTTTCTGTCAATATGGGGTGCTGTGAGTACATTAATGAAGAAAAAATGAACTTAAATGATTTTAGCAAATGGCTGCAATATAACAAAGATTGAAAAATTTAAGGGGGTCTGAATACTTTCCGTCCCCACTGTATTTGTTATCATATGCACAGTTGTAACTTAGATATTTTGTGACCCTGTGAATACCACCTCTAGCTCACTTAATAATAATTTAGTTAGATTACGGTGCTGTTTGAAATGTTTTAACATAATTAGACACAAATAGGGTGGGGGCGGAGCTCCTCTGGTCAGACCAAACACATTCCCCACAATAGGGTTAGCAGAGTCTTCACTGCCTCTGTATTTAAAATACATTTTAGTTTTAATCAGTAGTGCCCATTACCTTTACCCCAAAATGGACACTAGAGGGAGCAGTCTCCCTATAGATAGCAACAACATGTTCAGTCATATGCAATATACCAAACTAACATACTGCTCCCTAAGACACCTTTCCCAACTCTTCTTTGCACTCAACCTGCACGTAGTTCTACCATACTTATTACCGTTTCAGTGCATACATCCCTTCCCTTTCTTTCTTCATTTCTTTACCAACCTCCCCTCTTCTCCCCTTCTCATCTCAGCTCAACAACTTAACATTAGGCCCGTTCACTTCAGGTCCCACAGATACTCAATACATTACTTCATAATCCCCACATTATGGCGACCGCCTTAGAGTTTAAGATATCCTCGCTAGGGATGAGCTTCATGTTCGAATTGAACGCATGTTCGACTCGAACATTGTGTGTTCAGTTGTTCGCCGAATTACGCACGATATGGGCCGTTCGTGCCAAATTTGAGTGGTGCGTCATGGCCCATAATTCACTGCAGCATCGCAGTGCATTGGTGGCTGATGATTGGCCAAGCATGCACTATGACCCGCATGCTTGGCCAATCACAGCGCCGTCTGTACAGAGAGCCGTAATTGGCCAAAGCCAGGATGGCTTTGGCCAATTATGGTTCAGGGGGTTTAGTACACGCCCCACACTTTATAAGGCCACCTGCATGGCGGCCCTGTGTAGTGTGTTCCGGTGTTGAGAGAGATAGATAGACAGAGAGACAGTGTCATTTGATTTAAGTTAGATAGAGTAGGCAGGCGAGTCAGTTAGCTGCACTTACAGTGTATTGTGTAAATATATATATATATATATATATACACATCCTAGGTGTTGTATATATGTATATATATATATATATATATATATACACACTGTATTCAGTTTAGGTAGATCCATTCCTGTTATTCTCTTCCTACTACTGACAGGCAGGCAGGTGTTTTTACATTATTTACGGCTACCTGAAGAAAATTGCTGGTGTTCTTCTGATCCTATTAGCCCTATTAGCTACAGTATTTACAAGTTAGTGTAGTGCATCCTCTGCACAGTGTGCACCTAAAGCTACCTGAAGAAAATTAGTAATGTTCTTCTGATTCTATTAGTACAGTACCGCAGGCAGCTGTAGTATTTACAAGTTAGTGTAGTGCGTTCTCTGCACAGTGTGCACCTAAAGCTACCTGAAGAAAATTAATGGTGTTCTTCTGATCCTATTAGTACAGTACCGCAGGCAGCTGCAGTATTTACAAGTTAATTTAGTGCATCTTCTACACAGTGTGCACCTAAAGCTACCTGAAGAAAATTAGTGGTGTTCTTCTGATCCTATTAGTACAGTACCGCAGGCAGCTGTAGTATTTACAAGTTAGTGTAGTGCGTCCCCTGCACAGTGTGCACCCAAAGCTACCTGAAGAAAATTAGTGGTGTTCTTCTTATCCTATTAATACCACAGGCAGGCAGCTACAGTATTTACAGTTAGTGTAGCGCGTCCTCTGCACAGTGTGCACCTAAAGCTACTTGGAGACAATTGCTGTTGTTCCGCTCCTATTAATACCACGGGCAGGCAGCTACAGTATTTACAGTTAGTGTACTGTGTCCTCTGCACAGTGTGCACCTAAAACTACCTGAAGAAAATTAGTGTTGTTCTTCTGATCCTTTTAATACTGCAGGCAGCTACAGTATTTACAGTTAGTGTACTGTGTCCTCTGCACAGTGTGCACCTAAAGCTACCTGAATAAAATTGGTGGTGTTCTTCTGATCCTATATTAATACCACAGGCAAGCAGCTACAGTATTTACAGTTAGTGTACTGCGTCCTCTGCACAGTGTGCACCTAAAGCTACCTACTGTAAATAAAATTGGTGGTGTTCTTCTGATCCTATATTAATACCACAGGCAGGCAGCTACAGAATTTACAGCTAGTGTACTGTGTCCTCTGCACAGTGTGCACCTAAAGCTACCTGAAGAAAATTGATGTTGTTCTGCTCCTATTAATACCACAGGCAGGCAGCTACAGTATTTACAGTTAGTGTATTGTGCCCTCTGCACAGTGTGCACCTAAAGCTACCTGAAGAAAATTGATTTTGTTCTGCTCCTATTAATACCACAGACAGGCAGCTACAGTATTTACAGTTAGTGTATTGTGCCCTCTGCACAGTGTGCACCTAAAGCTACCTGAAGAAAATTGCTGTTGTTCTGCTCCCATTAATACCATGGGAAGGCAGCTACAGTATTTACAGTTAGTGTACTGTGTCCTCTGCACAGTGTGTACCTAAAGCTACCTGAATAAAATTGGTGGTGTTCTTCTGATCCTATATTAATACCACAGGCAGGCAGCTACAGTATTTACAGTTAGTGCACTGTGTCCTCTGCACATTGTGCACCTAAAGCTACCTGAATAAAATTGGTGGTGTTCTTCTGATCCTATATTAATACCACAGGCAGGCAGCTACAGTATTTACAGTTAGTGCACTGTGTCCTCTGCACATTGTGCACCTAAAGCTACCTGAATAAAATTGGTGGTGTTCTTCTGATCCTATATTAATACCACAGGCAGGCAGCTACAGTATTTACAGTTAGTGTACTGCGTCCTTTGCACATTGTGCACCTAAAGCTACCTGAAGAAAATTGCTGTTGTTCTGCTCCTATTAATACCACAGGCAGGCAGCTACAGTATTTACAGTTAGTGTACTGTGTCCTCTGCACAGTGTGTACCTAAAGCTACCTGAATAAAATTGGTGGTGTTCTTCTGATCCTATATTAATACCACAGGCAGGCAGCTACAGTATTTACAGTTAGTGTACTGTGTCACCTGTCCTCTGCACAGTGTGCACCTAAATCTACCTAAAGAAAATTAGTGGTGTTCTTCTGATTCTATTAGTACAGTACCGAAGGCAGCTGCAGTATTTACAAGTTAGTGTAGTGCGTCCTCTGCACAGTGTGCACCTAAAGCTACCTGAAGAAAATTAGTGGTGTTCTTCTGATCCTATTAGTACAGTACCGCAAGCAGCTGTAGTATTTACAAGTTAGTGTAGTGCGTCCTCTGCACAGTGTGCACCTAAAGCTACCTGAAGAAAATTAGTGGTGTTCTTCTGATCCTATTAGTACAGTACCGCAGGCAGCTGCAGTATTTACAAGTTAGTGTAGTGCGTCCCCTGCACAGTGTGCACCTAAAGCTACCTGAAGAAAATTAGTGGTGTTCTTCTGATCCTATTAATACCACAGGCAGGCAACTACAGTATTTACAGTTAGTGTAGTGCATCCTCTACACAGTGTGCACCTAAAGCTGCCTGAAGACAATTGCTGTTGTTCTGCTCCTATTAATACTACAGGCAGGCAGTTACAGTATTTACAGTTAGTGTACTGCGTAATCTGCACAGTGTGCACCTAAAGCTACCTGAAGACAATTGGTGGTGTTCTCATATTAATAATGCTACAGGCAGGCAGTTGATTCTGCCAGCTGCAGTATCAGTATATATATACATTCCAGCTTTGTGCAGCTACATCTCCCTGCAGGCCATTAGTATGTCTGGAAGGCCAACAAGGAGAGGAAGACAGTCACAAGCCAATAAAAGAGGGCAAGCAGGGGGGCGTGGCCTGACCTGACACGAAGATGGCTGCTTAGCTTGGAAGCTCCTGCTACCTCACGACCTAATATCTGACTAACGGAGGTATAACACCCCAAAAATTGCTGGTGTCATGGGGACAGCATCTCGGAATTCATCCACCTCACGTTCCCGATCCCCCCGGGAACAACCAGGATCCCAGGGACATAATATACCTGAAATGTTCCGCTCAGGACGGGGTAATATGGCTTCTTCCCGCCAGAGGCTACCACAATCACAGGCTCCCTCACTCATGGAAACTCCCTCAGCCTCCCCTCAGGCGATCTCCTCGGACAGAGAGGACACAAGAGATGCACCATTACCTCACTTGAACATCAATGACCTGAAGACAATTGCAGCGGACATAAAAGATACCCTGTCAGCGGCCATATCAGAGCTCCGGCTGGATATACACGCACTCACTGACAGAGTGCAAGCAGTGGAACAGATGACAGAACGCCATGACACTCAACTACGAAAAACGACTCGGCATGTAGACACGCACACCCTCCAAATGAGGGATATGCAGAGGCACCTGGAAGACCTCGATAACAGAGGCAGAAGACACAATCTGCGGGTCAGAAGATTGCCAGAAACCATAGAAGGGGAGCAATTGTTACCCTCCATCACTGATCTCTTTAACAAGCTCCTGAACAGGCCACCTCAGACCCATATAGAAATGGAGAGATTTCATAGAGCACTGAGACCCAAAGGAAGAGATACCGATTCCCCACGGGATATAGTATGCTGCATAGTGGATTTTAAGCTGAAGGAGGAAATACTGAGACGGGCCAGAATGAATTCACAGATCATACATGAAGGAAAACAGGTTCAAATATACCAGGATCTCTCAGGGATAACCCTGCAGCACCGACAGGACCTGCGACCCTTACTAGACACCTTGCGCACTCAGGGAATATCCTACAAGTGGAAGTTCCCGTTCTGCCTCTCAGCCACATCCCGAGGACACACCGCTCTTTTGAAAGTGCCAGAAGATCTTCCTCGTTTCTGCGACATTTTAAACATCCCGCTGATAGATGTACCAAACTGGTATGCGGACTTTCGTCATTCAGCGGTCAGGAAGGAACCACCAGCGGAAGAACCAATGGAGGCACAGGCATTCAGGCACCAGAGGAGACGTTCTCCCTCGGCAACAGGTAACCGTCATGACTCCCGAGGCATACACCGCAGCACTAACCCCTTCTCCTCACCAAGCTCACGGAGGGCTAGGAGAGACCGCTAACTTTTGTCAGAGATCAGTTAACTTACATTAACGTTGAGTTGTGTTAGACTTATACTATTTCACCACAGTTATGTGTTCTCTTTATACGATATTGAACTGACAGCAACGAGTCTATATCAATGGGCTGCACTGCCTGACATACTATCCCTGTCAAACAGCCTTAACACCCATTGGAATTCCTCTGAGGTTGTGATAGCTCACAACTCACTTCCATCCACCCCCTGCAGTGAAAATCTCATGTACAGCTCGTGTTACAACTACAATACCCATACTCACTAGCGGCAATCAAACGTCAGCACGCAGTATGCCCCTCCTCCTCTCTACAACGTACGAGACATCTCCCGTTGCACAGAAGATCTCTTCCCTATACCACGCTTGTCACAACAGAGACCCATAGAACACATCAGACAAGCACAGAACAGACAACGGATCTACAAATCCACCACGGTCTGGAAATCTACAAACCAGATTAAACATACAACCGGAACTGTAAACCTCTGCCGGAACACAACAGAGGTAATTGCCCAGCAATAACTTTTATATTCTTTGAAGCAAGCTGTATGCTCCCATGTTTGTACTTCCACAGTTGCAAAACACCACCTTAAATGTAGAGAAAGCTTCTGAAACCACTTGCATTCCCCACTAAAACTCCAGAACTGATACGACATGGGAATTATCTTCATACCATCTCCTTCTTAAATGCTATGGTTCCTTTTAAACTGTACCCTCTGGCATCGCAACCCTATAGAGAAGACTGCTGATACCACTACACACGTCTGCTGGGTACGATGTAATATTGTGGTTATAATTATCTAAGTTAAACTTAAATGTTTTACATTCCAGTTACCCTCTACAAGTAGAATGTTTATACAATGTTATTGTAAAAGTTAATACTGTTTAAAAATTAACTGTGAGACACCTGTGGGGACATTTCCATGTTCTCTCACGGTATCTCCCACTGATCACTGTCCGACGGGGCAGTAACATCACATATGATTTATCAAGGCTAGCATTCCTAAGACAACGATTACACAGAAGAGGTATTTTATACCCCATGATCTGCTAAAACTGATTTAAATATATACCAATGAGTTACACATACACGGAAGTGTCACCCACTAGAGGATTACACAAGATATAGACCCCTGCACCCTTCTTCTGTAATCTGCCAACACCTCCATTACCTTCCAACACGGTCAGTCGGTAGCGGATATCTCTAGGATCTGTGACCCTACTCGCGTCCGGCTTGGGACAACCCCCACACAGCAGCGGACCAGGGTGTGACCACACAGGTTGTAGGACACGTTCTGACTCTGCTCTGTACATAACCGATACCCCCCAAACGAGGTTGGGAGAAAGATTCTCCATCACCTCATCGGTACGTCGAATATACTTTTTTTAAATAAAAAAAAAAGGTAACCTAAGTCTAACTTAACTCCTGAGACTTTCCTATACCCCTTAACCTAACTGCCCTTTACCCCTCATCCACATACCTTCGTGGCGGAGGTCATGAGTACACTCAACTCACATCAGGATCGAGCTCCTTCAACCGCACACCTCAAACTTTGCTCTGTCAACATACGAGGTCTCAATACACCCGAAAAAAGATCACAATTACTTTCCTCTCTACAGAAATCAAAAATCCATATTGCACTCATTCAGGAAACCCACTTCAGAACAGATAGCATTCCCAAACTATACACTAAACATTATCCAACGGTATACCACGCAACCAACAAAGATGCAAAATCCAAAGGGGTTTCCATCCTAGTATCGAAACACTGCCCGCTGCTCATATCGGAAGTCCACAGGGATCCACTGGGTCGCTATCTTTTTATTAAAGGCACGCTTCACAAAAGACCCATCACAATAGCGAACATATATGCACCAAACACAAAACAAGTTTCTTTTTTCCGGACAACGCTACAACACCTTCTAACGTTTCGGTCGGGCACACTAATCGTAGGTGGAGACCTCAATGTGGCCTTAAATCCCTCTCTGGACACATCGAATGGGTTATCCTCACTGTCTTACAGAGCTTTACGGGCGATAAAAACGCAATTCAGTGATATGCTACTTCACGATACATGGCGTACTCTACATCCTAAAGATAAGGATTTCACCTTCTTCTCTCCACCCCATCACAAGTACTCGAGAATTGACCACTTCTTTATTTCCCAAAATGATCTCTCATATCTCACGAAAGCAAATATTGAGCCGATGATCCTGTCAGACCATAACCCCATCACTATGACCCTAACCATCCCCACCACAATAGATAGATCACACATTTGGAGACTCGATAATTCTCTTCTCACTGACCCAGAAACAACTCAAACAATTTCCAAAACACTTACAAATTACTTCGCTGAAAACATACAAGAAGGCTCTTCCCCGGACACAATCTGGGCGGCACATAAATGTGTTATTAGGGGAGTATTCATATCCCAAGCTGTCAAACGGTCAAAACTAAGAAAAGCCCGCATTGAGGAATTGACTAAACGCATACATACACTAGAACTAAAACACAAAGCCACCCTAGCCAACAATGCCTTGTCCAATTTGATACAAGCCAGAGAGGAACTCCTGGAGGTTTTGAACAAATCAATAAAACGCAAATTCGCCTTGACTCAAAAAATCTACTACGAGTTCGGAAACAAATCTGGGAAGCTATTGGCTAGGGCTGTACAAGTTAAGAAGGCGATGAACACTATCCACACGATAAAAGACACGGCAGGTAACACCTATGAGACCTCAGATAAAATAGCAGACCAATTCGTAAGGTACTTCTCCAAATTGTATAATCTAACTTCCCCACTGACGGCTTCAGACACTACCGACAGACGATCCAAGATACAAGACTTCCTAAAACAATATACTCCTTCACCCTTAAACGATGCAGAATCTGCAGGTTTAGACTCTCCACTATCTGTAGAAGAAATCCTACAGGCTTTGAAACAATTGAAAACCGGCAAAAGCCCAGGTCCTGACGGATTAACGGTGAGCTACTATAAAACTGCCCCAGATATACTCATTCCACATTTAGTACAAGCCTTTAACAATCTAAACCCCACAAATAATGCGAACAAAGACATCTTAGAAGCACATATCGCTGTTATACCAAAACCTGATAAGGACGTTACCCTAGTATCAAACTATCGCCCCATATCGCTTCTAAACCTTGACGTAAAACTCTACGCCAAGGCACTGGCCAATCGTCTACTTCCCCTAATTCCCAGATTAGTATCCCTGGACCAAGTCGGCTTTGTCCCCGGCAGGGAAGCAAGGGACAACACCACAAAGGCTATAAATATCCATCATTGGCTTACCTCCACCTCGACCCAGGGCTTTTTCTTGTCCCTGGATGCGGAGAAGGCGTTTGACAGGGTAGCCTGGGATTACATGGAGGAAACACTTCGTATAGTGGGTATACCACCACGCCTCTTACAAATGATTCTTGCTCTGTAATCCTCCCCAAAAGCAAAAATCAGAGTGAACGGTTGCGTGTCGGACGCCTTCTCCGTGTCTAACGGAACGAGACAGGGTTGTCCCCTCTCCCCCTTACTATTTATACTCACCATGGAACCTATGCTATGTAAACTCAGAGAGAACCCTGATATAAAAGGCTTAGAGATAAATCACAGAAACTATAAAGTAGCTGCTTACGCAGATGACATCTTACTATTTCTAACGGAACCTATAACCACCATCCCCAACCTGCTTAAGGACTTCTCTCTATTTAAATTACTCTCCAACCTACAAATAAATTTTTCCAAATCAAAGGCCCTGAATATAACCCTGCCAAATACACTGGTTACACAATGTAAGAACAACTTCCCATTCCAATGGGAATCCCAAACCATCACGTATTTGGGCATTAAAATTCCTACCAACCTGACTGATCTATATGCTCAGAATTTTCAACCCACCTTAATGGCCATCCAAGGAGATCTGCATAAATGGCACACAGGCCCCTTTTCATGGCTTGGCAGGATAGCTATCTTAAAAATGAACGTACTACCTAGACTACTGTACCTGTTTCAGGCTATCCCCATTAAACTCCCCAAATCCTTCTTTGTTACCTACAAACGAATATGTAGGGCTTTTATCTGGTCCTCTAAAACACCCAGATTGAGTTGGGAGAGGCTGACACTCCCTAAATCGCAAGGAGGCTTAAATCTTCCTGATATTCAGAAATACCATTGGGCATGCCACTTGACTAGAATAGTCGACTGGCACTTACATGGAAGCAACAAGGACTGGATTCAGCTAGAGAATGCTTTCTCCCAAATCCCAGTGGCACACATACCCTGGCTTAATCCCTCTAGCATTCCTAAAGACCTTAAAACTCATCCCTTAATCAATGCTACAACACTGCAATTCAAGAATGCAAGTTCAAAATTAAACTTTAAACCCTTCCGCGGTCCCATGACTCCTCTAGAAAACAACCCAGATTTCCAACCGGACATCTCCTCACTCCCTTCAGTGACAGACACACCCAGACGACATATTAGGGTAAATCAACTGTTTCACAACGATAGATTGCTTTCACATCAAGCTATGACTTCTCAGTTACCAAATTATCAATTACCATTTTACAAGTACCTGCAAATTCGGCACTTTCTTCAACACTCTAATCCAAATCCTCAATGGTCCCGAGACCTCTCACCTTTCGAATCCATATGTAACAGCGAAGAACCGCAAAAACACTTAATATCGACGGTATATGCACTCCTTTTCTCCTCACATAAAATAAAAGACGAAGCTGGTCAAACAGTGGGAAACAGACCTCAAACTAGACTTAAGCACGGAGGAGTGGGATCGCATATACAACTATATACATAAAGGCACGATTAATGTATCAACACAAGAAAGCAGATTCAAAATATTTACAAAATGGTACAGAACACCAGACAAAATCCACACGTTCCACCCTAGTGTCTCCCCTTTGTGTTGGAGATGCAATGCATCTCATGGGACCCTACTCCATATCTGGTGGGAATGCACCCTCATTCAACCATTCTGGACAGAAATACATCGCTTAATCAGTCAGATCACAACTATCACACCTGACTATACCCCAGCTCAATTTTTACTGCACCACACTACAATTCCTAGATCGACATACAAAAATTCCTTAGTTCTTCATCTAATAAACGCCGCTAACCAATGCATCCCAGTACATTGGAGAAGCACTTCCCCCCCAACAATCTCAGAATGGATATGCAGAGTTGACAAGACAGCCGAAATGGAAAACCTCATACACCAATCCCGAGACAAACCAACGAAATACTGGGAAATTTGGGCTTGTTGGTTGCACTATAAAGAGAAACTAACAGATAGTGCTTCCAAAGGAATCTCTTCCCCCTTGTTACAAAGCACCACGTAGATCCTATTTCTAAAAAAAAAAAAAAAAAAAAAAAAAAAATCTCAGTCCCCCGCCTTCCTCATACCTTTCCCCATCCTTCCCTCAATTTCATATAACTCAATTACTTTACACCGAACATATCACTAAATGCAATACATACACTTTCTAATAATATGACTCTTAAAGCTTTACAGGTTGAAATACATTAATTGATACCCATACATAGATTTCTAATACCTAAGCTCACGCTTACTTACCATCAGGCTCTTTCCCCCTAGACGAAGCTCCGATCTTACCGAATCCTTCACTACACATGTAGGTGTTCCCCCCCTGGCCACAGTTAGAACCCCTCTGGGGTGGTCAGAGAGGAGAACTAATATGGTCGGATAATATTCATACTTTTTACAGAGCCCATATCATGACCCTGATACCTCTGCCCGTTTTAAAACACGTTGTTTTTTCTATGATCTATACCACACACGTCTACATTATACTAAAACAGTCACGAATATGTTGATTTTCAAGAGTTCATTCTTCATACGAAACTCTAGGAATTTATATTATCGTTACATACAACGTCGGATAGACTATTGACATTTTGCATGTAATAGTGAATTATTGAAAAGTCATTGTATTTTAAGATTTCACTGTATTCCCTGTAAAATTGTAAACTTTCAATAAAATTTCTTTAAAAAAAAAAAAAAGAGGGCAAGCAGGCTCTGTCTCTAGAGGCAACAGTGCTGGTTGTGGAGACAGTGCATCCTCATCAGTACGTGGCCGTGGGACATGCTTGTCCTTTTTCCAGCAGCTGGCCGTGTTGAGCCGCAACATGCGGAAGACTTGGTAGAGTGGATGACCAAGCCGTCCTCATCCTTCTCATCCTCTCTCACCCAGGCTCAGGGTACTTTGTCTGGCAAAGCAGCTGCCAATGTGGCCTCTTCCCTCTGCTCAATGGCATCAGTCACTCCTTCCCTAGCCCCACCATGTCCTCCTGAGGAATCCCCCAAACCGTTTGACCACAGTGTTGGGTACATGCTCCAGGAGGATGCCCAGCATTTTGAAGGCTCCGATGTTGGTACCCAGCTAGAGGAAGGCAGTAATGTGAGCCCAGAGAGAGGGGGTGCCCAAGAAGGACAGCAATCTGGCAGTCATGTTCCCCCAGATGTAGCATACTGCCAGCTTTGCTCCAGTGATGAGGAGGGAGGGGATGATGAGGTCACTGACTTCACGTGGGTGCCTGATAGGAGAGAGGAGGAGGAGGCACATCACCAAGAGGCAGGATGCCCTCCAGGGGCCAGCTTAAGGGCAGAGCACCGACTGCATCACACCACAGAGCTCCGCACTTGCAGGGCGCTGCTGTCTCTGCGCGTTATTCCAAAATCTCTTTGGTGTGGGCCTTTTTTTGAGACGAGTGCATCAAGTCCCACCGCTGTTACTTGCAACATATGTCTCAAGCATATTTCACGTGGCCAAAACATCTCTCGCTTGGGCACCACATGCTTGACCAGACATATGTTCACCTGCCATGCAGTTAGTTGGCAAGCGTACCTAAAAGTCCCACACCAAAGAACAAAGAGGACCTCTCCTTGCTCCTCATCAGCTGGGATCTCCAACCCCACTATACCTTCAGACCTCTCTGAAACCTGCACTGAGAGGAATGAAGGTGTAGAATTAGATGTGTCACAGCCAGGTACTTGGGGGCAATCTGCTATCAGTACACCGACATCAGACTGTACCAGGCAAATTTCCCTGCCCCAGCTGCTGCACCGCCGAAAGAAGTTCGCTCCCAGCCATCCACATGCCCAACGGTTGAATGCTAGCTTGGCTAAATTGCTAGCACTTCAACTGCTGCCTTTTCAGTTGGTAGACTCTGCCCCCTTCCTTGTGTTTGTGGAATGTGCAGTTCCTCAGTGGCAGGTTCCCAAACGCCACTTTTTCTCATGGAAGGCGATTCCGGCTCTCTACCAGCATGTGGAAGGCAATGTCTTGGCCTCGCTGGACAGGGCGGTCAGCGGTAAGGTGCATATTACTGACTCATGGTGCAGCAGGCATGGACAGGGAAGTTTCTTATCTTTCACTGTGCACTGGGTGACTCTTCTGGCAGCTGGGAAGGATGCAGGACAGGGTGCAGTAGTGTTGGAGGTTGTTCCGCCACCACGCCTCCAAAATACTACTAGTGGTGATTCTGCAACAACTCTCTCCTCCACCCCTCCTCTTCTTTTTCCTCCATGGCCTCTTCCTGTGCTGATTTGTCTTCGGAACCAGCGGTGCTCCGTAGGCGTTCAAGGGGCTACACAAGCACGCAGGCCAAAAGATGCCATGCAGTGCTTAAGCTGGTGTGCTTGGAGGACAGGAGCCACACTGGGGCAGATATTCTGTCAGCTCTGCAGGGGCAGGTTTCAAGGTGGTTGACACCATGCCAGCTTAAGGCAGGTATAGTGGTTTGCGACAATGGCACCAACCTCCTCCCCGACATCCGACAGGGACAACTGATCCATGTGCCCTGTTTGGCTCACGTCCTTAACTTGGTGTCGCAGCGGTTCTTGGGCAGGTACCCGGGCTTACAGGATGTCCCGAGGCAGGCCAGGAAAGTCTGTGTGCATTTCTGCAGGTCATATAATGCCAGTGCTTGGCTGGCTGACCTCCAAAAGGAATTTAACCTGCCCAAGCACCGCCTAATCTGTGACATGCTCACCAGGTGCAACTCAACGTTGGCCATGCTGCAGCGCCTGCACACGCATCAGAGGGCCATCAATGAGTACCTGTGCGACTATGGCACCAGGACAGGATCAGGGGAGCTTGTTTTTTTTTCCCCACACCAGTGGGCCATGATTAGGGATGCATGCACTGTCCTGTCACCATTTGAGGAGGCCACGAGGATGGTAAACAGTGACAGTGCATGCATTAGTGACACTGTCCCCCTTGTTCACCTGTTGGAGCACACGCTGCGTGGAATAATGGACAGGGCACTTGAGGCAGAACAGAGGCAGAAAGAGGAGGACTTCCTTAGCTCTCAAGGCCCCCTTTATCCAGACAGTGTTCCTGCGTGCCTGCCGATCACACAGGAAGAGGACAAGGAGGAGGAGGAAGAGGAGGATTGTGTCAGCATGGAGGTGGAGCCTGGCACTCAGTAGGGATGAGCCGAACACCCCACTGTTCGGTTCGCACCAGAACTTGCGAACAGGCAAGAAAATAGTTAGAACACGCGAACACCGTTAAAGTCTAAGGGACACGAACATGAATAATCAAAAGTGCTAATTTTAAAGGCTTATATGCAAGTTATTGTCATAAAAAGTGTTTGGGGACCTGGGTCCTGCCCCAGGGGATAAGGATCAATGCAAAAAAAGTTTATAAAACGGCCGTTTTTTGGGAGCAGTGATTTTAATAATGCTTAAAGTGAAACAATAAAAGTGTAATATCCCTTTAAATTTCGTACCTGGGGGTGTCTATAGTATGCCTGTAAAGGGGCACATGTTTTCCGTGTTTAGAACAGTCTGACAGCAAAATGACATTTCAAAGGCAAAAAAGTCATTTAAAACTACTCGCGGCTATTAATGAATTGCCAGTCCGACAATACACATAAAAGTTCATTGAGGGGGGCGTGGCCTGACCTGGAACGAAGATGGCTGCTTAGCTTGGAAGCTCCTGCCACCTCACGATCTAAACTCAATTTACAGGAGGCCATAGCGAAACAAATCTGCCTGAACTCATGGGAACTGCCTCGAGGAACACATCGGCTTCCCGATCCCGTTCACCCAGGGAGCAATCTGACACCACGGGACAGAACATACCAGAAATGTTCCGCTCCGGCAGGGGAAATATGGCGTCTTCCCGTTTAGGGAACTCGCATACAGCATCTCTCTCACAAAGGAACTCACCTCAGCCTGTCATCCCCCCTACTATCTCATCGACAGGGAATGACCCAGAAACGCACTCTTCACCTCAGTTAAACATCCATGACCTGAGAGCGATAGCAGCGGACATTAAAGATACGCTCTCAGCGGCAATTTCAGAGCTACGCCTTGAAATCCACTCACTCAACGACAGAGTGCAGACCGCGGAAAACATGGCGGACCGTCAAGAGACACAGATTCGTCAAACCACACACCAAGTTGATACTCATACCCTTCAAATGCGGGACATGCAGAGGCATCTCGAAGACCTCGATAACCGAGGCAGACGCCATAATTTAAGAATAAGAGGAATACCTGAAGGGATCGATGGCAACCAATTGCAACCATCGATAACTGCTCTCTTCAATGGCCTGTTAAATAAGCCCCTGCAATCCCCTATCGAATTGGAACGGATCCATCGAGCCCTGAGACCCAAGGGAAGGGACACTGATCCCCCGCGAGACGTGATCTGCTGTCTTGTCAATTTCCAACTAAAGGAACAGATTCTCAGGCAAGCCAGAGGCAAATCACAAATCATCCATGAAGGGAAAGCTGTTCAGATATACCAAGATCTCTCCGGTATAACGCTCCAACACCGCAGAGACCTTAGACCCTTGCTGGACGTCCTCCGCTCTAGAAACATACCTTACAAGTGGAAGTTCCCCTTCTGTCTCTCTGCCTCCACACAGGGACGCACAGCGCTACTGAAGGTGCCGGAAGACCTGCCTCACTTCTGCGAGGCTCTCAACATCCCGCTGGTTGAAGTGCCGAATTGGTACGCTGATTTTCGCCGTTCGGCTATGAGGAGAGATCACCCACCAGAGGAACCTATGGAGACACAAGGCACAAGATACCGAAGGAGACGCTCTCCCTCTACACACCGAAACCCCCACCGCGAATACAACGCCTCGGACTCCCCAAACGCGAGACGAGCCCGGAGGGACCGCTGAATCTCCTCTCGCCACATCGGTTGTAGAAGATTGCGGTCTTACCGCTCTCAGTTCAGCTCAAGACGCAACAGTTATTTTTATGTTTTTATGTTCTTATTCCTTGTACTCAACCCTTGTTCCCCAGTTGGAATGTTTGATATACTTTTATTGGTTTTCCCATCCTGGTCAATCTGACCAGTCTAGGGGACATGTTTCTTCTCGAAAGCTCCCACTGCAGGGAAGCATCTCCTCCCCTCGGCTCTACAGCAGCGGACTTACGCTTCACTGAAACTACACTCCCCAGAATGCATCCCGAGTGACTTCCGGATGAACGAACTGCCCAATACTCACGAGTCCCGGATTTCCCTCTCCTGCCTGTTGTTCACGGATTCTTGCGATGGATATGGCTGGGGCTGCGTCGGACATCACTTGTTTACTCTGTCCATCTTTGGAGATCAACAAGGATAACTACACCCTCTCCACTCGGAACAGAACAGATCTATCAAGAACTGGATAATCCCCGTCCAACACATGCTGCCACCAGTGAGCTGTACTCCGTACTAAAATGCATCCTCCACAACAGGAACTGCTCCAAATGCAAGTACCTTCTTCTACTCGGCGAGCAATAATACATTTAAGTATGCATAGAAGAATCGGACTCATATATTAGGTATGATAATGACCCAACACCCGGTTAACATACTCATATTGATATATAGCTCTCCACTTCTACCAACACTTAATATACTCTATACAATCTTCCCTGCACCCTAATCTGAATATTTCACATACCAGCATATGACTTTACCTTATAATCGCTCTTTCACACTTACAGGATCTTAATCCACCTGAATACAGGCCTCCGCCACACCCATTAGTGCCCTTGGTAACTTGTATACGGAAAGTCTCTCTAACGAATGTTTTGACTAATAACTATTTAGGATTTATTGTTTATAAGATTTTGAGGCACCGTTCAGTGCCGTTATGCTTTATTTGAAGTACTGTGTTTATACGCCTTTCCGTTGTGCTACGCTTCCCATAGGCTAAGATCACTGTATATGGCTACGAAATAACACGGCTTTCTACTAATAATACATGCCTTTACACTCCCTATCACAGCCGCACAGCATCTCATAGAACTCCCATGAATATCTCTTACACCCTCCATATTACATTTTCTCAAAAGATCTGAGAGTGGCAGGTGTCTCATGATACGCAATACTCTCAATCCTTTCAACAGTCTCTAGTGACAGATCACTTTCACCCCCCAAACAGTGGTGGATTTCTGAGCAGTTCCGCAATTTTGCGGGGTGTTCAGTATCTCTACTCTGTACCTTACCGATTCTTGAAGATCATTGAAGCAGGGGATAACTATCCTCCGTGCCTCATCGGTTATCTATTAGGGTTATATTACCCAAACCTCAACTCACTACCTTAACAGCGAAACTCCTTTTCCATTCTTACCCTCGCCCCCTCTTACCCCTAACCCCTCCCTCCGTGTCTGTTTCTAATAGAAGCAGCGAATTCTACTAAACTGCTGACATGGCATACTCTAACACGCCAATTAACCTATGTTCCGTTAATATACGTGGTCTCAACACTCCTGAAAAAAGGTCTCAACTACTCTCTTCCTTGCAAAAATCGAAAACTCATATCGCACTGATCCAGGAAACACACTTTCGCACGGACGCAATACCTAAACTTCTAGATAAAAACTTCCCGACGGTTTATCATGCGTCTAATAACGAGGCTAAGTCGAAAGGAGTGTCCATTCTTATTTCAAAAAATTGTCCACTCAATGTCGCCGTCGTACAACGAGACCCTCATGGGAGGTACATCTTTCTGAAGGGCACCCTGCACAATAAACCCATCACCGTCGCAAACCTTTACGCACCAAATGCCGCACAAGTCACATTTTTTCGTCAAACACTCCAACAATTATTAACTTTCCAGTCAGGCACTTTAATAGTTGGGGGAGACTTTAATATAGCCCTAAATCCTTCATTAGACACATCTAACGGAAGGTCTGCTCTGACATACAAAGTCCTTCGTGCGATAAAGCTTCAATTTCAGGGGTTGTTACTCCATGACACATGGCGGACTCTACATCCAACGGAGAAAGACTTTACATTTTTCTCCACGCCTCACTCCAAATACTCCAGACTAGACTACTTCTTCCTCTCACAAAATGACTTATCTCTTCTATCCAAAGCGACTATTGAACCAATGATCTTGTCAGATCACAACCCCATCACGATCACCATACAGCTTCCCTCCATACAGACAGTACCCCGCATTTGGCGTCTTGACAGCTCTTTACTCACAGACACGGAAATAACGAGGTCCATATCACAAAACCTAACCCAATACTTTGCGGAAAACACGCAAGCTGACTCCTCACCCGAAGTAATTTGGGCTGCACATAAATGTGTAATAAGGGGTACCCTCATCTCCTTAGCGGCAAAAAGAAACAAACTAAAAAAAGAAAAAATAACGCAGTTAACTAAACGTATTTATTCCTTAGAACAACAACATAAAGCCTCTCTAGCTGAAAGGGTTTTAATAGAACTAACAGAGACAAGAGAAGAACTTTTGGCAGAATTACACAAAAATTTAAAACGAAAATACGCACTATCCCAAAAGTGCTTCTACGAATTTGGAAACAAATCTGGTAAGTTATTAGCTAGAGCCTTACAAGCAAAAAAGGCTGCACGTACTATCCATATGATCAAAGACACATCAGGAAAGGCATTCGTAAAATCAGAAGAAATATCCAACCAATTTGTCCAATATTTTTCTAAACTTTATAACTTGCCCACATCTCACCTAGCTACCAACACGGAAAATCGCATGACAGCTATACAAGACTTCCTTCGGCAATATTCCCCTACGCTCATCACGGCAGAGGACGCCGCCACTCTTGACTTACCACTATCTCTAACTGAAACTTTAACTGCACTGAAACAATTAAAATCTGGTAAAAGCCCAGGCCCGGACGGTCTAACGGTCAACTACTACAAATCCTTCCCTGACATCCTTATTCCCCATCTAGTAAATGCCTTTAACAACCTCACGCCATCCAGTATTGCAAACAAAGACATCCTTGAAGCACACGTCACCCTGATCCCCAAACCAGGTAAAGACGTGACCTCGGTTTCCAACTATCGCCCCATTTCCCTACTAAACGTAGACATCAAATTGTATGCCAAAGCCCTGGCCAATAGACTCTTACCCTTGCTTCCCGGGTTGATATCCTTAGACCAAGTAGGTTTTGTCCCTGGACGGGAAGCCAGGGATAATACAATAAAAGCTTTAAATATTCATCATTGGCTCTCTAGTTCCTCGACACGCGGTTTCTTTCTATCGTTGGATGCTGAGAAGGCGTTCGACAGGATAGCCTGGGATTTTATGGCCGCTGCCCTTCACGCTGTGGGTATACCTCCACACTTTCTCCAAATGATTTTGGCGCTATATTCTAGTCCCACGGCTAAAGTCAGGGTAAATGGCCTCCTGTCGGACGCCTTCTCGATATCCAACGGTACCAGACAGGGTTGCCCATTATCCCCTTTAATCTTCGTCCTCACCATGGAACCCCTATTACGTAAACTCAGAGAAAATCCGGACATAAAAGGCCTTAACATTCACCACAAACAATACAAGTTGGCTGCTTATGCAGATGACATTCTGCTCTTCCTCTCAGATCCAATTAATACTATCCCTAATCTACTTAAAGACTTTGCTTTTTTTCAATCACTATTCAACTTAAAAATTAACTTTGCTAAATCCAAAGCCCTGAACATCTCCCTACCCGACACCTTAGTGGCACAATGCAAGCTCAATTTCCCCTTTAGCTGGGAAACACACAATATCACCTACTTAGGAATTAAAATTCCTAGGAAATTAACTGACCTTTACCCAACGAACTTTCAACCAATATTACAGACCTTACAGAGCGACCTACAAAAATGGCAGGCGGGCCCATTTTCTTGGTTTGGGAGAACTGCGATTCTGAAAATGAATATTCTTCCTAGAATACTCTACCTGTTCCAGGCTATCCCCATAACTATACCACTTTCTTTTTTCTCCTCATATAAAAGGATGTGTAGAACACTTATATGGTCTTCTAAACCACCCAGGCTCGGTTGGACTAGGCTTACTTTGCCCAAATCCAGAGGTGGTTTGGGTGTACCAGACATTCAAATTGGGCTTGCCACCTGACTAGAATCGCCGACTGGCATCTACATCAACAAAACAAAAGCTGGACACACTTGGAACAGGTGTTCGTAAACATCCCCATCCGTCACCTACCTTGGATTAACCCTCAGAAAATACCGAAAGGGATCCAATCACACCCTCTCATCGGAGCGACTCTATTGAACTTTAAGGCGGCATGTAAACACATGCAACTACACCCCTCACCTGGCCCCATGACACCTCTAGAAGACAACCCGGACTTTGAACCCGGTCTCACTCTCCACACACCATTGGCAGATCCGCTAAGACCCCGGCCCTTACTTCGGCAACTCTTCCTTAATGAACAACTTATGACACATCAGGCCATGTCCTCTAAATTCCCAGACCACCACATCCCTTTTTACAAATTCTTACAAATTAGACACTTCATCCAAAGCTGCACCCCCACGACAAACATACTCAGGGAACCATCTCAACTTGAACACTTATGCAATAGTGAGGGGCCCCAGCGACACCTGATCTCCAGTATGTATACTATGCTCTTTTCAACACACCATATTAAGGAAGACAAACTGATTCGTGATTGGGAAACTGATCTGCAGTTGGACCTGTCCTCTGAAGAATGGGAACACATATTTCAACACATGCACAAGGGCTCGATTAACGTTTCCACGCAAGAAAACAAATACAAAATTTACACAAAATGGTACAGAACCCCTGATAAGATCCACAAATTTTACCATACCATTCCCCCAACATGTTGGAGATGTAAGGAAGCCAACGGCACTTTTCTCCACATCTGGTGGTCATGCCCACTCATCCAACCCTATTGGTCTGCAATCCACAGCCTAATTTCCAAAATCACGACTTATACCCCTGATTTCACACCAGCTCAATTCCTTTTACACCATACCTCCATCCCTCAATCACATTATAAAAAATCCCTTGTGCTCCATCTTATTAACGCGGCGAACCAATGTATCCCAGTACATTGGAGACAAAGTTCTATCCCCTCGATCACAGAATGGACACAATGACACAAAGAGTTAACAAAATGGCCGAAATGGAACAACTCATTCACCAAGCCCACGACACTACAGCGAGTTACAACAAAATTTGGTCCTGTTGGTTACACTATGCTAATTCGCATGCTATGCTCAACTCCCCCTCCGCCTTGATCACAGTGACCTAACTCTCCACACAACAACATCTCACATAACACCTCTGTCCCCCACCCACTTTCCCTCCCGTCTCCCCTCTAGTCTCCTCCCCGACAACTACACCTCCCGTATCACACCTTGGGTTCCTAAAAGCAAATTATAAAACTTATATTGCTTGTCGATCCGAGAACTCGACATACAAATAGTGCCACACTAAGTAAGAAATGCACTGCGGAATGATGCCCTTTAGTAGGGGCTCTCTCTCTCCTCAGCATCTTTCTCTTAGAAATTACATGGGCCCTCATTTCATTTCATTTCATTTCATTCCCTTCCCTTTCTACACGGCTATCTCAACTTTCCCCGCAAATTGAACACGAGAGTACCCCTCACCCGGACACAGAAAGATCCCCTCTGGGGTGTCCGGAGATAAGGAACTACAGAGTTTAACTCAATAGCAGTTGACTGCGATAATTTCACGTTTTTATATCATATACCATTATAAACCCATCCCAGAAGGAATGCCTGTCCACATTCTGGAGACAACATTCTGCCCATTCTACCCAAACACTCTTGCCCTACTGTTTTATCAAGCTCTACGCAAACCGTTTGTGCTCTATGTAGCCCTCTTCAGAAAACATATTTGGACAAGAAGGGTATTGTTATTGTTATTGTTATTGCTAATTTACACCTGTTTTTGCTTCTAACGTCTTGGCAACAGTCTACATATAAATGAACTATGTGTATTTGATATATGTTTTACTGCATTATTTGCTGTATTCCTGTCAAAATTCAATAAAATATCTTTGAAAAAAAAAAAAATAAATAAATAAAAGTTCATTGATAAAAACGGCATGGGAATTCCCCACAGGAGAACACCGCACCAAATAAAAAAAAAAAAAATGACGTGGAGGTCCCCCCTAAATTCCATACCAGGCCCTTCAGGTCTGGTATGAATATTAAGGGGAACCCTGCGCCAAATTTTTTTTTAAAAATGGCGTGGGGTCCCCCTAAAAATCCATACCAGACCCTTATCCAAGCACGCAACCTGGCAGGCTGCAGGAAAAGAGGGGGGATGAGAGAGCGGCCCCTCCCCCTCCTGAACCGTACCAGGCCACATGCCCTCAACATTGGGAGGGTGCTTTGGGGTAGCCCCCAAAACACCTTGTCCCCATGTTGATGAGGACAAGGGCCTCATCCCCACAACCCTTGGCCGGTGCTTGTGGGGGTCTGCGGGCGGGGGGTTTATCAGAATCTGGAAGCCCCCTTTAACAAGGGGACCCCAGATCCCTGCCCTCCCCCCTGTGTGAAATGGTAAGGGGGTACAAAAGTACCCCTACCATTTTACAAAAAACTGTCAAAAATGTTAAAAATGACAAGAGAGTTTTGACAATTCCTTTATTTAAATGCTTCTTCTTTCTCAAGAGAGGAATCAATACTGGCTGGCAACCCTCCTTGATCCACATTACAATGGTAAGGTTGCGGACCTTATCTTGCCGTCGCAGAGGGAGCAGAGGATGTAACATCTTTGGGAGGCCTTTTAGAAAGGTCTGTGCAACGCGTTCCTAGAGACTGGGAGGTTACAAACTCCTGTTCCTGGACAACGTGTTTCTGAGGCTTTGGTCAGTCAAAGAAGGAGTGGTGGAGAAGGTGGCCGTCTGACCGATGCGTTCAGACAATTGTTTAGTCCGCAGCCCCAAGGTATGATCGGTTCCAGCAACCATCGCCAGTGTCTGTTTTACATGGTGCAGGAATACCTAGGGGCAAGAACTGACTTGGACACCTTTCCCACCGAAAATCCTCTGGGTTACTGGGTCTTGAGGATGGATCACTGGCCAGAGCTTGCACAGTATGCAATTGAGCTACTGGCCTGTCCTGCATCCAGTGTTCTTTCAGAATGCACATTCAGTGCTGTTGGAGGTCTTGTAACCGATCACAGATTGCGCCTGTCCACCGACTCGGTTGATCGACTGACCTTCATAAAAATGAATCAGTCTTGGATCACCACCAGCTACCAAGCACCTGATGTTGATGTAACCGAATAATTTTTTTTGAAATGTCAGATCCCTTCAAGATTGCCTATGCTGATGCTGAGAGACTATCTTGTTATGCTGAGTGACTATCCTCTTCCTCTTCAATGATCATGCTGATAGCTTGTAAGAATATTTTTGGTTCTGGGCGCCGCCACCAGTGGCTAAGGCCCAATTTTTCAGCCCCTGTTTAACAGGGGCGTGTAATTACAATCTTTGATGCAATACTTTGCAAGGAGGGTTTGTTGCTGCACTCAACTAGAGTATTTGTGAGGGGTTGCAGTGTTGTGGCACCAACACCAGTGCCTAAGGCCCAATTTTCAGCCCCTGTTTAACAGGGGCGTGTAATTACAATTTTTGATGCAATATTTTGCAAGGAGGGTTTGTTGCTGCACTCAACTAGAGTATTTGTGAGGGGTTGCAGTGTTGTGGCACCAGCACTAGTGCCTAAGGCCCAATTTTTCAGCCCATTTAACAGGGGCGTGTAGTTACAATTTTTGATGCAATACTTTGCAGCAGGGCTTGTTCCTGCACTCCAACTAGAGTATCTGTGAGGGGTTGCAGTGTTTGCAGCAGGACTTGTTCCTGCGTTCCAACTAGAGTATCTGTGAGGGGTTACAGTGTTGTGTCACCAGCACCAGTGCCTAAGGCCCAATTTTTCAGCCCCTGTTTAACAGGGGCGTGTAATTACAATTTTTGATGCAATATTTTTCAGGAGGGCTCATTCCTGCGCTCCAACTAGAGTATCTGTGAGGGGTTGCACTGTTGTGGCACCAGTGCCTAAGGCCCAATTTTTCTGCCCCTGTTCAACAGGGACATGTAATTACAATTGTTGATCTAATATTTCACAGTCTGCGCCCAGCAAGAGTAACTGTGGGGACTTACAGTGTTGTGGTACCAGCACCACCACCACCAAAGGCCCAATTTTTCTGCCCCTGTTCAACAGGTGCATATAATTACAATTCTTGATCTAATATTTCACAGCAGGGCCCGTTTCTGCGCCCACCAAGAGTAACTGTGAGAACTTACAGTGTTGTGGCACCAACACCACCACCACCAAAGGCCCAATTTTTCTGACCCTGTTCAACAGGGGCATGTAATTACAATTCCTGATCTAATATTTCACAACAGAGCCTGTTCCTGCACCCACCAAGAGTAACTTTGAGGGCTTTATCACCAATCCTTGTTTGGCTAAAAACCCCAAATTGTCCAAAAACATTTGTCATTGGGACAGAAAGTGAGGTAAAATCTTCTGAAGAGGTGCACAGACAGCAAAACAAATGTCACAGGGCTGATAACCCTTCCCTATGTTTTCCAAAAAGCTTAAAAATAGATTTTTTTGGCTGGAGCTACACTTTAAAAATGTACCAGTTCAAAATTACAAACAGATTCAACTTAACAACAAACCTACAATCCCTGTCTTGTTTGCACCACCTGTATACTGCTGTTTAGAGGGCCTGGGGCCCCACGCCTTTCCTTTTTTGGGTGTGGGGTTCCCCTTAATATCCATACAAGACCCAAAGGGCCTGGTAATGGACTGGGGGGTACCCATGCCATTTGTCTCACTGATTTTCATCCATATTACCGGGACCGGACATTACATTAAAGCCGCAAGCAGTTTTAACCACTTGACATCCGTGCTATGGTCGAATGACAGCCACAGCGCGGACCTAAATTCCTGGGAGGCCGTTATATGACGGCCTCCCCTGTGCATGCGCCCTGCACGCATCCAAGTCACTGAGACTTGGCTGAACACCGATCCGAGTAAGGGGCCGATCCCGGCCCCTTACAATGTGATCAGCTGTCAGCCAATGACAGCTGATCACATGATGTAAACAAAAGATCTGTAATTTTTTCTTTTATCTACTTATGCTGATAGCGTGAGTAGAAAAAAGCCGATCACCGGCTCAGATGAGAGGGACAAAGGTCCCGAAGTGGAAGAGGCACATCTGCCTCATCTTTGCCACCTAACAGTGCCACCTAACAGTGCCCACAAGTGTCACCTAACAGTGCCCACAAGTGCCACCTATCAATGCCCATAAGTGCCACCTATCAATGCCAATCAGTGCCACCCAGCAGTGCTGCCTATCAGTGTAACTGATCAGTGCCCATTATTGCCACCCATCAGTGCCCATCACTGCCACCCATCAGTGCCCATCACTGCCACCCATCAGTGCCCATCAGTGCCTTCTCATCAACGTACATCAATGAAGGAGAAAAATGACCTGTTTTATTTTTTTTATAACAATATATTAAAAAAATATATATTTTTTTAAATTCAGTCTTTTTACATTATTTTAACAAAAAATAAAAACCGCAGAGGTGATCTAATACCACCAAAAGAAAGCTCTATTTGTGGGGAAAAAATGATAAAAATTTCATTTGGGTACAGTGTTGTATGACCGCGCAATTGTCATTTAAAGTGCATCAGTGCTGAAAGCTGAAAATTGGTCTGGATAGGAGGGGGGTTTAAGTGCCCAGTAAGCAAGTGGTTAAATGACTTTTATTACTTTAAAAAATGTCACTTTGTGCAGGGACTGTTCTAAGCACAGGAAACATGTGCCACTTTACAGGCATACTATAGACACCCCCCAGGTACGATATTTAAAGGAATATTTCACTTTTTTTTCACTTTAAGCATCATTAAAATCACTGCTACCAAAAAAACGGCTGTTTTTAAAACCTTTTTTGCATTGATATATGTCTCCTGGGGCAGGACCCGGGTCCCCAAACCCTTTTTAGGACAATATCATGCAAATTAGCCTTTTAAACTAGCACTTTTGATTTCTAACATTCGAGTCCCATAGACGTCAATGGGGTTCTAACGATCGTGCAAATTTTCAGTCCTTTCGTAGGTTCTGGTGCGAAGCAAACCGGGGGGTGTTTGGCTCATCCCTAATCCTCCCTAAAATATTGAGTATTTAATACACCTGAAAAATGCAGACAGATACTTCATCATTTCCACAAAGCCAAAACGCAAATACTATTATTACAGGAAACTCATTTTCACTCGGACACAGTCCCATTACTCCCAGACAAACACTTTATAACATGGTTTCACAGCACTAATCCCATATCTAGAACAAAAGGGGTTTCAGTGGCCTTCCACAGCTCCTTCACCCCAGAGGTGCTCGATACTGACATAGATCCGAAGGGCAGATTCTTTTGAAATTGCAAAATTTACAGACTGTTTTTATAATTGCCAATGTTTATCTTCCGAATCAGGAGCAGCTCCACTTCCTTTCCTTTGTGACAGCCGTCTGAAGGCCTTTGGGACTCCCAATTTAATCTTAGGGGGTGACTTCAATATCCCCCTCATCCTGAGACTGGACTCGTCCACTGGTAAGTCACACATCACACCTTCCTCATCCTAACGGAGTTATCCCTAGTTGACACATGGCGACTCCTACACCCTGCTGAGAGAGACTACACATATTACTCTCCTTCACATAAATCCTACAGCAGGATAAATTACATTTTTCTTTCACAAACATTATTGGATCTAAACCCTGCTTGCGGGATCGGCCTGAAATTATGGTCAGACCGCGCTCCGGTACACGTAACCATTGGTAGAATACCACAACATGCACAACAAAACACTTGGTGACTGAACGATAACCTACTGAATGACATTGCGTGCACTGCTGCAGTGTCTAAAGCCATTACAGACTTTGTCCAGACCCACATTCGAGACGAGACACCTGCCATGAATAAATGGGAAAATTTAAAATGCGTGTTACGAGGGATTTTCATTCACCATGGCTCCAGACTGAAAAAAGCTCACACAGAGGACATACATCGCCTCTTCTCCCTGATTGCCTCTCTCGAAACCACACACAAGCGCACTTTAGACCCCAAAATGTTAGTTGAACTCTTTAACGCAAGGCTGGACCTACTGTACCTCTTTGCAGAAAGATCATTGACAGCCTGTAATAAAGGACGCCACATTCACTACTCCCAAGCTAATAAATGTGGGAAACACTTAGCATGGGTTATTCACCCTAGACAGCGGAGACAAAACATCCCCCACATTGTTTCCCCATCCCAACAAAAGAAATACAAGAACTCCAAAATCATTTCCGAATTCAAGGATTTTTACTCCTCGCTTTACAACCTCCTTCCACCCAAGACACAGACTTCATTACCCTCCTCAGACCTTCACCAATATATACAGGACAAAGCATTACCTAGAATATCTCCTTCAGAAGCAGACACTCTGGAACAACCCATAACCTCCTCCGACTTTATGCTCACAATCAAAAGTCTAAAGAATGGCAAGATTCCAGGCCCAGATGGATATACTCCCCAGTTTTATAAAATGTTTGTGCAACAACTAGTCCCAGTCATGGCACGAGCATTTGAGGAAGTGGACGAGACACATGCTTTACCATCATAACTCTTCCAGGCCCAGATAGTAGTACTACCCAAACCCGGAAAAGACCATTCACAATGCAGCAATTATAGGCCCATATCTCTATTGAACATCAATCTGAAGCTCTTCTCCAAAATTATAGCCACACGTCTAGCCCCCTGCTTCCTTCCATAATCCATAGTGACCAAGTAGGATTTATTCTGGGCTGGGAATCTAGGGATAACACCACAAAAACTCTACACCTCATATCCTATGCCAAACACCACAATATTCCCACCTGCTTACTGGCGTGTGACACTGAGAAAGATTTAATAGAGTGAGCTGGCCCTTCTTACAGGCATCCCTACATCAAAAAGGCCTAGGCCCACGGATATTGACCAAAATAATATCACTATACTCCAATTCCTTTGGCAAAAGTAACAGCCAACGGTGAGTCCTCGGAGGCCTTCAGGATAAGAAACAGCACAAGGCAGAGATGCCCGTTATCATTGTTATTGTTTCACGCTCGTTGTTGAACCTCTGTCCCAAGCCATTCGCTGTAATGATATTTACGGGATCCCCACACCCTCAGCCCCCTGCAAATTATCTCTTTATGCAGATGACTTGCTTCTCTATGTCACTCAGCCACAAGTTGGCATCCCTGCCATTCTGCTGGAGCTTGACCGCTTAGGAGCGCATAGCAACTTCAAATTAAACATTGCCAAAACAGAAGCCCTGAACATCTCTCTTGCACCGAAAGCTGTAGCCCTTATTCAGGGAAAATTTCCTTTCCACTGGCAATCACGCTCGGTTAAGTATTTGGGGACAGAGATCCCTAAAGACTTACAAGACATATATGCCTTGAATTATAGTCCTCTATTGACAAAAATCCGACGTTCTCTAGAATCCTGGCAAAATCTCAAGCTTACATGGTGGGGGCAAATGTATTTCCTCAAAATGGACATTCTACCTAAATTGCTCTATTTATTTCAAACATTACCCATACTCCTACCCAATGCATTCTTCCTCTCGCTTCGCTCCCTAGCAGTCAAGTTCATATGGCAACACCACCCTTCCAGACTTAAGCACAAAATCTTATGCACCTCCAAAAACGAGGAGGCATTGGCCTTCTGGACTTTCAATTATACCATACCTCTGCCATAATCTCGAGACTCCTTGAATGGTTACTGAGAACCTTAACCAAACCATCCACGATTATAGAGCAAGACATGTCACAGGTAGACCTTTGTGCCCTTCTTTGGGGATATAATGTTAAATTTTGCACAATAATCGGGGTTTCTCCCAAGACAACATGACAGCGTTCACCTTATGGTATAGCAAACATAACAAACTCACCCTATCCACTGACCCTAGCCCTCTCACCTCTCTATTTGACAATCCATTACTTCTGACTTATATCTCCAGAGGACAATATGGCTCATACACGCGGGAACAGTGGCCTACAGCCAGACAGTTTGTTCACCCCTTCACAGGTCCATTCCAACCGCCACCAGATAGTCAGTCATCCATTCCCGACAGACTGGCTCTCCATAATAACCCTGACTCAACACAGCAGGACACTGCATCTTTCAGGACAGGTCCACAGAACACTTACGACTTTTGAGGATATGTGTAGTCTCTCTCAGACCCCAGACACACCCTATCTTTGCTATATAGAGACATACAGTCCCATATATGCGATTCTCTGCCTAATTACATGTAAAAGTGGTCAAGGGACCTGGGCATAGAGATATCCCCAGAACAATGGTCCACATCATTCACACTTACACACAAATCGTCCAGATCAGGATTCACACAGGAGAAGAATTACAAATTATTATGACGTTGGTACAGAGATCCAGTCACGGTACACAAGATGTATCCAGCTACTTCAGATATATGTTGGCGGTGTCACAGAGGAAAGGGTTCATATATTCATGTGTGGTGGGAGTGCGACAGGGTCCGCCCATTCTGGGACAAAGTTTTCAGTATTTACAATGATATATATCATGCTTCTTTAATACATTCCCCTTTAGCGGCTCTTCTATCCATCCTCCCAGGACCAGTCCAGTCTCACAAGAAGAATCTCCTTAGATTCTTCCTATCCACAGCTCGTCATGTCATCTCTCTGTATTGAAAAAAGGACACCATTCCCTCTATTACCAGATGGATAGACATCCTCAGTGACATAATGCTCATGGAGGAGTTACAGGCAAAGATAGATGATACCTGTGAAAAATTCAAACTGCTGTGGTCCCTCTGGCTCCACCACTCCTCATCGGACCTCCTCCTCAACAGAATTTCTGTATGGGGACTAGGCCCTATACTAAATATGCCCCTAATCTGGCCAACCTTTTCATGGCCCTATGGGAGGAGGATGTCGTCTATGCCCACAGACCCCCCCAGCTGGTTCTGTGGGCTAGGTATATTGACGACATCCTCCTCCTGTGGAATGGTAACCTTAGGTCCCTTGAGGACTACAAGGGATTTCTGAATACAAATGATGGGAACATTTCACTTAGCTTTGAGGCTAGTTATGACACCATCTACTTCTTGGATTTAGAGGTGTCTGTGGTTAATCGACAACTGGTCCTCAAAACATTTTTTAAATCCACGGACCGTAACGGGTATATCCCAGTAGACGGCTGCCACCACCAACAATGGCTTAGATCTGTCCCTAAGGGACAGTTTCTCCGACTGCGACGAAACTGCTCTAACATCGCAGACTTCAAGTCCCAGTCCCAGATTCTCAAGGAGAGGTTTGTTGAGAAAGGATAAAAACCCTCGGTTCTGGACACCACCATTGCGGAGATCAGTACAGTGGAGAGGAATTCACTTCTGGTTGATCATCCCAGAATACAAAAAGAGAACCAATTCAAATGGTCCTTTTTTACCTCTTTCTCTGCACAGTACAAATAAATTAAGAAAATCATTAATAGACATTGGAAGGTGTTGAAGAGTGACCGTATCTTGGGTCCTGTTCTACCCGATCGGGCTGGCGTCATCTATCGTGGCGCACGCTCCATCCGGGGTGAAATTGCTCCCAATATCGTGGACCCTCCCTGGTCGGTCTCCTTCTTCCAAGACTGTAAGGGATATTTTCCTTGCAGAAAGTGCAACGTATGCTTACATAATATGTGTGGGAGACGCAAAACTATGACCTTTAGCTCTATGGTCACCTCTAGGGATTACGAGATGAAGCACTTTACCACGTGCGTTACTCGACATGTTGTATATCTCATCACTTGCCCTTGCAAAAGACAATATGTCGGGTGCACCACTAGGGCATTTTCAACTAGAGTCAATGAACATATTGCAAAAATCAAAAAGGGTTGTATTAAGCACAGTGTGCCCCGACACTATCGTGAATGTCACAATAAAGACCCCACGGGTACTTTCTTTTTGATTATTGACAAGTTTGTCCCCCATTGGAGGGGTGAATCTCGCTTAAGGGGTGGGTCGCGGCTTGAAACTTATTGGATATACGAGTTGAGAAGTTACTCGCCGCACGGCATGAATGTCGAATGGGACATTAATTGTTTCATCAGCCGTGCGTGAGATACACCTCCTCGTTTTATCCGCGGCACACCTCTGTTTTAAAATATCTTGGGTTGGGTAGAGGGGCTTATCCCCATACTTGGTTCGGGGATCTGATTATTGATTATTGGTCTAGGTTTAATAAGAGTTTTTAATTGCTTTTGATACCTCGTGAAGCCTGTGATTCCCACGGGGGTCTTTTATTTTCCAATTTTTTGGAGTTGAAGTTTTTGGTTAGGGGTTTTACAGTCTGATTATGTATTTTTTACATTTATCCCCTTGCGCGCCTCTTCTCTTTGATTGGCGTTGTGGCGTTGCCCAGCATTCTTTGTTGAGGCTTGGGCACGTTTGACTCCGCCGACTCATATGGGCGGGGCACCATGGGTTTTCTTAGATAACACCAAGATCTCCTGACAGTTTGCTACCCTGTTGGGTGTGTGGCTGATTAGGTGAATTTACCTACCAAACACCTCCATTGTGGTTTTAGCAGCTTTTTGGTTTTGTTTTATATTCTTTTATTTTTCTGGTCCCCCCATCGCTCCTGATCGGCACTGTGGCATTGCCCTACTTCCCCTTTTAGGGGGTTTGGACATGTATGACTTTGCCGTGCCTGAGCGATGATATTTGGCACTCCAATTTATTGACATTGGACCGGGACGATTTGTACATTGATTTTCTTCCCCCTAGGTATTCTAAGTACCGTTTTTAGCTCTCTGCAGATGACTGCTCTGGATACTATGTATCCCGGATTTTGTCCCTGCAGATTGGTTAGTGTGGTTTCTGCCCTATGAATGCAGGCAGCCAATCACTGAGCCGGTTGCTTTCTGCCCCCTTCGTTGTGAAGGTTTGGAGCGCAAGCTCCTGTCCTGTGAGCCGTTCTGACACCAGCCGCTGATTGGTGTCCCTTCCGTCAGCGGCTGTGATGACGTCAGTGGGCTGTCTCTGTTCTCCGGCGTGTGCGTGCCTTGGAGCGCACGCTCTGGACTTAGGTGGGGATGTGATGCCAGCTGCTGATTGGCCGGCGGCTATCATCCTTCCCACAGTGACACCCTTATGAGGCTTGGAACGCAAGCTACTGTGACCTTGGAACGCAGGGGGACAGAGATGCTGATGTCTGCAGTTTCCTGTGTAATACAGTGGTTTTGCTGCCCCGTTTTTCAATAAATGGGAGTTCCTTTCATCCTTTCAATAGGCTTTATATGAGAAGTTTAGTAATATATTTGGCTGTGCTTTAATATTATATCCACTTCCGGTTCCGCCATGGCGGTGGGCGGTGCTTGTTGAAGTTGTAAGCCAGATACAGTATATATATGAGTGCAGTGTGGGGAGGCTGTTTGATGCCCCTGTTGATGACTGTGTGGTCGAAACGCGTAGGACCAGCTACTCCAGCTTCCCACATTGCTATTTTTATGCTTTTTATTTGTTCGTGCTTACCTACATATTGTACAATTTTTGGATTATTAAACCCCATTTTGATCTACACTATATGGAGTCCCTTTTTCTTTTCCTCCATGGGCTCACTAAGAACCATCTGCCTTTGATCGATTGATTCCGGTATCGGAGATCGGGTGTAGTGGAGATCCATAGCCTGTCTAGGACAACCACTCCTCCATTGGTGGTTGGGACCCGGAAGACCTTACCCGGTTGGATATCCTGGATGACTACTCCTTTTCGTCTTACTGAGGGACTGCTATATGGTAGATGCGTCCTACTGATCCGGTAAGAGTACCCACCTTTTTTCTTGAAGATTGGAGTGTTATTGCAACTTAAGGTCGCCCTCTTACAAGTGCCCATAGCCCCTTCAAGACACTGATACTCCCTTGCTTTAGAGAGGACCTTCTGATTCCACTGTTTACAGACTTTTTTGAAGTGCCACTTTGTCCAGAGACACTAACTTTCAGAAATGTTATTTTTTTGCCTTTGTCACTTGACTTTAGTTATATAGAGTCACATAGTTGTTTATTTCTACTTATAGATTAGCGCTGTACTTTTTTACTTTTACCCTATACTACACAATGTTGGAGGGAGGTGACATCTTTATTGTTAAAAGTTATTGTTATTTTGGGTTCAAATGTACATGTCTCTGCCAATTTCCTATAGCACAAAACATGTCCTATAATGCTGAGCCCCCCCTTTTTTTTCTCCCTTTCTGGTTCTCCCATCTCCTACTATACTCCTTCCCACATACCCTCCCCCATACGACAGTTTGATTGTAAGTAACAAGTTTCGGGCGGTGTCCAGAGAGAGAAGATAGATAGATATAGATAGATATTTTTCTATGAAAAACTGTTATAAGCACTTATGTATACCTGAAATTATACTATTTTGTACTACGGGGGAAAGGTGTGGACCGCCTTCGCCATCCCAAACCCTTTTCCCTTTTCTTTATTCTGTTCCCTCTCCCCCTTAATACTGATTTTCTTATATTATTGTTTTCTTGAAAAAAAAATCAATAAAAACAATATTCAACCTTAATTTTACAATTAGGTACAAACCTGGTTCCTGCAACAGTCAGGCTGATGCACTCTCTATGAGAAGCCCACCCCTGAACCTGAGCCGATCATTCTGACCTGGTGCATTCTTGCACCTTGCCTATTCCACCACCCTGGAGTCAAAAATTCCTCCTGGCAAGACCTTCATCCCCACTGAGCTAAGAGCTAAGATACTCCACTGGGGACATGATTTCAAGGTGGCAAGTCATGCTGGGTTACTCCAAACCTTCCTGCTCATCAATTGCCACTAATGGTGGCCTACTCTCCGCTCGGATGTCAAGGACTACGTTAAGGCTTGTCATGTCCCAGCTCAGTCTAAATCCTCCACACAAGCTCCTGCTGGTCTTCTCATGCCCTTGCCAATTCCTAAGGAGCCCTGGTCTCATATTGCCATTGATTTTATCACCAATCTTTCACTGTCTGAGAATAATACAGTCATTTGGGTGGTAATCGATCGGTTCACTAAGATGGCTCATTTTGTTCCCCTTCCTGGTCTCCCTTCTGCTCCAGCTTTGGTTCCCATTTTTGTTCAAGAAATCATCCGCCTCCATGGGGTTCCTTCTCATATTGTTTCTGACAGGGGTGGTCAATTTACTTTCTCGTTTTTGGAGAGCCTTTTGCAAATCCCTCAATATTGTCTTGTATTTTTCCTCTTCTTACCACCCTCAATCCAATGGACAGACTGAGAGGTTTAATCAGGAGTTAGAGGCCTTTCTCTGCACCCTTATCTCTCAGTTCTCAGAAGATCCCCTTTTTCACAGTTTATGGAAGAGACCCTCAGCTCCCTCTTCTATTTGAGGTGACGTTCATGATTCCCTCTTGGCAGCAGCTGGCAAATTCAAAGGTTTTGCCGACCGTCACAGGCATAAACCACCTTCTCTACAGCCTGGGGACAAAGTCTGGCTTTGCAGCAGAAAAATCAAGCTCCGAGTTCCTTCTCTGAAGTTTGCCCCAAGATTCATTGGCCCATTGTCAGGGCTGGTTCAGCCCTTCCTTCTCTGAGCTGGCTGCTCAGTTGTCGGCTAATTGCCAGCTCTCATCTCTCTCCACAGTTAACCAGCTGTTGTGGATCTGCTTGTCAGTCCTGCCTACTTAAAGATCTCCAGCTCACTTCATTCCTGCCTTCGCCTTGGTCACATCACAAGAAACCATATCCTGCATTTCTGTTTAAAGACTGGCTTTGCTGACATCCCTTGTGGCTCCTTATCCTGCTTGCTGTTCCTCTACTTGGATCCCTGACTTCTGGCCTAGCTGATTACTCGATCTGGTTACTGAACTCTAGCTTGGCTGATTACCCGCTCAGGTTACTGGACTCTGGCTATGCTTTCACTACGCTTACTCTATTTACCTTTTTATGTTTAATAATAAACAAGTGTGATTTTACTGTACTTCTGTCTCGGTCTGGTTCATGGTTTCTGACAGTAGACGAAGGCCATGAATTCAGAAGATACAGTCAATCCACTGGTTGGTAATATTTTTTCCAGATTAAATGAGCAAGACCACCGCATGGATCAGTTTGCCATGGCATTACAAATGCTCCTGAGTCACATGGCTCACCTGGAATCCCCCACTGTGGCTGCTCCGGTACAACCTGAGTTGCAGGCCGTCCCTGCTGCAGCGCCAGTCTCTGTGCAGGCACCGGCTTGAGTATTACCTCTATAAGAGGTAAGTCTGGTTCCGCCCCGCTTCCCCAGTGATTTGGGGGTGATCCAGTTCAATGCAGAGGGTTTCTCAACCAAGTTGAGATATACTTTGAGATGCTGCCTCAGGTGTTTCCCATGGACAGAAGCAAAGTAGGGTTTATGATATCTTTGCTTTCTGAGAGAGCCTTGACCTGGGCTAACCCTCTATGGGACATGCAAAAAACTGCTTTCTTGAGTTACCCTGAGTTTGTGGCCTCCTTTAAAAGGGTATTTGACGTTCCTGCACGGTCCACTTCTGCTGCCAAGTGCCTTATGTCCATCAAACAAGGTACGAGAACTGTTGCCGACTATGCCATTGAGTTCCGTACTCTTGCAGCAGAGGTTGCTTGGAACAATGAGGCCCTCGTGGCTGCTTTTTTTCATGGTCTCTCGGATTCCATCAAGGATGAGATAGCAGCCCGAGATATACCCACTGAGCTGGAGAGCTTGATCTCGTTTTCCATCCTCATTGACTCCAGACTCAGAGAAATTCTTTCTTTTAAGGAGCGCTTGCGGAAGCCTCCTGTACGTTTGCCTCCGAGCTTTGCAGTCCCACCTGTGCCTCCCTCCCCTCCCATGCCTCCTGGTACCGAGTCGGTCAGTGAAGATGAACCCATGGACTTGGGCTTCATGCGTCTCTCTGCAGATGAAAGAGCCTTTAGGAGGAGGGAGAGATTGTGCCTTTATTGTGGCCAGGCAGGTCACTTTTTGAAGTCTTGTACTATCCGTCCTGGGAACACCCGAACCTTGAGGTCCTGTCATGGAGAGACCTTAGGTGGCGTTGTGTCATCCCCAGTTATCCAGAAAGATAAGCCCCTGGTTTTAGTTACCCTTTCTTGGGCTAAGTCGTCTATCGTGATACAGGCTCTAATCGACTGGGGCTGCAGGCCTGTTCATTGATGCTGCCTTTGTATCAAAACACTCGATTCCACTGCAGCTGCGTGACACTCCACTTGCCATTCAGGCTCTTGATGGGAGACCTCTACAGCCTACCCATGTGACTCATGAGGTTCCGATGTCAATGGCTGTAGGGGTGCTTCATCATGAGATAATCCAATTTCAAGTTATTTCCTCGCCTAAGTTTCAGCCGGTTATTGGTTATCCTTGTTTACAGAGGCACAACCCCTCTTTTGATTGGCTCCGTGCTGAGGTTTTGTCCTGGTCACCACAATGCAGGGAGACATGCTTCCGGAAGTTAGCCAAGGTCCTGTGCACCTCTTCACTCTCCTCCCTGCCAGATAGTAGCCGGTAGTTTGCCTCCACACTGGCCATATGATTGCGCAATTGACGTTCAACCTGGTGCCATACCCCCTCGTGGCCGGGTTTACCCTTTGTCGGTCTTGGAGGATAAAGCCATGGAGGAGTATGTTGCAGATGCACTTTCTCAAGGTTTCATCCGCAAATCCTCATCTCCTGCTGGTGCCGGTTTCTTCTTTGTAAAGAAGAAGAGCGGTGAACTGAGACCTTGTATTGATTATAGGGGTCTCAATCATTTCAAGATTAAGAATACGTACCCGATTCCATTGATTACTGAGTTATTTGACCGCCTCAAGGGAGCAACAGTTTTCACGAAGCTTGATTTGAGAAGGGCTTACAATCTTGTGAGGATTAAGGAGGGTGACAAGTGGAAAACTGCGTTTAATACCAGAACAGGCCATTATGAGTACCTTGTAATGCCTTTTGGCCTTTGTAATGCCCCAGCAGTTTTTCAGGAATTTATTAATGATGTCCTCCGAGATTGTTGCAGTTATGTGTGGTGGTTTATCTCGATGATATCCTCATATTTTCCAAGTCCCTGGAGAGCCACCACACAGATATCTGTCGTGTTCTTCAGAAACTAAGAGAGAACAATCTCTACTGTAAACTGGAGAAGTGCGAGTTCCATCGTGAACAGGTTAAATTCCTGGGCAATGTAATTTCCACTGCTGGTTTTTCGATGGAACCAGAGAGACTTTCGGCAGTCCTACAGTGGCCTTGACCCGTGGGTTTACATCCTCTGCAGCGTTTCATGGGTTTTGCCAACTATTATCGGAAGTTTATTCATAACTTCTTGTCTCTGGTCAAGCCCCTGACTGATATGACCAGAAAGGACAGTATCCCACAGAGTTGGTCTCCGGAGTCCATTAAGTTCTTTGAGAGTCTCAAGGCTGCCTTTGTTTCTGCTCCTGTGTTGGCACATCCCGGTCCTACGTTACCCTTTATTGTTGAGGTTGATGCTTCTGAGACTGGTGTTGGCGCCCTTCTGTCTCAACGTCCCACCTCTGAGAGTTCTATGTATTCTTGTGGCTACTTTTCCAAGAAATTGTCACCTGCAGAGTGCAATTACGAGATTGGTGAGAGAGAGCTGTTAGCGATCATTTTAGCCCTGAAAGAATGGAGACATCTCCTCGAAGGTACCACTGTGCCGGTTCTCATTCTTACTGACCATAAGAATCTCACATTCTTGTCTAAGGCTAAACGCCTCTCTCCCAGAAGGGCGCGATGGGCTCTTTTCTTGTCAAGTTTCAGTTAGATTGTCTCATTCTTACCCGGTACTAAGAATGTAAGGGCTGACGCCTTGTCACAACAATTTTCCTCCACTTCCAATTTGGAGTCGGTTCCGGTTCCTGTGATTCCTCCTGATCGTATTTTGGCTACAGTTCACACCAGTCTTACTTCTCCTTTGGGTGACAAAATTCTTGCTGCACAGGTTGATGCTCCTCCTGATAAACCTTGTGACTGTTGCTTTGTCCCAGAGTGGCCTAGTCTACGTGCTGATGTAACTGCCTTTGTAGCTGCCTGTTCCATGTGGGCTCAGAGTAAGACTCCACAACACCTTCCAGTGGGCCTCCTACAACCCATACCCAATGGAGAGAGGCCTTGGACCCACCTGTCTATGGATTTCATTGTGGAGTTGCCCAACTCCCAAGGTAACACTGTTATCCTTATGGTGGTTGACCGGTTCTCAAAGATGTGTCATTGTTTTCCACTTAAGAAGTTGCCTACTTCTAAGGAATTGGCTTTCATTTTTGCTTGGGAGATCTTTCGCTTACATGGGCTACCCAAGGTGATTGTCTCGGACTGGGCAGTCAGTTTGTCGCTTCTGGTGAGCCTTTTGTGCACAGTTGGGAATTCAGCTTGCTTTCTCCTCTGCGTATCACCCGCAGTCTAATGGGGCCGCAGAGTGAGCCAATCAGTCCTTTGAGCAATTCCTACGTTGCTATATTTCTGACCATCATAACAACTGGTCAGACCTATTACCATGGGCAGAGTTTGCTCACAACAGTGCCTTGAATTCTGCCCCCCCGATTGTCTCAGTTTATGGCGAATTATGGTTTCCAACCTTCCATGTTGCCTGACTCGTTTGTACTGCACTGTATTCCTGCATTAGAGGAGCATCTCCGTGGTCTTCATTCCACTTGGGCACAAGTTGAGGAGGCTTTGTGTCATGCTAATGATAGGTACATACTCCATGCTGACTGCAGACGCCTGCCTGCGCCTTCCTACCAGGTTGGGGACAGGGTCTGGCTGTCATCTCGCAACCTCCGACTTTGTGTTCCCTCACTGAAGTTCGCACCTCGGTTTATTGGGTCTTTCCGTATCCTTCGCAGGATTAACCCAGTGGCTTACGCGTTGGACCTTCCTCCTAGTATGCGCATCTCAAATGTTTCATGTCTCCTTATTGAAACCGCTGGTCTGAAAACGATTTACCACCTCGGTGCCACGTCCTCACCCTGTACAGGTTAAGAATCATGAGGAGTATGAGGTACAATCCATTGTTGACTCCCGTAGGTTCCGTGGGTGCACACAGTACCTGGTGCATTGGAAGGGGTACGATCTGGAGGAAAGCTTCTGGGTCTCATCCTCGGATGTACATGCCCCTATCCTCCTCCGTGATTTCTATAGATGTTTTCCCCTTGAGGGGAGGGGTCGTTGAGGAGGGGGTACTGTCAGGGCTGGTTCAGCCCTTCATTCTCTGAGCTGGCCGCTCAGCTGTCAGCTAATTGCCAGCTCTCATCTCTCTCCACAGTTACCCAGATGTTCCTGATCCTGCTCGTCTGACCTGCCTACTTAAAGCTGTCCAGCTCACTTCATCTCTGCCTTCGCCTTGGTCACATTACAAGAAACCATCTCCTGCATTCCTGTTTAAGACTGGCTTTGCTGACATCCCTTCTGGCTCCTTATGCTGCTTGCTGTTCCTCTACTTGGATCCCTGACTTCTTGCCTGGCTGATTACCCAATCTGGTTACTGAACTCTGGCTTGGCTGATTACCCGATCTGGTTACTGAACTCTGGCTTCGCTGATTACCTGCTCCAGTTACTGGACTCTGGCTATGCTTTGACTACGCTTACTCTATTTACCTTTTTATGTTTATTAATAAACAAGTGTGATCTTACTGTACTTCTGTCTCAGTCTGGTTCACGGTTTCTGACACCCGTACATTATAATTTCTAAACTGAATCCGGTTTGTTTCAAACTTCAGAATCCTAAAAGCTTCAAAATCTCTAACTCCAACCATGCATCCCTTCTAAAGCCTTTAGTCCTCAATAAGTCCTCCTGTGCTCTCCCTACTGCAGCCCCGGTTTCTAAGAATAATCAGGAGTATGAAGTTAGTCAGATTCTGTATTCCCGGCTCTGTAAAGGCATTCTTCAGTACCTTGTGCATTGTAAAGGGTTTGGTCCTGAGGAGAGGTCTTGGATCACTGCATCTGATGGTTTTGCACCTCGTCTTTTGAGGAGGTTTCATCTGAGGTTTTCCTCAAAGGCTGGGCCCAAGCGCGGGAGGGGGAGACCTCATAAGAGGGGGATACTGACATGACTCTGCTGTAGTGTTCTTGTCTGTTTGCTCACCTTTCTGTTGTGTTCAGCTTAGAGGCCAGTTGCTGTTCACCTGTATGCTTAAGTTATCTTCCCTCAAGCATGGCTCCACCCCAGCCTCTAATTAGGAACGCTATATTACTTGTACACTGCAAGCCAAGCCTTGCTGATCAATATTGTGTGTTTGGCTTCCGTGTGCTCATTGCTGTCTGTCCTACGTCTGATCCTGTTTACTGACCGGCTTTTTTTTTGACTGTCCTCGACTGTTTCATATCCCGACCTTTGGCGTACTCTTTGACTATCCCTATCAGCTTGTTGCCCTGAACTTTTGGCTTAACTCCTGACTATTCTTGTTGTCCCAGGCTGCTGCTTCCTTTTTATCCTCCAGTAGTATACCGTGAATGTGACCTGGGAGACCCTGGGGGCCATTACCTGGAGCCAGACTGCAGCAAAGTCCATCCCCACCATCAGGGGCCCTAGCTCTTAGATTCCATGCCCTGGGAAATCTCATGCTCTAGCTCCAAGTGTGATCTGTGTTGGTGCTCCAGAGGACCTGCTTTCCTGAACCACCCAGAGCTCCATCCACAGCAGTCAGCCGTAGGGTTCACTCAGCGGTGCACTCCTGACCCAAATGGGGTGCCTCTGTTACCTAGCCTCAGGTGACCTGACACCTACATGACAATATGGTTCCCCCATGTTTGGTCAAGAGGATTTGACTTTGATATTATTTTATGTTGGTATAAGTCCAAAAAGTTTGCATTTTTTCATGTTTTGTATTGAATAAAAGATTTAGCAGTGCCGTGGTTATATTGTAGCACAATTTTTGGTAAAGGCAAAACTGGTAATCTTCCCAAAATCACTCTACTCATCCCTACTCTTGAGATAGCTTGTAACAATCAAAATATAATTCTGTGGCACTACTATTGAATATTTTTGCCTCACATGCATCTTACTCTTCTCTGTACAGTGGGAGATCACTAGATAGTACCGACTCTACCCATTCTCCCACACAGTAACTCCTGCATGCACATACTGAGCAATAGCAGCACCAAAATCCTCCTGCTGACCTCTTTTGGACCTTACTTGTAGGGTTTAGGGTGGGCTAGCTGGTTCTTCCCTGCCTCTGGGCTGCCTCCCTGACTGCAGGGGTTTTGTTTCTCTCTCTCTCTGTCACTGCATATTCCACCTCCCTTGGACCACCTCCTCTTCACCTCCTAACATTACACAGCCTGTGAAATAATCCCCTCTGCCCCTTGCCGTTCTATACTGATATAAGGTGATCCCCAAAACACTCAGGGCCCAGTTAACTACCCTGAATTTGTTTTCATTTAATACTCGGGATCTAACATCCCTAATAAATATCCACAATTACTCTTGTCTTTACACTACTTTAGCAAACATATATAGCCCAAATGTTAAACAAGTAGCCTTTTTTCACACAATGTTGAATCTACTAACGTCTTTTCAAATGGGCATCCTTGTTTCGGGAGATTTTAACCAGCCTCTTAATCCCCTGCTTGACTCCTCAACTAGCACCTCTGCACTAACTTACAAGGTCTTGAGAACCATTAAGCTTCAACTTCAAAACCTTCTCCTCCATTATACTTGGCGGACCCTCCATCCGGGTGAGCATGACTACACCTTTTTTTTCAGTACCCCATGCCTGCTACACATCATCCGATGACACTATCCATGTAATTTTCTGACTGCCAAGCTCAATTTAATGTTTGGCGCCTACACTCCTCCTTATTAGTCGATCAAAGTAGGGTGGCTGAACTTCGCACACTTCTCCACATACATTTTTTCAAAATTAACACCCCAGACACCCCCCCCCCCCTCTATTACAATGGGAGGCACACAAATGTGTCATTAGGGAGACATTTATCCCCATGGCAGCCAAAACAAAGAAGGGTTATCAAGCCCTTACAGAACTGCTTGCCCAAGTAAAAACCCCTGAATAAGGGCATAAAAAGTCCAACGCCACCCAAACCTCCAAGAGCGACTCCAAGCCAGATTGTTACTCCTTGAAGAACTTGGTAAAGCCATGAAATGGAAATTTGCCCTCAAAACAGAAACTGTTTTTATGAACAAGGAAATAAGTGTTGAAAACTCCTAGCTAGAGCACTGCAATACAAAAGGGCAGCCATGTCAGTGCACAATATTCAAGATGCTTGTTCACCAGTGTCCAATGAAGACATTGCGGGTCAGTTTATCCAGTATAACATGGCACTCTACAGTTTATCACCACAATCGGAGACACAATAGCCCCCAGATCTAGGCCTCATCATGGATTTTCTGCATCAGTATTGCTCTAAACCTATAACGCCGTCAGAAGCTATGAATCTTGAATGCCTATTTGTCTGCCTACAATTCCTTAACTTCCCATACCCCTCACTCACATAGTCTCTTAGAAGTCAACATTACAGTGATACCGAAACTGGGAAAGGACCCATCACTCATAATTAACTATTGACCCATCTCACTTCATAATGCTGACCTCAAAGAACATAGCAAACCACCCGCTTCCATTAATTTCCTCTATTAACACAAAGGACCAGGTTGGGTCATCCCTGGCAGAGAAGCCAGAGACAATACTATTAAGACCCTAAATTAAAATCACTGGCTTACCTCCTCCAAACAATCAGGTTTTTTTCCTTTCTTTAGATACGGGGAAGGCATTCAATAGAGTAGCCTGGGACTATTTGAAAGAAGTCCTGCAGGCTTTAGGCATCTGAAAACATACTGTATGCTACATTTTATTATTTTATTATACTTTACTCCCAACTGCAAAAGTTTGGGTTAACAGCCACCTATCGAATGCCTTCCCTATCTCCTATGGGACCAGACAGGGTTGCCCCCTGTCCCCGATCCTATTTGTGTTGATGCTAGAACCCCTTCTTAGCTTCCTCTCTAGTTCTACTTAAGACTTTCAGCCTTCACGGGCGATATACTGTTTTTTAACTAACCCTCAAGTTACAATCCCAAACCTCATTAGAGACTTTGCTCACTTCAACACTATTTCTTACTTCCAGATCAACTACTCAAAAACTTACACTTTGAACATTTCCCTACCATGAGAAACCGTGAACTACTGTCAATCCAATTTTCAATTTATATGGAAATCAGATACCATTCTGTACCTAGGTATTCAGCAGAATGCCTAATATGAGCCTATTATTCAGCACTAGGGATGAGCCGAACACCCCCCTGTTCGGTTCGCACCAGAACATGTGAACAGGAAAAAAATTCGTTCGAACACGCGAACACCGTTAAAGTCTATGGGACACGAACATGAATAATCAAAAGTCCTAATTTTAAAGGCTAATATGCAAGTTATTGTCAATAAAAGTGTTTGGGGACCTGGGTCCTGCCCCAGGGGACATGAATCAATGCAAAAAAAAGTTTTAAAAACGGCTGTTTTTTCAGGAGCAGTGATTTTAATAATGCTTAAAGTCAAACAATAAAAGTGTAATATCCCTTTAAATTTCATACCTGGGGGGTGTCTATAGTATGCTTGTAAAGGGGCGCATGTTTCCCGTGTTTAGAACAGTCTGACAGCAAAATGACATTTTGAAGGAAAAAACACATTTAAAACTACCGCGGCTATTGCATTGCCGACAATACACATAGAAGTTCATTGATAAAAACGGCATGGGAATTCCCCACAGGGCAACCCCGAACCAAAATTAAAAAAAAAAATGATGTGGGAGTCCCCCTAAATTCCATACAAGGCCCTTCAGGTCTGGTATGGATATTAAGGGGAACCCCAGCCAAAATTTTTTAAAAAAATTGACGTGGGGTTCCCCCTAAATTCCATACCAGACCCTTCAGGTCTGGTATGGATTTTAAGGGGAACCCCGCGCCAAAAAAAAAAAAAAAAAAACGGCATGGGGTCCCCCTAAAAATCCATACCAGACCCTTATCCGAGCACGCAACCTGGCAGGCCGCAGGAAAAGAGGGGGGGACGAGAGTGCGGCCCCCCCCCCTCCTGAACCGTACCAGGCCACATGCCCTCAACATTGGGAGGGTGCTTTGGGGTAGCCCCCCAAAACACCTTGTCCCCATGTTGATGAGGACAAGGGCCTCATCCTCACAACCGTGGCCGGTGGTTGTGGGGGTCTGCGGGCGGGGGGCTTATCGGAATCTGGAAGCCCCCTTTAACAAGGGGACCCCCAGATCCCGGCCCCCCCCCTGTGTGAAATGGTAAGGGGGTACTTACCCCTACCATTTCACTAAAAAACTGTCAAAAATGTTAAAAATGACAAGAGACAGTTTTTGACAATTCCTTTATTTAAATGCTTCTTCTTTCTTCCTTCATCTTCTTCTTCTTCTGGTTCTTCTGGCTCTTCTGGTTCTTCCTCCGGCGTTCTCGTCCAGCATCTTCTCCGCGGCGTCTTCTATCTTCTTCTCCTCGGGCCGCTCCGCACCCATGGCATGAGGGGAGGCTCCCGCTCTTCTCTTCATCTTCTTCTCTTCTTCATCTTCTTCTTCATCTTCTTCTTCATCTTCTTCTTCTTCTTCTTCTTCTCTTCTTCATGTCTTCTCCGGGCCGCTCCGCAGCCATGCTGGCATGGAGGGAGGCTCCCGCTGTGTGACGGCGTCTCTTCGTCTGACGGTTCTTATATAACCCCGCCCCCCTCTGACGCACGGTGACATGACGGGACTTCCCTGTGGCATTCCCCGTGATGCCCCCAAAGCACCCTCCCAATGTTGAGGGCATGTGGCCTGGTACGGTTCAGGAGGGGGCGGGGGCCGCACTCTCGTCCCCCCCTCTTTTCCTGCGGCCTGCCAGGTTGCGTGCTCGGATAAGGGTCTGGTATGGATTTTTAGGGGGACCCCACACCGTTTTTTTTTTTTTTTTTTGGCGCGGGGTTCCCCTTAAAATCCATACCAGACCTGAAGGGTCTGGTATGGAATTTAGGGGGAACCCCACGTCAATTTTTTTTTTAAATTTTGGCTGGGGTTCCCCTTAATATCCATACCAGACCTGAAGGGCCTTGTATGGAATTTAGGGGGACCCCCACATCATTTTTTTTTTTTTTTTTTGGTTCGGGGTTCCCCTGTGGGGAATTCCCATGCCGTTTTTATCAATGAACTTCTATGTGTATTGTCGGCAATGCAATAGCCGCGGGTAGTTTTAAATGAGTTTTTTCCTTCCAAATGTCATTTTGCTGTCAGACTGTTCTAAACACAGGAAACATGCGCCCCTTTACAGGCATACTATAGACACCCCCCAGGTACGAAATTTAAAGGGATATTACACTTTTATTGTTTGACTTTAAGCATTAATAAAATCACTGCTCCTGAAAAAACGTCCGTTTTTAAAACTTTTTTTTGCATTGATCCATGTCCCCTGGGGCAGGACCCGGGTCCCCAAACACTTTTTATGACAATAACTTGCATATAAGCCTTTAAAATTAGCACTTTTGATTTCTCCCATAGACTTTTAAAGGGTGTTCCGCGGCATTCGAATTTGCCGCGAACACCCCAAATTGTTCGCTGTTCGGCGAACTTGCGAACAGCCAATGTTCGAGTAGAACATGAGTTCGACTCGAACTCGAAGCTCATCCCTATTCAGCACATGCCTATTAGAACTTATTCTCAGAAACTTACAACGTGACTTACAGACTTGGAATCAATGTCTCTTTTCCTGGTTCAGCAGAGCAGCTATATTAAAAATGAATATCCTAGTATGACTGCTCTACTTAATGCAGGCAGTTACAATCAATTTGCCCCAAGCGTTTTTCTCCTCCTATCGAAAAGCTTCCACTATCTTCCTTTGGGGATCCAAATGCCCCTGAATACGCTTAGAACTCTTAACTCTACCGAAACCGAAGGGAAGGATTCGACTCCCCGATGTATTGCGCTACTACTGGGGTTCCCAGTTAACCAGAGTAGTGGACTGGAATGTGCATGCCCAGACAAAAGCCTGGGTCAAGCTTTAAAATACCTTTGCTCCAATAACCCTACACATGACTTCATGGCTGACCGCACAAATCATCCACTTAAAAAAAGCATTTATTCAATGGCCCTACCATACAGAATTTCCACATGGTATGCAAGACGTTAGTGATATTCTCTTTTCTCTGACCCCTAACCCCTCTCCACTATAACCCTGACTATTAATGTCCACATAATTTCTGCATGACCTTTGACTACATAACTTTATATCTGCCAAACACTTTTTTGATAAAAGGTTTTCTTCTGAGCTATGATTCCCTAGCCTCACAAATGGATGGGAAGATGTGTAGTGTGGTACATGTAGTAGTGAGCTGGGTACCTTTCTGCATATTTGGTGGTCCTGCCCCACTCTACAACCTTTTTGGAAGGAAGTCCACTCCATCACTACCCAGATAACCACTTACAACTTAGACATCACTCTAGTACAGTTCCTCCTTCACCACTCCTCAATCTATAAAAATGAATACTAAAAATCAATCGCAATGCATCTTGTTAATGCAGCTAGAATGTGCATATCAGCAAGATGGGGCTCCACGGAGCCCCCCCCCCCCAACACTCACCGATTGGTTTAAATGTATTCAGAAAGTCACAGAAATGAATGAGCTCTTTATAGCCCACAGTACCCCTTTCAAATTCACTCATGTGTGGGCCTGTTGGCTCAATCATCAAGCATCTGCTAAATTCAACCAGCTATTGAACCCCCATAACATATGTCCCAGACGGTCCTTCTTTCCATGTCCATTGTCTTTACCCGAGAGAGGTGGGTACATAATTATTTTCTTCACAACACTTGCGGCAAAATCGTTATTGAGGAATAATGACATTGCAAATGCGTCCCACGTTTTGCCATGATTGTGGAATCCGCCTGAGATTCAAATCGCCTAGGTATGAGTGGAGCCTTATATGAAGGTCTTTTAAAGGGATATTGTAGTGGTTCTTGGTCAGTTATATTTTACATTCTTAACATTTACACATGTATAAACTGATCTTTTATATATTTTCTAAAATTTGTATAAAGTATTTTTTAATCAGTGAGCATTTTTCAATCTGCATCAATGATTCTCAGCCTACAAAACCAATTAAAACCCCAGTAATGCTTTTTTCATTGTGGATGCCTCTCTAAGACGACTATTTACAGTAGATTGTTACTGTCTACATTTGGGGGTTGATTTACTAAAGTAGAATAGGCTATTCACTTTGCAAGGGAGTTGCACTCTTCAAGGGAATTTTCCTTGGAGGTTGGTGAATGTAGTAAAATTTCCCTTTTTAATCAATACCCAATCGTGTGCAATTAAAATAGAAAAAAAACACCTTTTTGCTTGCATGTTATGGGATGATGGAAGTCAGCAGAAACTCACTTAATTTACTAACTTCTAGGGAAATTTCCCAAGCAAAGTACATCTTCCTTTCCAAAGTGAACAGCCGATTTACACTTAGTAAATCAATCCCTAACAGTGAGGGAGGGAGCTGTCTCTAATGCCGCATACACACGGCAGGACTTGCCAATGGGCTAAACTCTGTCGGCATTTCCATGGGGGGCATGTTCTATATCTGAGTCCGTCAGAAATGCAGACAGAAAAAATCAGATGGGGCATACACACGGTCGGAATGTCCGACCGAAAGCTCCCATCTGACTTTTTCTGTTGGGAAGTCCGGCCGTGTGTATGCGGCATAACTTGTTTTTTTCATTCAGATCTCTTAATGTCACAATAGCTGCTATCTAAACCTTTACAGTGTATAAAGCCTGCATATAGCTCTATCTGCTAATTGCAAGAGCAAATATGAAATATTCATGAGCTATTTTTATTCTAATTAAAAATGAAAAAAAAAATAGATTTTTTTTATACCTATCATAATATAAACATGGTAAAGGAAATATTAAAAAAATGATATTTTTGTCTTAACACGTGAATTCAAATTTATTTTTACTAACTCGGCACATGTATAACTAAAGGTGCACAGACTTGAAGCTGCTCTCCTCAGAACATTTTATTTTTGTATTCATTCTGTTTACCACCTGAGACAATATATTGTTAAAAATTTATAGGTTGCTTCTGTTTGCCACATAAACCTTTTCTTTAGCATCAGTGTGTGTGACAGCCAAGATTTGTAGTAATTTCAAAGTGACCTCAAATCAATCTGTCTAAAAGCTGATACAACCCAGGGGAAATTAAATTTTTTGTGTGTTTGAATTTCTACAAATCCAGAAAAATTTGGATGTTAACACTCCTATGCTGAAGCCCTCAATTTCACAAAAGTTAAATAAATAAACAAATAACTTACAATAGTTCCCACAAAGAGGTGAAGCTGCAAAACATAACTTGAACAAAATAAATTATGAGTATGTTATGATGTTAATAGTTATTTTTTTTTACATTTACTGCATTTAGGATGTTTATCTATAAATATGTATTCTTTTATTACCTATAGAGAATACATGGTTATGATGATGAATAATTTCTCCATGAGTGCTTTCATAATAAACCACAATGCCTCATCCATTTCAACCAAGATATCTGTTAGGCTCAAAAGAGTCATATTGGGGGGGCGTGGCTACTGCGCTGAAGACTGGCAGCTTAGGAGAAGAGCTTCACTCTGATAGCGGGTACTAGTGACTCCCAATGCGATTCCGTCCACCACCACTGATACCAGCACACTCCTGGAGGACCCCCCAACCTCTAGGTATTGGCAGGAAACGCAAGGAGGCTCACCAGCCTAAAAAACTGCCCCATTTATTCCCACCCACGGAGCTGGGCCCAAGATGGCGCCAGCGTACATCTACAACAATCTCCTCCCTGGATGAAGGACTGGCCTTCGTTCCTGGGGCATTCTGCCAGAACAGGAGCCTTCCCGCCAACCTCTATCACCCAAGGTAGACACCCAAGATAACTGGAAGCTGGTGTCTCATAAATTCCGCAACAAAAAGTAGTACTCGTAATCTCCTCCTCCTTTTTCTATTTTCAGATGACCAACATAAACCCCGGATTACTTTGGAGCTTGTAACCCTACCTGTTTACCCCCACTGTAATGTGCAGACATGCTGCTGGCGGATTTCCGTTGGAATCCCCCTTTTTACACTACCTGTGCATTGACGTTCTCTCGTTGTATACTTTTGATCTTTCTTTCTTTTCCTCCGCCCTCTGACTGTCTAAGATCCACCTTATGAAGTAAGATGCATTCCTGCACTGTAGCCAGCTCATCTTGTCCTCATATGCTTCTGACATCTGCCTCCATGATATCTTGACACCAACGTCTCTACCTCCCAAGACTCATTGAGGGTCTACTAAGGTACTGTCCCTATTTAATATTGCTTCTAGACTATGTTGATTAACATTGTATCCTTTAATGTCAATGGCTTGAACCACACGGCTAAGCGCTCGACCCTTTGGAAAGAAGCCCTAAAGCTTAAATCTGATATTATGTGCATCCAAGAGACACATTTTCAAGCCTCTAATGCTCAAACCTTCATGTCTATATGGCCTCTGCACCCACAAAACAGAAAGGAGTCTGTATAGCTATCAAGAATACTATCGCTTTTAGTCTGCAGGAACTCTATGCTGATCCTGAAGGCAGGTATCTGATAATGATCTGCAAACTCAACAACAAGCTCCACACTATTGTTAATCTATATATCCCTAATAAGCATCAAGTTCAGTTCCTACGGAAGCTCTTTCATAGGATCCTCTCCTTACGGAAAGGCACTCCTCTGCGGGGACTACAATCTAACCGTGGATCACCTCTAGAGTCAAGAGAGCCCCTCCTACTCTACAACCACTTCTGCATACCAACGATCTCTATGATGTCTGGAGGTGTATGCATGCAACTGAACGTGACTATAACTTCCACTCTTCTAGGCATAACACCTATCCACGGATTGATCTAATTGTGGTTGACAGAATGGTTTTACAATCTATGTCCTCTTCCTCAATACACACAATAACATGGTCTGACCATGCCCCAGTTTCTATTGTATTGCAGGAAGAAAACACACCTAATCCGACTTATGTATGGTGTGCAAACTCTCAAATCCCTCAGTAGATAAGTAAGATGAGACCATAAACGGCGCTGCCCTCTGTAATATTAATGGGTACCAGGTAAAAATATCACAAGATCCACACTGAATCCAGATGACTCCGATACATAAAAACTCCACCAATATCAAAACATACTACGGTTTAGACCAAAAATGAACCATATACCGTATTTGGAGGTGAGCAAAATTGCAAAAGACACCAATACTTAAAAATTGCTAAATAAAATTGCTAAATAAAATGTGTTCCCCCAGCGGGATATAAGTGTCATCCAGAGTGAAATATATAATACCTGAGTGAAAAAATATATAATACCTGAGTGAAGAAAATTTAGGTTGGACAGTGCAAACCAAAGAACAGTGTAAAAAAGGAAACAAGTTAAAAAATTAAAAAATTTTTTTTTTTTTTACATTTTTTTTAAAAAGCTTTTTAACCCCAAAGTTCTAAAGTATTGGGACAAGATGGCGCCAAAGGAAACCTATTAGGTATTATAAGGATATGTGTGCTTAATATTATCAGTGTGGTGTCTGTGTGTCCCCTTCCATATTTATATGCAAAAAATATTCCTCTACTCTGTGCGATCCTTATGGCTGTTCCAGGTAAAATGTGTGCTCTGACATGACCATGCTACTCCAGCAGTGTACCACCTTAATCTGTTAAACACTCCAGGAAATCCAGAGAAAAGAGAAACACAAGGAGTGGATCAGTTGGACCTCAGATTATAGAGATCATGGGAGCCTGTTGCATCAGCCTGCCGGCATCAAAATCCTTCACCTGTCTTTCAATCCAGGGATTGTGATTTCAATCACCCTCAACGACCGTAGCTAACTTCTCTCTCCTCTTGGAATCCTTACACAGGAACAGCTATAATCACCCTTGATTCAGATCCCTTCTCATGGATGATTTCAGCGGTTAACACTCAAGAGAGATAAGAAAAAAGCTCCATAGTGCAGATAAACTTCAAAAAGGGGGTTTTTAATTCCAAAAAACTTCAAAAAACTTCACAGCAAGTGTTCCATTCGAACACTTGCAGTGAAGTTTTTTGGAATTAAAAACCCCCTTTTTGAAGTTTATCTGCACTATGGAGCTTTTTTCTTATCTCTCTTGAGTGTTAACCGCTGAAATCATCCATGAGAAGGGATCTGAATCAAGGGTGATTATAGCTGTTCCTGTGTAAGGATTCCAAGAGGAGAGAGAAGTTAGCTACGGTCGTTGAGGGTGATTGAAATCACAATCCCTGGATTGAAAGACAGGTGAAGGATTTTGATGCCGGCAGGCTGATGCAACAGGCTCCCATGATCTCTATAATCTGAGGTCCAACTGATCCCCCCCTTGTGTTTCTCTTTTCTCTGGATTTCTGGAGTGTTTAACAGCTTAAGGTGGTACACTGCTGGAGTAGCATGGTCATGTCAGAGCACACATTTTACCTGGAACAGCCATAAGGATCGCACAGAGTAGAGGAATGGAAGCATTTTTGAAGTGAAAATCATTCGTCCTGAGGCACCCACTTTGTCGCTTGGTTCCCCCTGCAGGGGTGATTATTTCTGGTGAGTGGGGTAGCACAGGGGGGCGAGCACTTCAAGTCACCTTATGAAAAAATCGCACAGAAGTCACTACGGTGTACCCTCTTGGGTGAAATAAACAGCATTTTCAGCTGAACTCTGTTCTCCCCACCTGGTTAACAATATTTGTTCTGCATGGATTATATATATGAACTTTTTAGAAATTAACTATACTACTTGTTTCAAACAAAAGAAATTTGAATTAATTGTATATACTTTTTTATTAACTGTAATTTAAACATAGGGAGTGGTTTTATTATTATTTAGTTTATCACATAGAAGGACAATTCACGTTTCGCACAAAAGGATATTTCACATCTTACGTTTCTTAAGCGCCATATTGTCCCAATACTTTTGAACAATTGGGTCAAACACAACCCTACTTAATATCTTTTATAAATATGAAAGGGGACACACAGACACCACACTGATAATATTAAGCTCACATATCCTTATAATACCTATTAATACCTAATATTGTCCCAATACTTTTGAACATTGGGGTCAAACACAACCCTACTTAATATTTTTTGCATATAAATATGGAAGGGGACACACAGACACCACACTGATAATATTAAGCACACATATCCTTATAATACCTAATAGGTTTCCTTTGGCGCCATCTTGTCCCAATACTTTTGAACTTTGGGGTTAAAAAGCTTTTTAAAAAAAATGTAAAAAAAAAAAAATTAACTTGTTTCCTTTTTTACACTGTTCTTTGGTTTGCACTGTCCAACCAAAATTTTCTTCACTCAGGTATTATATATTTTTTCACTCAGGTATTATATATTTCACTCTGGATGACACTTATATCCCGCTGGGGGAACACATTTTATTTAGCAATTTTATTTAGCAATTTTTAAGTATTGGTGTTTTTTGCAATTTTGCTCACCTCCAAATATATGGTTCATTTTTGGTCTAAACCGTAGTATGTTTTGATATTGGTGGAGTTTTTATGTATCGGAGTCATCTGGATTCAGTGTGGATCTTGTGATATTTTTACCTGGTACCCATTAATATTACAGAGGGCAGCGCCGTTTATGGTCTCATCTTACTTATCTACTATGCAATTAGACCCTTAGGGGTACTAATTAGAGATAGGCAGCAGCTCTTACTCTGTCCTAAGCGCGGATTTATTCTTTTATATCTCTCAAATCCCTCACTCCCCTACTCACATCGCCTATATCTCTCAGCAATTAACTGAATTCTTCTTGTTTAATACCAATTCTGTTTCTAATCCCTTTGTGTTATGGTGTGCCAAAAAAAGCCTTTATTAGAGGGCTCCTGCTACAATTTGGTGCCCGGGTTAAGAGGCAGAGGGCTCAGAAACTGGAACAGCTGTAATCTGATATCAAAAATTGGAGGCAAATAACAAGGCAAACCCACACGCTGGGCTGGTGCCTAAATTAACCAAATTAAGGTTAGAATTGAGATTTGAATTCTATAAACACCTAATTTCTCTGAAATTGACCCACTACTTTTCGGGTAACAGAGCGGGTAAGTTCGTCACTTTTGCAGAAATGTAAAGGCCCGTACACACGATCTGACTTTCTGACAGGGAATGTTGGATGTCAGGTTGTTGGGGGAAAGTCGGATTGTGTGTATGAGGCATAAGTCTCAAACAAAAATAGCACACCTAATTCATCCAGTAACCAAAAGTTAAATCATTGACCCTAGGAACATAACAAACTCCTTTGCGGATTATTACCAATCCCTATACACTCTTAACAGAGACCCTACAGTGACCCAACCTACCGATAGCTCTATTGAACATTTTCTAGCTGACCTCAACCTCCCTTTGCTTTCACCACCCAGTTGGCAACCCTAAATGCTCCAATCTCAGCATCCAAAATTGCCAAAGTTATTGGTTCTCTTCCTAATGGGAAATCTCCAGGACCGGTTTGTTTAACTAATGATTATTATAAGGTATTCCAAGTAAACCTATGCCCAACCCTCACCTCTGTGTACTCCAACGCAATATCCTCTGCCTCCTTCCATTCTGAAATGCTACAAGCCTACATTGTTACTATCTCTTAGACTCCTACCACTGCTACCCTCCTTAATAAACCCTGACCAGGTGGGCTTCACCTCGGGGGGGCAAGCATCAGGCTCTATCCTGTCTGCCATATTAGCTCTATACTCGACACCCTCAGGACAAGTCTACACCTCAAATACCCTTTCCAAGTCTTTTCCTATAACCAACGGGACAAGACAGGGTTGCCCGCTCTCTCCCTCCATATTTAACCTCCTTATTGAATCCTTAGCAGAAACTATTAGGTGTCATTCATATATTAGCGGCTTTAGGTTTCGTGACAGATCCCATACCATAAGTCTATTCGCAGACAATATCATCTTATGCTTAACAGACCCATCTAATTCTCCATTGGCTGCTCACACAATACTAAACCCATTTAGTGATACATCCTACTATAAAATTAATTTCACTAAATCCTTGATTTTAGGTATAAATATCCCCCTCCCTCTGCAAACTTTACTTCAGGTCAAATTTCTTTATCTATGGACAGGTTCTTCTTTTATTGACTGCAGACCCCACTAATCTACTTACCTCTAATAGCTAAAATATCTCAAGAGACCAATAATATAGCCAAAGTGGAACTGTCTTGGACAGGGCACCTGGCATACTTCAAAAAGCTGTCTTCCTCAAATTCTGTACATATTTCGACTCTTCCAGTACCCCTAAAAAGTAGCCACTTAAAATCCCTGCAGTCTATGCTTAAGCATTTTTTATGGCAATCTAAATGTCCCCGTTGTTCTCAGATCCTCCTTATCAAACATTAGCTGGCGAGATGGGGGACATAGACTTTTCTATGACTTTTCTATGATTCTCCCCCACTCCTGACATGCTCTGGTGTGAGAAAGAATCGACCTCCAGTCCTTGCCTAGAGCTCCGCTCCTTTCTCCTAATGGATGCCTGGAAACCATACTCTTTAAATCAACTCCCCCCTACAATACATGCATCACTACAGGCTTGGCGGGCATTGAGAAAGATCCCCTCCACTTCGGCTCCATGAACATCAATCCCACTTCCCTTAAGTATCCTAGAACATTTAATGCCAAATATTTATTTTGCGTATTGGCAGAAGAGGGGCAAACAATTTGTCACAGACTTATTTTCCGATAACCAGATTAAGTAATTTGAAATGCTTCTCACAGAGTTCTTTCTTCCTCCCTCAGATTCATATCTCTATCTTTAAATTTCCCACTTCCTTAGATCAGTCCAATCCTGTGAGATTTCTCTTCACTCAGGTAGCCTAGAAGTTTCTCACCACACAGCCACCTCCCTCCAAAAGTATCTCTGTTTTTTTATACTTTATTCCAAGATAAACAGCTCTTTATCAAATCCCCCCATATTAAAAAATGGGAAAATTACTTACAGTACCTGACCGCGAGATTGTGTTTTCAGCGCGATACTATCGATACTAGTATCGCGCTGGTTCTCGGTGACAGGGTACTGTGCATGTCGCGCTGGCTCAGTCATCGGGAAAGGAAAACTTTTTTTTCCTTTCACCATGAGTGACAGGCAGTGCTGAAAACTGTCTGGTATGAATCCTGAGGGGGAACGCTGTGCCAAATTTTAAATGAAAAAAACGGCGTGGGTTCCCCCCCAGGGGCATACCAGGCCCTTAGGTCTGGTATGGATTGTAAGGGGAATCCCCTACGCCGAAAAATCGGCATGGGGGTCCCACCAAAATCCATATTAGACCCCAGCTCGCACACAGCATTCCAGCCGGAGAGAGCGTCGTGTCAACATCGGAAGAAGAGACGAGACAGCGGCGACAAGACAGTGGCGACAAGACAGCGGCAGCAAACCGGGCCCCCTCTGGCAAAAAGAGCTGGAAGAAGATAGCAGAAGGGACCGGGAGAAGAGGCGGAACACCGGGAGAAGTCGGAAGAACCCCCCCTCCCGAAGTCGGAAAGAAGACCCCGGAGCTGCCTAGTAAATTACTCTTAAAACCTGTGTACTGTGTTTTTTTTTATTGACACTTTTCCCTAGGTGAATGGGTAGGGGTACCATGTACCCCATACTCATTCACATAGGGTGGGGGGCCGGGGTCTGGGGGCCCCCTTATTAAAGGGCGCTCCCAGATTCCGAAAAGGCCTCCGCCCACAGACCCCGACAACCAACGGCCAGGGTTGTCGGGAAGAGGCCCTTGTCCTCATCAACATAAGGACAAGGTGCTTTGGGGTGGGGGGGCCCGCAGGGCTCCCCCCCTCCCCCAAGGCACCCACCCCCCATGTTGAGGGCATGCGGCCTGGTACGGCTCAGGAGGGGGGGCGCTCGCTCATCCCCACCCCCTTTCCTGGCTGGCCGGGCTGTGTGCTCGGATAAGGGTCTGGTATGGATTTTGGGGGACCCCCATGCCGATTTTTCAGCGTAGGGGGTTCCCCTTACAATCCATACCAGACCTAAGGGCCTGGTATGCCCCTGGGGGGGGAACCCATGCTGGTTTTTTCATTTAAAATTTGGCGCGGCGTTCCCCCTCAGGATTCATACCAGACAGCTGTCAGCACTGCCTGTCACTCATCGCAAAAGGAAAAAAAAGTTTTCCTTTCCCAATGACTGAGCCATCTCGGCGCTGGCTTCCGCGACGGGGCTCACAGGTGTCAAATCTCGCCGAGAAATGCGGAGAGATTGACACAATATCGCTGTCACCTACCTAAATCCTACACTCCTGCTTAATGGTGCTGTGTGTTTAAATTAGTATACAAAGACTCACATTGTGTGACCCCCTGGGAACTATCCCAGAAAATTGCACTGCGCTGGTACTTAACACCTCTTTGTCTGTCTAAATTTCTCCCATCTTCTCCTCTTTGTTGGAGGGGGAGTGGGGACACTGGGCATCTACTACACATGCTCTGGACATGTAAGTATCTCACTGGCCTCTGGCAGAACATCTTTCAGTTTATTTCTAACATAACAGGAGCTCTCAAAATGCCAAATCCTGGTTTAGCGATTCTTAATCTCGGCATAGATAACTTCTCCTTCTCGTGTCATCTTCTGGTTACTCATATATTATTGGTGGGCAGATTACTCATAAGCTGGAAATCGTCTAAAGCCTTAAACTTTTTGGAGGCCATTGAGATCACTCGCTTACATTATAAGTATGAAGCCATGCTAGCTAGTAAACAAGGTAATAAGAAGAGCTTTGAGAAACAATGGCAAATGTGTATTGGCTGGAATACGGTGAATTGAATGTACTTCTCTGTTACTCTGTATTTTGACATTCAATATTTTGTCAGATGTGGACCTTTGTCTTTGTGTACCCTGTAATGCTGTACTCTTCATTTATATTGTTAGTACTATGTTTGTATATTTTACTTTTAAATCTAATACAAATAAATGGAAAAACAAGTCATATTATACCACGCAGCTTATATTTGTTTGTAAAAATAATCTACATAATATATAATTTACTGGGTGTGTTAGTAAAAAATATACTCTTTTGGAAAAAATACCAACCGTTTAGTTTGGCTGTAGTGTTGGAAAGCTTTACTTATGTATTTTTACATTTTACTGTTTTTTTTGTGACCTTGTAGATAAGACAAATTCTGACATACTTTTCTTTAATTTGGTATCTGTACATATGTATTGGGCTAAATTTGTTGATAATGACAAGTAAAGGAAATATCAACAAGTACTGTGCAATGCTACGGCATACCTCCTATTTCTTCTTTGACTCTTCTTGTGCAATGGACAGGTGCTGTACACATACAGGCAACACCTTCAGCCAGAAGTATCAGCCATGTTGCACAGAGATTTATTTTTTAAAGTGGAAAATGTATTTAAATATTAACTTAATCTTTAGACTTTCACATACTATGGTAGCCCCAAATGTCTTGATCCTTGCCCAAGCGTTGGATATGAGTAACTTTCAGCCATTTATTGCCACTCCTTATTAATGGTCACCTGCAGTGGGGACATTCTGTGATTAAGCTCTAAAACACAAAACCTGTCACTTACCCTTGTGGAACGTTTTGGTGTTTTTTCTAAATACATTTAGGAGAAGTAGACTTGGAGTTACAAAAATTTCTTTTGTGGTAACTATGTGACCACATTTTGAGATGAGAAGACATGGTTAATAAGGAGCTAGGGCTTTTTTAAAATGTGTATTTGACAGTCATATAACAAAAGAAAAATGAATGAGGACATGTCATAAGAAATAAAGTACATTTTCTTTTAAAAAAATACATTAAGAAATTATGCAACCAAATAATAAAACAATAAAGCAGGAACTGAATGTATGCATTACAAAAAAGTAATAATAAAGGATATGAATGTATTTAACTTGCTTAAATAAAAAGGAGAGAAAGAAGTATTAAATGGGCATAGGTAACATGATTAATAGATAACAGATACAGGGAAAGCATGCAGAATGAGCTACAATTCCTACAGTAAATCTTTGATAATCAGGCAATCAAGTTAAAACTGATTTGTTATCTCAGGAGTCTTACTATGTCTAATCATAGAAGATTAACTCCTACACAGTTTTCCCGCCATCAAATGATTTCAGCATCACCTATACGATCTTGAAAAAAATAACCTTTTTTTTGGTGAACAGTGCTTTTTTCTGATAATTTAATGTCATCTAATTAACTGAGTTAAAGATTTTTATAATTCTTTTTATAATTCTTAAATGAAAAATGGCTAATAAAATAATAACTAGGTTAATAACTAGATTAACCCCTTCATGCCTACAGTACGCAGATATGTATCCTCACTGGACTGGGCTTTTTTCCATGGGGCCGCATACCTGCGTATCTGTCTTTGTGCTGGGAGCGCACAGCACAGTGCACTCTCAGCACACAGACCGGGGTCTCAGCGATCAGTTCGCTGGAATTCCCGGTTCCGGGTTACCTGATTGCTGTGATAGCCTTTGATTGGCTTGGTAACAATTCATTATATCCCCCTCTCTTTTCTGAACAGTATACAATGCACCCTAATTGGTCATCATACCCAGCAAATGTATATTGGGTGCAGCCTGATTGGAAGATTTAAATAAAGCTGCTGTTTATAACCCATGAGAGATTTGATAAGGAAAAACAATGGCCAGACCTTTGAACTGAAAAAAATATTTACAGTAACACCAACTGGGCAGCTAGCAATGGTATGATGCTGAAAAACACTCAATGGTTTAAACATATTCTCATCTAACTAAAATATATTTCTAATTACAATATTATTTACATCTGATAATGGATATTTCACAGAGTATTATTATCTAACATTACAGTGCAACAGTATTAAAAGCTACATTTATATCTTCATAGTGACTTAGACTGAACTTCATACTTTCCTTCTGTGTATCTATTGCAGGGAACCATTTTTGAAAATTATTTATACTGTAAATATGCCCGCAAAAATCATTAAAAATACAAATAATCCTTACACATTTAGGTGTAAAATACCATATACATAATATGTAATCTAAAGGTGCCCTAAGACACTTAATGACAGTTTTCCATTCAGCCACATACAGTATAGCATGCACTCAATACTCGGTCGGGGCTCCTTTTGCATGAATTACTGCATCAATGCAGCGTGGCATGGGGGCGATCAGCCAGTGGCACTGCTGAGGTGTTATGGAAGCCCAGGTTGCTTTCATAGCAGCCTTCAGCTCATCTGAATTGTTGGGTCTGGGGTGTCTCATATTCCTCTTGACAATACCCCACAGATTCTCTATGGTGTTTAGGCCAGACGAATTTGCTGGCCAATCAAGCACAGTGGTACCATGCTCAATAAACCAGGTATTGGTACTTTTGGCAGTGTGGACAGATGCCAAGTCCTGCTGGCAAATAAAAATCAGCATCTCCATAAAGCAGAGGGAAGCATGAAGTGCTCTAGAATTTCATCACTGACTGTGGAAACTTTACACTGGACCTCATGCAACTTGGATTTAGTGCCGCTCCACTCCTCCTCCAGACTGCTGGTGTTGGTCCACTGTGTTTTATCAAGTCCAAAGTCAGCGCAGCCCTCTAGCAGGAAATTCTAGAGCACTTCATGCTTCCCTCTGCTGACCAGCTTAATGGAGATGCTGATTTCATTTTCCAGCAGGACTTGGCACCTACCCACACTGTCAAAAGTACCAATACCTGTTTTAATGATGATGGTGTCACTGTGCTTGATTGGCCAGAAAACTCGCCTGATCTAAACCCCATAGAGAATCTGTGGGGTATTGTCAAGAGGAAGATGAGACACACCAGACCCAACAATGCAGATGAGCTGAAGGCCGCTATCAAAGCAACCTGGGCTTTCATAACACCTCAGCAGTCCCACAGGCTGATCGCCTCCATGCCACGCCGCATTGATGCAGTAATTCATGCAAAAGGAGCCCTGACCAAGTATTAAGGGCATACCATACTGTACATGAACATTTCTGTATTAAAAATCCTTTTCTTTTGTTGGTCTTATGTAATATTCTAATTTTATGAGATACTGAATTTTGGAATGTCACTAGCTATAAGCCATAATCATCAAAATGAAAAGAAAGAAGTGCTTGAAATATATCACTCTGTGTATAACGCATCTTTATAAAATATGAGTTTCACTTTTTGAATTGAATTACTGAAATAAATAAACTTTTTGATGATATTCAAATTTTATCAGATGCCCCTGTATATTTTAGAAGCTTCTCTTTTGTTAGAACTACAAGAGGAGAACATTTATTTTTTGTTTGTTGTTTATGTAAAAAAAAATTAAAAAAAATTCTGAGATACTGAATTTTGGGTTGTCGCTAGCTATAAGCCATAATCATCAAAATTAAAAGAAAGAAATGCTTGAAATATATCACTCTGTGTGTAATGCATCTATATATATTATAACACATCTATATATAATATAAAGTTTCACTTTTTGAATTGAATTACTGAAATAAATTAACTTTTTGATGATATTCTAATTTTATGTGATGCACCTGTATGTATATATCTCTATATTTAGATATAGGCACTTGTACACGGGCAATTCCTCTAACAAGACCACCTTGTCATCTCCACCATCTCCTCACCATGCCTTCTCTGCCCTACTCTTTCAGGTAACTGCATAGACCTTCCCTGCAACACAAAGTTGTTCTACCTGTCTGCGATTTCCCACCTGACTCTTCATACCCTCTGGTATCTGCATAGACCTTCTCTGCAACACAAAGTTGCTCTACCTGTCTGCAATGTCCCACCTGACTCTTAATACCCTCTGGTAAGTGCATAGACTCCACTTTTCTCTTATACACTGGACTACATTGCCTAACTGAACTTTAATTCTGCCTTACTAAGAATTTGAATCTGCTGTCTATACTTGCTTGTTTGTTTATTTTTGAAAGTGTCACTTATTTTGTATTAGGCTGCCTTGGACAAGATCAAACATTTAACCTTATTCTGTTGCCCCCTCTTACATTGCACTCTGTCCAGGCCAGTTGTAAACCCCACCCACCCACAAGCCTGGTTTTATCAGCTCCTAATTGAAAAATTTTGAATCTCCCCCCCCCCCACACAATCTCTGTATAAATGTAGTTCATTTCTTGGGACAGCTGGCGAGGGTTTGGGCTGGCCACTCCTTGCACAAAGTGTCACTCCGGCAACAAGTGTTTTGCACTTGTACACGGCACTTTGACTAAGGGACTGCTACAAAAAAGTAAGTAAAGACATTAGTGTTCTACACCTATTTTACACAAAGTTCCCCTTCATCCTCTAACTTTCCTCAGCCTTCCTTCTATTCCCATCTCCCTACCCTCCAACATGCTCACACTAATCTTTGCTATAACGTCCTCTCTCCTCAAGCTCTCATGTCTTTACCCCCCTCTCCAGCCCCCAACCTGTACATATCTTCCTCTCTTCTGCCCACTCAATATTACTGCACTTATCACCTCCTGCTCATTCTAACCTCACACAGTATCACCACTTCCACTCCACTGCCCTCCAAAAATCCCACTCCCGCCTTACCACCCTCACCCTCCTACTACTTCTAATGTCTGCTGACATCGCACCAAACCCTGGCCCTCCCACACCCAATTCTCACCCCCAAAAATGGCTGTCTACCTCCTCCAACAGTAGTCCTAACTTCCACCTTCTCATCCCAATTCCCCTGATTCCACAAGTCAGCCCCCCTCTTTCATGCGCCCTCTGGAATGCCCGCTCGGTCTTCAACAAACTAGCTTCTGTCAAGGACCTTTTCCTCTCCAAATCCCTTAATCTATTTGCTATTACCGAAACCTGGCTCCAGGAATTCGACACTGCCTCTCCAGCTGCCCTGTCCCACAGTGGCCTCCTCTGGACCCACTCCACCAGACCCAGTGGACGAAAAGGAGGTGGTTTCGGACTTCTCCTCTCCCCACAATGCACCTTCCAGGTTCTTCCCACACCTCCCTCTCTTTCCCCGTTCTTTTGAAGTGTACTGCATTCGTCTTTTCTCTCCAGCTTGTCTGAGGGTCGCAGTCATTTATTGGCCTCCTGGACCAGTGTCACACTTTCTGGATAACTTCTCTACATGGCTACTGTCGAGGACACTGGCTGCAAGGACCTTTTTCTGTCCACATTCACCCTGTTATTTGGTATTTCTATATTAATCTTTTATTTTTTTTGAACTTGCCCAAAGACTATTCTCAGTTGTTTATTCTGAACAATACATGATTCTTGAAAGAGCTGATCACATTAACCTGCAGAGACGAACTGTCTGGTCACCAGGTCTGCCTTAAGTGTTGTGTTAATTAACATGTTAATTATATTATTGTCTTTTAAGTTTTTGCTAGAGGGGAGGGGGGGGAGTGTCCATGAGTCAGCCCTACCTTGTTATCTAACCCCTTGTGTTAAATGTGTATAAAAAGGCTGTATTTTGCCCAATAAAGCAGTCAAGATTCTACAAGCTATTATCGACTAGACTTGTATTTAATGCAGCTATAATATTATATCTGTCTGATGATCATACTGGAGGAAGCGGTGTTATTGACGGAGGCACTCAGTGGAGTGTGGAATAGGATCCGTCACAATTGGTGGCAGCAGTGGGATAAAGCCCCTACAGAGCTCTCCCTATCACCCCCAGACCAACGGACTGTGTGAGAGGTTCAATGGAACACTGAAACAGCTGCTTAGGACATTTGCAACCTCTCACAGGGATTGGGAGAGATATCTGCCACACCTTCTCTTCGCTTATCGGGAGGTGCCGCAGGAATCTACCGGGTTCTCCCCATTTGAGTTACTGTATGGGAGGCGGGTGAGGGGGCCCCTAGATCTAGTCAGAGCCCACTGGGAAGGGGGAATTGATCCCCAAGGGTCCTCTATCATAGCATACGTTCTTGAGTTTAGGGACAGATTGAAGGAGCTCACAGACACCTTCCAGGAGAACCTTCGGGCTGCCCAAAGGCGGCAGAAACGATGGTACGATCGTACTGCTCGGAACCGCACTCTGGAGGTTGGGCAGAAGGTTCTTGCCCTCAGACCAACCAAGCAGGACAAATTACAGGCCACTTGGCAGAGACCTTACCGGGTTGTGGCAAAGCTCTGTGACACAACCTACCTAGTGGCTAAATGTTCGGATGAAAGAGTCCGACGGACCTTTCATGTGAACATGTTGAAAGCATACTGGGAAAGATCAGGAGAGGTAGCCGCTATATGTGCTCCAGCTGTGGAAGATTCTGAGAATCTTCCCCTGCTGGTGCTCCCGGAGCTAAATAGAATTACTGCAGGGATAGAGATGATAAAGCTTGACGACCAGCTAGGGCCGACGCAGAGAGAACAAGCTAGACAGGTCCTTAGTCAGAGAAGGGAAATGTTCTCCACAGTCCCCGGGTACACTACTATGGCAGTGCACCGTGTGGAGACCCCGGGACAACTGCCGCTAAGACAGGCGGCTTACCGGATACCTGACGCAGTGAGAGAGGGGATGCGTCATGAGATTAAGGAGATGCTTGAATTGGGAGTCATTGAGCCATCCAGCAGCCCCTGGGCTTCCCCAGTGGTCCTTGTACAGAAGCGGGATGGCGCAACTCGCTTCTGTGTAGACTACCGCAGATTAAATGAGTGCACCACCACTGATGCTTACCCTATGCCCCGGGTCGATGATCTGTTAGATCGCATTGCTCTGGGAAAATTCCTGACAACCCTTGACCTATGCAAAGGATACTGGCAAATTCCTCTGGATGCAGAATCTATTCCGAAATCGGTGTTCATTACCCCATTTGGCTTATACCAGTCTAAAGTAATGCCATTTGGGATGAAGAATGCACCGGCGACTTTCCAGAGGATGGTAGACCAACTCCTCGATGGCCTCCAGGACTATGCTTATGCATATCTGGACGACATTGCGATCTACAGTGATACCTGGGAGGACCATCTGGTTCACCTGGGTGTAGTGCTAGACCGCATCAAGGCTGCAGGACTAACCCTTAAGCCAGAGAAATGCAGTATAGGGATGTCCGAGGTACAGTACCTTGGACATTGAGTAGGCAGTGGACAACAACGACCTGAGCCTGCTAAGATTGAGGCAGTTGCCAAGTGGCCGACCCCCCGTACTAAAACCCAGGTCCTGGCGTTCCTCGGCACAGCTGGGTACTATAGGAAATTTGTCCCGCAATATAGTTCCATCGCTAAGCCCCTGACAGACCTGACTAAGAAGCACCTTCCCCGGCAGGTACTGTGGTCCCCCGAGTGTGAAGCTGCCTTCCAACGATTAAAGAATGCACTAACTTCAGCTCCTGTTCTAGCTGCCCCTGACCCAACCAAACGTTTTTGTGTCCACACAGATGCCTCTACATTCGGGCTGGGGGCAGTACTGAGCCAAGTAGGACCTGATGGCGGTGAGCACCCAGTGGCCTACATCAGTCGGAAGCTGCTACCCCGGGAAGTCGGTTATGCAGCCGTGGAGAAGGAGTGTTTGGCGCTGGTGTGGGCTCTCAAGAAATTCCAACCTTATCTCTACGGACGATCTTTTACCGTGCTCACCGACCACAATCCATTAATCTGGCTTAATCGGGTCTCCAGGGATAATGGACGTTTGTTACAATGGAGCTTGGCACTGCAGCCCTACAATTTTACCATACAGTATCGGCCAGGAAAGCAGAATGGGAATGCTGATGGACTTTCCCGGCAAACGGAACTATAAAACTCTCCCGGACAGCCCCAAGCTGACCCGTGGTGGATCTAGTTGGGTCTGCCGGACTATGGGACAGGGGGGGGGGGCACTGTCGCGGACACTGGCTGCAAGGACCTTTTTCTGTCCACATTCACGCTGTTATTTGGTATTTCTATATTAATATTTTCTTTTTTTGAACTTGCCCAAAGACTATTCTCAGTTGTTTATTCTGAACAATACATGATTCTTGAAAGAGCTGATCACATTAACCTGCAGAGACGAACTGTCTGGTCACCAGGTCTGCCTTAAGTGTTGTGTTAATTAACATGTTAATTATATTATTGTCTTTTAAGTTTTTGCTAGAGGTGAGGGGGGGGGAGTGCCCATGAGTCAGCCCTACCTCGTTATCTAACCCCTTGTGTTAAATGTGTATAAAAAGGCTGTTTTCTGCCCAATAAAGCAGTCAAGATTCTACAAGCTATTATCGACTAGACTTGTATTTAATGCAGCTATAATAATATATCTGTCTGATGGTCATAGTGGAGGAAGCGGTGTTATTGACGGAGGCACTCAGTGGAGTGTGGAATAGGATCCGTCACAGCTACCCTACTTTTTCTCCTCTGAAGTACCTGACCTCATCCTAGGTGACTTTAACATTCCAATCAATGTTAATACTGCAACCACTTCTCAACTGCTCAACCTAACCTCCTCTTTTAACCTAACACAATGAACACAAACCATCACTCACTCCAATGGCAATACTCTAAACCTCGTATTCTCCCATCACTGCACTCCCTACAACCTCTCTAACACCCCTTTACTCTCTCTGATCACAACCTTATCCGTTTCACACTCTCCTTGCCTCCTACCTCCCATGCTGCCAACCCACAAACCACTACCTGCAGAAACCTTCGCAACCTCAACCCTTCCCTTCTTCATTCTGCTACTGATGGCCTTTATGACAAAATTGCACCCCTGTCCTTCCCAGATCTAACCACTTCCATCTACAACAACACCCTGCTCTAGACGTACGTGCTCCTCTTTCTACACGCAGAACCAGGCCCCATCTGAAACAACCCTGGAAAACAGATGACACCAGAAGTCTCAAGAGACGCAGCCGTGCTCTTGAGCGAGCATGGCGTCAATCAAAGTCCCTGCAAGACTTTACCCTCTACAAATCTGCCCTTCTCAAATACAACTCCTGCCTCTACACTGCTAAACAAGCCTACTACAACACTCTCATCAAAACCCTCTCATCCAAACCCTGCCAACTCTTTTCTACTGTTAATTCCTTACTTCAACCCCCACTGCCCCCACCCACCAACTTGCATACTGCACAACAGATTTCCAACCATTTCAAAAGCAAACTTGACACCATTCGCAAGGAGATATCCAGCATTCATCTTCCTCCCCTACCCAACACATCAGGTCCAACACCACACTCAATAATCTCCTCTTTCTGCCCAGTTACCACGAAGTTGATAAACTCCTCTCCATGGCTCACCTCCCCACCTGTCCCCTGGACCCTGTCCATTCAAAATTGCTGCGACCACCTTCCCACTCTATCCTAAACTCCCTAACCCACATCTTCAACTTCTCCCTCTCCTCCGACACCTTTCCTTCCCTGCTCAAACATGCACTGGTTACCCCCGTACTTAAAAACCCTCACTAGACCCCACCTGTTTTAATAACTTAAGACCCATCTCCCTGCTCCCATTTGCTTCCAAGCTCATTGAATGCCTTGCCCATGACTGAAAGAGTCGCTACCTCACTGACAACAACCTTACATTTTTGTAAATATTTTATTATATCTTTTTATGTGACAACACTGAAGAAATGATACTTTTCTACAATGTAAATAGTGAGTGTACAGCTTGTACAACAGTGTAAATTTGCTGTCCCTTCAAAATAACTTAACACACAGCCATCAATGTCTAAACAACTGGCAACAAAAGTGAGTACACCCCTAAGTGAAAATGTCTAAATTGGGCCCAATTAGCCATTTTCCCTCCCCGGTGTCATGTGACTCATTAGTGTTACAAGATCTCAGGTGTGAATGGGGAACAGGTGTGTTAAATTTGGTGTTATTGCACTCACTCTCTGATACTGGTCACTGGAAGTTCAACATGGCAACTTAATGGCAAATAACTCTGAGGATCTGGAAAAAAATCAGTTTTGCTCTACATAAAGATGGCCTAGGCTATAAGAAGATTGCCAAGACCCTGAAATTGAGCTGCAGCACGGTGGCCAAGGCCATACATCTGTTTAACAGGTCAGGTCCCAGGCCTCGCCATGGTCAACCAATGAAGTTGAGTGCACAAGCTCAGCATCATATCCAGAGGTTGTCTTTGGGAAATAGTCGTATGAGTGCTGCCAGCATTGCTGCAGAGGTTGAAGGGGTGGGGGGTCAGCCTGTCAGTGTTCAGACAATTCGCTGCACACTACATCAAATTGGTCTGCATGGCTGTCATCCCAGAAGGAAGCCTCTTCTAAAGATGGTGCACAAAAAAGCTCTCAAACAGTTTGCTGAAAACAAGCAGACTAAGGACATGGATTACTGTCCTGTGGTCTGATGAGACTAAGATAAACTTATTTGGTTCAGATAGTGTCAAGCATGTGTGGCAGCAACCAGGTGAGGAGTGCAAAGACAAGTGTGTCTTGCCTATAGTCAAGCATTGTGGTGGTGTTGTCATGGTCTGGGGCTGCATGAGTGCTGCCGGCAATGGGGAGTTACAGTTCATTGAGGGAACCATGAATGCCAACATGTACTGTGACATACTGAAGCAGAGCATGATCCCCTCCCTTCAGAGACTGGGCTGCAGGGCAATATTCCAATATGATAACGACCCCAAAAACACCTCCAAGACGACCACTGCCTTGCTAAAGAAGCTGAGGGTAAAGGTGATGGACTGGCCAAACATGTCTCCAGACCTAAACCCTATTGAGCATCTGTGGGTCATCCTCAAACAGAAGGTGGAGGAGCACAAGGTCTCTAACATCCACCAGCTCTGTGATGTCACCATGGAGCAGTGGAAGAGGACACCAGTGGCAACCTGTAATGCTCTGGTGAACTCAATGCCCAAGAGAGTTAAGGCAGTGCTGGAAAAAAATGGTGGACACACAAAATATTGAGTCACAGTATACAAGTATAGGCGCAATGTACTGGAAACTGCAATGGAGAACCCCCCCCCCCCCAGCCTACAAAATAATATATGAATGGTCAGAGAAAATGTATCTCTAGAAAACATTAAAACTAGGGAATGTAATAGATAGGTATGTGAAAAAGAGGCCACAATAGTGAATATATAAATATTTATATTTATATCACAGTCATAAGTATGCAGAAAGGGAGTCCAGGTGTCCAAAGAACCAAGACAATAAGTCCGCAAGTTGGGCTGCCTTCACCGAGAACTGAAACCAGATTCCAAATCCTGAGAAAAAACAAAAGAGAGAGACGCCTCTGGGTGTAGACTTAAAACAATTTATTCATTAAAACTGGTATCAATCACACTCACATGTGAGTGTGATTGATATCAGTTTTAATGAATAAATTGTTTTAAGTCTACACCCAGAGGCGCCTCTCTCTTTTGTTTTTTTTTCACACAAAATATTGACACTTTGGACCCAATTTGGACATTTTCACATACTCACTTTTGTTGCCAGCAGTTTAGACAATAATGGCTGTGTGTTGAGATATTTTGAGGGAACAGCAAATTTACACTGTTATACAATCTGTACACTCACTACTTTTGTAGCAAAATGTAATTTCTTCAGTGTTGTCACATGAAAAGATATAATAAAATATTTAGAAAAATGTGAGGGGTGTACTCACTTTTGTGAGAAACTGTATATATATATCGGACAGCTGAGACACTCATGGACATCGCTGGACAGAGAGGGACCTCAGGTAAGTGTTAGGAAGGATGCTGCCCACCTAACACTATATATATATATATATATATATATATATATATATATATATATATATATATATATATATATATATATAAAACTTTTATGCAACATTTTGTGTAAAAATAGTTTTTAAAAAAGTTTAATTTTCGCATAATAAATGGGTGGAACAGTGGTGTAGTGGGTAGCACTCTCACCTAGCAGTAAAAAGGTCGCTGGTTCGAATCCCAACCATGACATTACCTGTCTGGAGTTTACATGTTCTCCCTGTGCCTGTGTGGGTTTCCTCCGGGTACTCTGGTTTCCTCCCACACTCCAAAGACATGCTGGTAGGTGTTAATTGGGTTCTGTCCAAAATTAGCCCTAGTGTTGGTAGGTGTTAATTGGGTTCTGTCCAAAATTAGCCCTAGTATATGAATGTGAGTTGGGGACCGTGGATTATGGGATCCTTGAGGGTAGGGACCGATGTGAGTGTGCGATATATGTGTGGAGTGCTGCGTAATTTGTCGGCGCTATATGGCTACCTTAAATAAATAATGATATAATAGATGAGCATCTTCATGAGCCACAATGTACAGGGATAGGGACAATTGTAGACACCCACTCAGGTTGGACTGGTGTCTTTATTCAACCTTACTAACTATGTAATTGTATAATTATTTTACAAGATAGGTTGTAGGCACTATCATCATTTTCAGCGCAGTTCCTTACATGTAGTCCATGTAATCTAATGTGCAATACGATTGTAATTAAGCTGCCTTTCCAAATGATATTTATGTGTTCCCTGTAGAAGACAATTACGTGATAATGAAGGGGTTAACAATCCCAGGATGGACACTACTTAAGGGCTCTCCTGTGAACACATGATAGACCTGTAGAAAAAGGCCACGTCCTCTGAAATGTATTGTCATAGCAACCCTTAGCTTCTCACACCAGCTGTTCCAGCTCATGCATCAGGTGTCTGTGCAGTCAGCCTGGTTTCCTTACTATCAGAGGATCTCTGCTGTTAGTGTGTGGCTCACGTGCAGCTTGTTGCAGGCTGTACACCATCTTACTGGGACTATCCATCACTGCTCACCTTGGATCCTGCCTGGAGCCCTGCATCCTGAAGTGATACTAGAGCTTAACAGAGACGCTTTTGTTTTAACAACACAATGTGAGTGTTTAGCGTTTTATTACTCCTTATCTTTATCCATTAAATGGTGTTGCACTAAGGGCCGATGCGCTTGGTCTCTGTATTTTGTACTGTTATCAATACCATGCGGAAATGGTATTTTCATCCATCCATGCATCCATGCATTCTATGCATTAACCACTTCAGCCCCGGAAGGTTTTACCCCCTTCCTGACCAGAGCACTTTTTACAATTCTGCACTGCGTCGTTTTATCTGCTAATTGCGCGGTCATGCAATGCTGTACCCAAACGAAATTTGTGTCCTTTTCTTCCCACAAATAGAGCTTTCTTTTGATGGTATTTGATCACCTCTGCCGTTTTTATTTTTTGCGCTATACACGGAAAAAGACCGAAAATTTTGAAAAAAATGATATTTTCTACTTTTTGTTCTAAAAAAATCAAATCCAATAAACTCAATTTCAGTCATACATTTAGGCCAAAATGTATTCGGCCACATGTCTTTGGTAAAAAAAATGTCAATAAGTGTATATTTATTGGTTTGCGCAAAAGTTATAGTGCCTACAAACTAGGGTACATTTTCTGGAATTTACACAGCCTTTAATTTATGACTGCCTGTGTCGTTTCTTGAGGTGCTGAAATGGCAGGGCAGTACAAAACCCCCACAAATGACCCCATTTTGGAAAGGAGACACCCAAAGGAATTTGCTGAGAGGCATGTTGAGCCCATTGAATATTCATTTTTTTTGTCCCAAGTGATTGAATAATGACAAAAAAAAAAAAATTACAAAAAGTTGTCACTAAATGATATATTGCTCACACAGGCCATGGGCATATGTGGAATTGCACCCCAAAATACATTTAGCTGCTTCTCCTGAGTATGGGGATACCACATGTGTGGGACTTTTTGGGAGCCTAGCCGCGTACGGGGCCCCGAAAACCAATCACTGCCTTCAGGATTTCTAAGGGCGTACATTTTTGATTTTACTCCTCACTGCCTATCACAGTTTCGGAGGCCATGGAATGCCCAGGTGGCACAACCCCCCCCCCCAAATGACCCCATTTTGGAAAGTAGACACCCCAAGCTATTTGCTGAGAGGCATGGTGAGTATTTTGCAGCTCTCATTTGTTTTTGAAAATAAAGAAAGACGAGAAAAACATTTTTTTTTTTTCAATTTTCAAAACTTTGTGACAAAAAGTGAGGTCTGCAAAATACTCACTATACCTCTCATCAAATAGCTTGGGCTGTCTACTTTCCAAAATGGGGTCATTTGGGTTTTTTTTTGCCACCTGGGCATTCCATGGCCTCCGAAACTGTGATAGGCAGTGAAGAGTGAAATCAAAAATTTACGGCCTTAGAAAGCCTGAAGGCGGTGCTTGGTTTTCGGGGTCCCGTACGCGGATAGGCTCCCAAAAAGTCTCACACATGTGGTATCCCCGTACTCAGGAGAAGCAACAGAATGTATTTTGGGGTGTAATTTCACATATTCCCATGTCATGTTTGAGCAATATATCATTTTTTTGCGCAAAAAAAAATAAAAAAAATAAAAAATTGTCTCTTTCCCGCAACTTGTGTCACAATATAAAATATTCCATGGACTCGACATGCCTCTCAGCAAATAGCTTGGGGTGTCTACTTTCCAAAATGGGGTCATTTGGGGGGGATTTGAACTGTCCTGGCATTTTATGCACAACATCTAGAAGCTTATGTCACACATCACCCACTCTTCTAACCACTTGAAGACAAAGCCCTTTCTGACACTTATTGTTTACATAAAAAAATAATTTTTTTTTGCAAGAAAATTACTTTGAACCCCAAAACATTATATTTTTTTTAAAGCAAATGCCCTACAGATTAAAATGGTGGGTGTTTCATTTTTTTTTTTTTTCACACAGTATTTGCGCAGCAATTTTTCAAACGCATTTTTTGGGGAAAAAACACACTTTTTTACATTTTAATGCACTAAAACACACTATATTGCCCAAATGTTTGATGAAATAAAAAAGATGATCTTAGGCCGAGTACATGGATACCAAACATGACATGCTTTAAAATTGCGCACAAACGTGCAGTGGCGACAAACTAAATACATTTTTAAAAGCCTTTAAAAGCCTTTACAGGTTACCACTTTAGATTTACAGAGGAGGTCTACTGCTAAAATTACTGCCCTCAATCTGACGTTCGCGGTGATACCTCACATGCATGATGCAATTGCTGTTTACATTTGACGCCAGACCGACGCTTGCGTTTGCCTTAGCGTGAGAGCAGGGGGGACAGGGGTGCTTTTTTTTTTTTTTTTTCCTTTATTATTATTAGTTTTTTATCTTATTTTTAAACTGTTCCTTTCATTTTTTTTTTAAAATCATTTTTATTGTTACCTCAGGGAATGTAAATATCCCCTATCATAGCAATAGGTAGTGACAGGTACTCTTTTTTGCAAAAATTGGGGTCTATTAGACCTTAGATCTCTCCTCTGCCCTCAAAGCATCTGACCACACCAAGATCGGTGTGATAAAATGCTTTCCCAATTTCCCAATGGCGCTGTTTACATCCGGCGAAATCTAAGTCATAAAATGCTCGTAGCTTCTGGTTTCTTAGGCCATAGAGATATTTGGAGCCACTCTGGTCTCTGATCAGCTCTATGGTCAGCTGGCTGAATCACTGGCTGCATTTTCAGGTTCCCTGTTGAGACAGGAGAGCCAGAGAAAAACACGGAAGACGTGGGGGGGGGCATTCCCTCCCACTGCTTGTAAAAGCAGTCTAGAGGCTAATTAGCTGCTAGGATTGCTTTTACATGAAAGCCGACTGCTGGCTGAAAAGAATGATACCAAGATGATACCTAAACCTGCAGGCATCATTCTGGTATAACCACTCAAAGTCATGAATGGCATACCTGAAGACAAAAAAATGGTTAACAATAAAGCACAGTAAACGGTAAGGTATAAAAAATTGCATACCTGAAAAGCAAACATGATAAAACATAATAACAATAAAACATTGCAGAATAGAATACAGTAAAAAAGAGCAGAACAATAGAGAGAGAGAGAACAATAAAACGCCAACTATTTTTTTTTTTTTTATATTTTTGTATGTGTTTTTTTTTTTTTTTTACACTTTTTTTGTAACTAACTTTTATAACTGTAACCGGTTCCAGGTTCGGGTCTCTCAAAATGCGATGGCATCTTGGGAGACCCTGTGAAAGTGTGCCTAGTCTGTGCAGTGCTGTACCCTACGCTAATACTCAACTAGTGAATGGTAGCGTTCAAAACATTCACCAATGCAAAGACCAGGATTGTCAGGACAGGAGGGACAATAATAGCGGGTGTCACGCCTATATCCGCGCTTGCTGCAGACACGACATCTTTTTTGGGGGGGTTCGCTGGGTAGGGGTACTCGGGAGGACATAAAGAAAATGCCTCTCATGCAGCCGACTGCATTTGGTTGGGGATGTGAATGGGGGAAGTATGGGCGCTGCAGAAGCGGTGGGTTCCCAATTAGGATTGGCGAATGCAGCAGGAAGGGCACTATGGGCACGACGGGCCTGTGTTTGTCTTTTTGGCGGCAGCGGGACACTACTTGTGCTTGCCACCTCGCCAGCTTGAACTGCACTTATGGGACTCGCCACGTCACCAAGTGTTACTGCAGTGCTGGTTTGACTACGCCCGGGGTGTACTAGGCCGCTGGTGCTTGCCAGTTCACCAAAACACTACAAAAAAAACTGTTAGTGATCGCAGGGATCAGGCCTGACTCTGCGAACGCTGCAGTTATGCGTTTAGTGTTTTGTAAGTGACAGTGATCAATTGATACTGCACTTGGGTGGGCTGGGCCGGGCGGAGGGGCAAAACGCAGGTGCTAACAGGTATCTGGGCTGATCCCGCTAACACTGCGTTTTTGGGAACCCTAAACTGCTGGGGACGCTAGTATAGATCTGATCAGATCAGATATTGATCCGTTCAGATACTATACCACTAAGGGAGGTGTACGGTGCGTGCGTGGGTGTTAGCGGTACTGGCGCTAACCTGACGCTGCCTGGGGCTGGTGCTTGCCAGTTCACCAAAACGCTACCAAGAAAACTGTTAGCGATCGCAGGGATCAGGCTTGACTCTGCGAACGCTGCAGTTATGGGTTTAGTGTTTTGTAAGTGACAGTGATCAATCGATACTGCACTTGGGTGGGCTGGGCCGGGCGGAGGGGCAAAACGCAGGATCAGATATTAATCCGTACAGATACTATACCACTAAGGGAGGCGTATGCTGCGTGCGTGGGTGTTAGCGGTACTGGCGCTAATCTGACGCTGCCTGGGGCGACGCATATCACCGCCGGGTGATCAGGGGGCTAAACCTTTATTCCGTAATAAACGGCGGGTGCCCTGACACTATAAAAAATAAACGAACTAACCAGCGTCACCCGTAACAGTTATACGGTGATCAGTGGTGAAAGGGTTAACTAGGGGGCAATCAAGGGGTTAAAACATTTATTAGATAGTATATGGGGGTCCCTGTCGCTATAAAATGCTGACGGCGAACCTAAATATTTACCTCCCTAACTAGCGTCACCAGCGACACTAATACAGCGATCAGAAAAATGATCGCTTAGCGACACTGGTGACAGGGGGTGATCAAGGGGTTAAAACTTTATTAGGGGGGGTTAGGGGGGTACCCTAGACCTAAAGGGGGGTAATACTCACTGCCCTAACACTGTAACTGTCACAAACTGACACCATGCAGTAATCAGAAAAAAAAAAAAAAAAATACTGCTGGTGTCAGTTTGTGACAGGGGGGGGGGTGACTGGGGGGGATCGGGGGGCGATCGGGGGTGTAAAGTATGCCTGGCATGTTCTACTGTGTGTGTTTGTGTTGTGTGCACTTACATGTCATCTCTTCTCGGCGCTGGGACGGAAACTGCCAAGCCAAGGAGAGATGACATCACACACACAGGCAGAGGAGGATTCCCATTGGCTGGGAGCGATCACGAGGGGGGGGGGCCACGATCGGATGGTCTCCCCCTCGCCTCCCGACGCTCCCAGTGAAATGCTGACCGCCACTGGCACCGGGGGGGGGTCCGATCGGACCCCCCGCCCGCGGGAGGCAGCTCACGTACGGGTACGTGATTCTGCCTGCCCGTGTCATTCTGCCGCAGTATATCTGCGTTAGGCGGTCGGCAAGTAGTTAAGATAAAAAGCCTTCTTTGTGCAGCAGCCCTCCTAACACTTATCTGAGGTCCCTCTCTGTCCAGCGATGTCCATGAGTGTCTCAGCTGTCCGAGATTCTCCCTCCTGATTGACTGAGACACAGCAGCAGTGCTATCGGCTACTGCTACAGATTCATAAGGCAGAGACATGGTCAGAAACAGTGCCGGGGTCAGGAGGAGTGGTGACAAAGCAGAAGCAGGACCCAAGTTCAGGTCTGAGGCAAGCTGGGTCAGTAACATGAGAACAAGCAGAGTAGAAGCAGAGAAAAGCTGAAAGACCTGTCAGCACTTAAACATGAGCAGATGCATCCATAAATAGCCCATCTAGTGCCAACATGCACTGCATGCCCTTACGCATTCTTGCACGCATGCCTGGTCACAATTCTGCTGAGAATGCCATGTACATGCACATTTCTGCGAGCCAAACATCTGATAGGCATTCTCTTACACTATTACTAAAAAGCAGAAACTTTTCTGCTTGAGTGAAACACATTGAATCTTGTGCTTGTGATGTCAGAGTGTGAGTGGGGTTATACGGTATATTTTTTTATTTGTTTTAAATTAAAAATATCTTTTAGAATTGATTCTTCTGCTGGGGTGGGTTTGAGTAGCCACTATATCAAAAAGGTGATGTTATCTCTCCTAATGTTTAACTGGTACAATAGGGTATGAGCAAGAAATTGATAAGTGCTGAATCAAAATATGCATGTTAAGATCTGTACTGGGAGTGTATACTGTCCTTATGTACTACTGAAAGTGTTTTAATCCCCATGAGTAAGGCAAGAGACTGTGGATTCTAATTCTCATGACTAGTTCTTTGTCTTTTTCCTGCCTTTTTTTAGCACAGTTCGGGTCCTTTTTAAGCTGCCAATAACATCAGCCCCTAAAGAAAACATGCTGAGTAATGGCAACTTATTCCCCAAATGTATGTTGTGGCCATGCAGTGTTTTGTACCAGCCATATTGTAAGAACTGAGTAAAGTGGAATTCAACAGGAAGGAGGTAAACTATGTGGGCTCATTCTTCATAATGTGTAAATGTGAAGAGAATCTCCTTTCCTGTCATGTCAGTGATGTCATAGACCGTTACGTGTATTTATTTAATATATCATTTATTTTGTGTCTATATGGTAAACAAGACTCTGATCAGTAAATTGCAAGCCATAACACTATTTTTTGTTTGTACTGTATGCCTCTCATAGCAAGATGTCCTCATTTCACAGACAGCATTGGGATTCCCGCTTAGCTTTTAAAACTTGTAAAAAAATAGCAGCAAACTGGAATAAATGTTCTTTAAAAAACATTGCAGCGCAAAAGGAAAAAGCAGTAAAGCAATATTATTATAGTAATGAATTGTTTTACTGCATGTAGAGACTTTATAAGCTGTACAATTAACCCACCTTAGATACCAAACTTTGTGTCCTAGATCCTGCTAGCTGTAAGCTTGCCATCTACAAATGTAATGCTGCGTACACATGAGCGGACTTTCCGACAGACTTGGTCTGGCGGACCGGACTCCGTCAGACAATTCGATTGTGTGTGGGCTCCAGCTGACTTTTTTTTCCCAAAAGTCAGACGGACCTAGAAATGAAACATGTTTCAAATCTGTCTGACGGACTCGGCTTTCTAGCGTACAAACAGTTTGTCTGTGTGCTAGTCCAACTGACCAAAACTGATGCATGCTCTGAAGCAAGTACAAGACGGAAGCGCTCAGTCTGGTAAAACTAGCCTTCGTATTGAAGCTAGCACATTCCTCATGCTGCTAATTCTGAAATTAGCAGCATGAAATGAGCAGAATAAAAGATCTTTTAATACAGAGCATTCTTTTCTTTTTTATAATGCTAGAAGAATTAAGCTGTTTTGCTGCTTATATTCACACAGAGTTCTCACAAACTACTTTCTTCATTATTTATCCTCATGTCATGACTAATATTATAGTTTTTAAAAGCCAGATCTCCATAAATAATGTTGAAAATTATTTATTTGACTCATCTTTTTTACTTTTATATTTCAACAATATATATTTTACAATTTGGGAAAAAAATTAAAAGATCTAGTGATTTTAAATTTTTTATTTTTTTGCAGTTTCAAGTTACCACAATAACATTATTATCTTGTATTGTTTATGAACCTTAATGAGGTTGGTGTCCCTTGTTAATTTGACATAAGGGGGTTATTTTCAAAAGGCAAATTCATTTAGCACTACAAGTGCAAAGTGCACTTGAAATTGCACTAAAAAGAGCACTTGGAAGTGCAGTCGCTGTGGATCCGAGGTGCACATGCAAGGAAACAAAAAAAAACTGCATTTTAGCTTGCACATGATTGGATGATAAAATCAGCAGAGCTTCCCCTCATTTTAGATCTTTCCCTCAGATTTACAGTGACTGCACTTCCAACAAGTGCACTTGCAGTGCAATTTCAAGTGCACTTTGCACTTGTAGTTTGCACTTGAATTGCAAAATGATTTTGCCTTTTGTAAATAAACCCCAAAGTCTTTTTGACATGTACCTGCCTACTCACAAACAAACTGTCCTTTTTCAATAAAAACACATAGTAAATTATTTTTGCTAAATAAAATAGCCATTTATTCTGGTAAAAAAAATGAGGAAGGCAACACTGGAGACACTTTTGGAATTTGTGAAGCCTTTTGTCACCCAGGGCACACATCAAGTCAGTGGAAAACAAAATTGTGATCTTGCAGAGTCCATAGAATAGGGAGCACAATCTGCATCTTCTGTCAGACCAGACTGAAGCCAGGCAATTACTTTCGACTCTTCCGTGTAGCCTTTCCTCCACGCTGCTCTGCAGCCTTCCGTCCACGCTTCTCTGCAGCCTTCCTTGGAGACTGTGCCTCTGGTGGTGTACTTGTGGCAGGAGGAGGAGGAGGGGCTTCATTAGAAATATGGCTCGTTTGAGTAAGCTGGCCTCTCTGAAGGGCATGATAAAAAATCCCCTCACAGAGGAGGTGTTGCCCTTTCTCCAGTTCCATCAACCTGGTGGCCAAATATGTACCATAGGCCTCTTCAGCATTGGGGGGGGGGTTACTCAGGATTTGGCTGGCTTCCCGAATGAGGGCAAGTGATTCCTCCTCAGTTCTGGTCATCTTCCTGGGCCTATTGGTGGTAAGGCAGAGGGGAGGCACCTGGCATTCTGTGAGGCTTCTACTGGGCCCAGCCACCTCCTGCCTGCCACTGGGCATGGCCTCCTCCTCTCTACCACTGGGCACGGCCTCCTCCTCTCTACCACTGGGCACGGCCTCCTCCTGGCTGAGCTCATCCTGTGTATAAAAAAAGGGACATAATTGTATTTTTTGCTTCCGCAATCACACACAATTTTCAGCTCATGACTTGCTAATCGAATTTTAAACAAATAGAAAAGGCTAGCATTTTGACCCCACCATTATTCTAGCTGTTCACCAATCTTTGAACAACATTTTTGGCCACTACTGTCTAGTGATATGTATACATAATAATAACTGTGGTTAAATCATTGATTTGTAAGCAATTCAAACATTTTATTGTACATCATTAACCACTTCAGCCCCGGAAGGATTTACCCCCTTCCTGACCAGAGCACTTTTTACAATTCGGCACTGCGTCGCTTTAACTGCTAATTGCGCGGTCATGCAATGCTGTACCCAAACGAAATTTGCGTCCTTTTCTTCACACAAATAGAGCTTTCTTTTGATGGTATTTGATCACCTCTGCCATTTTTATTTTTTGCGCTATAAACGGAAAAAGACCGAAATTTTTTTAAAAAAATGATATTTTCTACTTTTTGTTATAAAAAAAATCCAATAAACTAAATTTTAGTCATACATTTAGGCCAAAATGTATTCGGCCACATGTCTTTGGTAAAAAAAATGTCAATAAGCGTATATTTATTGGTTTGCGCAAAAGTTATAGCGTCTACAAACTAGGGTACATTTTCTGTAATTTACACAGCTTTTAGTTTATGACTGCCTATGTCATTTCTTGAGGTGCTAAAATGGCAGGGCAGTACAAACCCCCCCCCAAATGACCCCATTTTGGAAAGTAGACACCCCAAGGAAATTGCTGAGAGGCATGTTGAACTCATTGAATATTTATTTTTTTTGTCCCAAGTGATTGAATAATGACAAAAAAAAATAAAAATTTACAAAAAGTTGTCACTAAATGATATATTGCTCACACAGGCCATGGGCATATGTGGAATTGCACCCCAAAATACATTCAGCTGCTTCTCCTGAGTACGGGGATACCACATGTGTGGGACTTTTTGGGAGCCTAGCCGCGTACGGGCCCCCGAAAACCAAGCACCGCCTTCAGGATTTCTAAGGGCATAAATTTTTGATTTCACGCCTCACTACCTATCACAGTTTTGAAGGCCATAAAATGCCAAGATGGCACAAAACGCCCCCAAATGACCCCATTTTGGAAAGTAGACACCCCAAGCTATTTGCTGAGAGGCATGGTGAGTATTTTGCAGCTCTCATTTGTTTTTGAAAATGAAGAAAGACCAGAAAAAAAAAAATTTTTTTCTTTTTTTAATTTTCAAAACTTTGTGACAAAAAGTGAGGTCTGCAAAATACTCACTATACCTCTCAGCAAATAGCTTGGGGTGTCTACTTTCCAAAATGGGGTCATTTGGGGGGGTTTTGTGCCACCTGGGCATTCCATGGCCTCCGAAACTGTGATAGGCAGTGAAGAGTGAAATCAAAAATTTACGCCCTTAGAAAGCCTGAAGGCGGTGATTGGTTTTCAGGGTCCCGTGCGCGGCTAGGCTCCCAAAAAGTCCCACACATGTGGTATCCCCGTACTCAGGAGAAGCAGCAGAATGTATTTTGGGGTGTAATTTCACATATCCCCATGGCATGTTTGAGCAATATATCATTTAGTGACAACTTTGTGCAAAAAAAAAAAAAAAAAAAAATTGTCTCTTTCCCGCAACTTGTGTCACAATATAAAATATTCCACAATATTCGACATGACTCTCAGCAAATAGCTTGGGGTGTCTACTTTCCAAAATGGGGTCATTTGGGGGGGTTTTGAACTGTCCTGGCATTTTATGCACAACATTTAGAAGCTTATGTCACACATCACCCACTCTTCTAACCACTTGAAGACAAAGCCCTTTCTGACACTTTTTGATTACGTGAAAAAATAATTTTTTTTTGCAAGAAAATTGCTTTGAACCCCCAAACATTATATATTTTTTTAAAGCAAATGCCCTACAGATTAAAATGATGAGTGTTTCATTTTTTTTTTCACACGGTATTTGCGCAGCGATTTTTCAAACGCATTTTTTGTGGAAAAAACACACTTTTTAAAATTTTAATGCACTAAAACACACTATATTGCCCAAATGTTTGATGGAATAAAAAAGGTGATCTTAAGCCGAGTACATGGATACCAAACATGACATGCTTTAAAATTGCGCACAAACGTGCAGTGGCAACAAAATTAATACATTTTTAAAAGCCTTTACAGGTTACCACTTTAGATTTACAGAGGAGGTCTACTGCTAAAAATACTGCCCTCGATCTGGCCTTCGCGGTGATACCTCACATGCATGGTGCAATTGCTGTTTACATTTGACGCCAGACCGACGCTTGCGTTCGCCTTAGCGCGAGAGCAGGGGGGACAGGGGTGCTTTTTTTTTTTTTTTTTTTTTCTTTATTATTTTTTTGCTTTTTTATCTTATTTTTAAACTGTTCCTTTCATATTTTTTTTTAAATCATTTTTATTGTTATCTCAGGGAATGTAAATATCCCCTATGATAGCAATAGGTAGTGACAGGTACTCTTTTTTGAAAAAATTGGGGTCTATTAGACCCTAGATCTCTCCTCTGCCCTCAAAGCATCTGACCACACCAAGATCGGTGTGATAAAATGCTTCCCCAATTTCCCAATGGCGCTGTTTACATCCGGCGAAATCTAAGTCATAAAATGCTTGTAGCTTCCGGTTTCTTAGGCCATAGAGATGTTTGGAGCCACTCTGGTCTCTGATCAGCTCTATGGTCAGCTGGCTGAATCACCGGCTGCTTTCTCAGGTTCCCTGTTGAGACAGGAGAGCCAGAGAAAAACACGGAAGACGGTGAGGGGGGGGGGCATTCCCTCCCACTGCTTGTAAAAGCAGTCTAGAGGCTAATTAGCCGCTAGGATTGCTTTTACATGAAAGCTGACCGCTGGCTGAAAAGAATGATACCAAGATGATACCTAAACCTGCAGGCAACATTCTGGTATAACCACTCAAAGTCGTGAATGGCGTACCTGAAGACAAAAAAATGGTTAACAATAAAGCACAGTAAACGGTAAAGTTAAAAAATTGCATACCTGAAAAGCAAACATGATAAAACATAATAACAATAAAACATTGCAGAATAGAATACAGTAAAAAAGAGCAGAACAATAGAGAGAGAATAGAGAGAGAGAACAATAAAACAACAACTATTTTTTTTTTTTTTTTGTTTGTGGTTTTTTTGCAAACTTGTAACTTTTATAACTGTAACCGGTTCCAGGTTCGGGTATCTCAAAATGCGATGGCATCTTGGGAGACCCTGTGAAAGTGTGCCTAGTCTGTGGAATGCTGTACCCTACGCTAATACTCAACTAGTGAATGGTAGCGTTCAAAACATTCACCAATGCAAAGACCAGGATTGTCAGGACAGGAGGGACAATAATAGCGGGTGTCACACCTATATCCACGCTTGCTGCAGACACAACATCTATTTTTGGGGGGTTCGTTGGGTAGGGGTACTCGGGAGGACATAAAAATGCCTCTCATGCAGCCGACTGCATTTGGTTGGGGATGTGAATGGGGGGTAAGTACGGGCGCTGCAGAAGCGGTGGGTTCCCAATTAGGATTGGAGAATGCAGCAGGAAGGGCACTATGGGCATGACGGGCCTGTGTTTGTCTTTTTGGTGGCAGCGGGACACTACTTGTGCTTGCCACCTCACCAGCTTGAACTGCACTTATGGGACTCGCAACGTCACCAATTGTTACTGCAGTGCTGGTTTGACTACGACCGGGGTGTACTAGGCCGCTGGTGCTTGCCAGTTCACCAAAACGCTACCAAAAAAACTTTTAGCGATCGCAGGGATCAGGCCTGACTCTGCGAACGCTGCAGTTATGCGTTTAGTGTTTTGTAAGTGACAGTGATCGATCGATACTGCACTTGGGTGGGCTGGGCTGGGCCGGGCGGAGGGGCAAAACGCAGGTGCTAGCAGGTATCTGGGCCTGATCCCGCAAACACTGCGTTTTTGGGAACCCTAAACTGCTGGTAACGCTAGTATAGATCTGATCGGATCAGATATTGATCAGTTCAGATACTATACCACTAAGGGAGGTGTACGGTGCGTGCGTGGGGGTTAGCGGTACTGGCGCTAACCTGACGCTGCCTGGGGCTGGTGCTTGCCAGTTCACCAAAACGCTACCAAAAAAACTGTTAGCGATCGCAGGGATCAGGCCTGACTCTGCGAACGCTGCAGTTATGCGTTTAGTGTTCTGTAAGTGTCAGTGATCGATCGATACTGCACTTGGGTGGGCTGGGCTAGGCTGGGCGGAGGGGCAAAACGCAGGTGCTAGCGGGTATCTGGGCTGATCCCGCTAACACTGCGTTTTTGGGAACTCTAAACTGCTGGGGACGCCAGTATAGATCTGATCGGATCAGATATTGATGCGATCAGATACTATACCACTAAGGGAGGCGTATGCTGCGTGCGTGGGTGTTAGCGGTACTGGCGCTAATCTGACGCTGCCTGGGGCGACGCATATCACCGCCGGGCGATCAGGGGGCTAAACCTTTATTTGGTAATAAGCGGCGGGTGCCCTGACACTATAAAAAATAAACGAACTAACCAGCGTCAACCGTAACGGTTATACGGTGATCAGTGGTGAAAGGGTTAACTAGGGGGCAATCAAGGGGTTAAAACATTTATTAGGTAGTATATGGGGGTCCCCGACGCTATAAAACGCTGACGGCGAACCTAAATATTTACCTCCCTAACTACCGTCACCAGCGACACTAATACAGCGATCAGAAAAATGATCGCTTAGCGACACTGGTGAGGGGGGGTGATCAAGGGGTTAAAACTTTATTAGGGGGGGTTAGGGGGGTACCCTAGACCTACAGGGGGGTAATACTAACTGTCCTACCACTGCTAACTGTCACAAACTGACACTATGCAGTAATCAGGAAAAAAAAAAAAAAAAACCTGCTTGGTGTCAGTTTGTGACAGGGGGGGGTGATTGGGGGGGGATCGGGGGGCGATCGGGGGGGGGATCGGGGGTGTTTAGTGTGCCTGGCATGTTCTACTGTGTGTGTTTGTGTTGTGCACTTACTTACATGTCATCTCTCCTCGGCGCTGGAACGGAAACTGCTGAGCCGAGGAGAGATGACATCACATCCTCTGCCTCTGTGTACTATACAGAGGCAGGGGATGTTTCTCATTGGCTGGGAGCGATCGCGAGGGGGGGGCCACGATCGGATGGCCTCCCCCTCGTCTCTCAATGCTCCCAGCCAAATGCCGACCGCAGCTGGCACCGGGGGGGGTCCGATCGGACCCCCCACCCGTGGGAAGGCAATCACGTACTAGGTACGTGATTTTGCCTGCCCGTGCCGCTCTGCTCACGTATATTGGCGTGAGGCGGTCGGCAAGTGGTTAATATTTACACAACCAAAAATTTTTTAAAAAGTATACCTGGCTCCAGCTGTGCGCATCCACTTCATCAAGGATGAAAGGGCCCGGTTCTTCCTGGGACGCCTCAGCTGGGGTGGAAGGAAGGGTGGAGGGAAGGGTCGAAAGCGATTGTCTTGCTGTCTGGTCATCCAGAAATCACAGTTTGGGGTAGTACCACAGCTTGGGGACATAAACCTTATCGACTGTTGCTCCTGATTTGAGGGAATCCTGTATCTTCTTGTGTTCCTGCCTGTACATATTCCAAAAAATCCCAATTTTATTTTCCACTAACTTAATGTCTGCCTGGGGGACTTGAGTCTTCACAAACTCCAGAAGTCTCCCCAGTGTTGCCTGCCTTGCTTGTTTATTGAAATACAAGGGGTGCTTGACCTCCCACAGGTTTTCGGTTATCTTGATAGAGGTCAATAAAATAACTCAAAAAATCCTCCTCCTTAAAGGGATTCATTTTTTCTGAAAGGCAAGACACAAGAGAAAAACAGTAATGTCAGTCCAAACTCCCAGTATTATCTTTATCCCAATATAGGGCGCACACACACAAAACACATACACAAAACACACACCCACGTTTAAATCTTACTTTCGTTTATGACGCTCGCTACTTCCGTTCGGACATAGGCCAGTGCACTAGCTTTATATACACTGCGCATGTGTCATGCTCCGCCTGTGTTGCCCGCATCACCCGCCCCTGACGTTCTTTATGACGATTTTTCCCCGCCCCTTCACTCTTCGTTGTGCAGTGGGAGTATATAGATAAAGATGGCGGAGAAATTATCAGCAACTAGTACGGAGGAAAGCCCGGAGCCACAAACATCCAGATGGAGATATAAGGCCACCAACATGTACTTAGAAGAGATGGTTGAGCTGGTGGACATCTTGAGGAGGGAGGACTATGATGCCAAAAATGGTCCGTACACCAGACCCAATATGCGGAAGGACCAAATAATGTCCTCAGTTGTCACCACTCTGGAGCAAAAATTTGGGATTAAACGGGCTAAAGAACAATTGAGAAAGCGCTGGTCTGACGTAAAAACGAGGGAGACAGAACAATATTGCAGAATCAAGAAGGTGCTTAAAAAAAGTAAGTACTTGTCGTGTGTTCTTATTGAGATACTTAACTTGCATGCTGATCCATATATGCTTGTAGTTTATACTGTTGAACGATGCGATCGTTCGTAAACATTGTTCTTTTGAAACTACATATGATTCTAAATAAATGTCATTCATTTGCAAAGAAATACGATGGTACAGGGTTCTACATACATTTTGGTCTGGATAGTTTGTCTTATTAAAAGAATTTTAGGATATTGTTGTGTAGATGTGTTTGAAACTGGAATGGTTTGAAAAAATGATTCACACATCTGGACTCAGGAGCACTAGTGTACTGTGTGACACCATAGAACATTTTTTAAGGGTAATCCACACAGGGGCTCCAGGGGATACTTGAGGTGTCTCCATCTGTGAAACTTGGCCAAAAATGGTAAGTATTGCTGTTTGTTTAAAAGGGAATTTAAATCATGTCTTAAAATTGGATTTTTTCACAAACAAACAAATGTACACCACTTCAAAGCAAGGTTTCATATTCCTATTTCTGGACTAAAATATCAGTGTGCTAAGTATACCTTTTTGTTTCATTCTCATAGAGGAGAAAAGACTCAGGCAACAGTCAGAGGATCCCAGGACCCCCCAAACTCACCAGCCTGAATCGGTAATTAGCTTAAGCCCAAGCCCAAGAACACGCCGACCCGAGGATCTGAAGGAAGGAGAGGTGAAGGAAGTGGGCGAGATTTTCACACCACCAAGTGAGTGTCTGACACCCCAGCTTAAGGTAATCTAGTTAGGCCTGCATATTTCTAAATACATATTTTTCTTCTAATTTTAGGTGATGTTCTGGTTGTAACTATATATACACAATAATTCTGCGCTACCAAAAGGGAAAAAAATAAGCAGCTAACACAACCAGCAAGTGTAAACAATATAAAAATAATGTCTGTAGACTTTGTGGAAGAAAGGCAGAACATAGACCAGAATGGTGAAAAACATATTGCATAGAAGGGCTATACCACAATGTAAAAACAAAAATAATTCTGATGTGTATTATTTGGTACTATGTTCTCCAGATATTCATCCATAATTCCATTGCAGGAAGAGATTTAAATAATTGTATTCTAATGTTCTAAGCACTGTACCACTTTCAGGATTATTTGTTAAGGGAAAGCGCAATGTGCAAAATGCAATATCCATAGCAACCAATTAGAGTTAGTATGTTAACAGTTTTCAATTAAAGAAATCAGAAATGTGATTGGATGCTACTAGTTAGGGAACTTTTCACTTTGCCAATGCATCTTGCATAGCCTCATCAAACAGAATACCTTTTGCAAGTATGTATACCATCCATTTTTCCAAATAAGCAGAAGTCTATTTTCATTTTTATGAGCTTAGAGGTATATATCAATTACCAGCTATAATTCTTCTACTTTTCGGAGTTGACCTGTTTGTTTTGCAAACCAAATTATTCAGTAAATCCTTTGAGGATCATTTAGAGCAAAAAGTTTTTTTGTTTATGGCAGAGTAGGAAGCAATTCATATGCAAAGTAGAATCCTGTTGAGACCATTGCCAGAAGGTAGTTCATTATAAATGCAAGTATCCTGTCAGGGTTTGTGAAAAGAATGTGCATTTTTTGAATCAATAAGTCACAAGGAAATTAAAAATCCTCAAAAAAGTATATGGCAAAAATATTTTAATTATTCACACCTTATGATGTTCATAGTCAAGGAGGCACTGAGTATCTTACATTTTATGTAGAAGCTCAAGTTTAGATTTGCATTCACTTCTGTGGATGATAATCTTATGCTAAAGAAAAAACACTTCAAATATATTATTTAGCACAATGTCAACATCAAACTACACAAAATATGATCCCATCGCATTCATTTATGTGTCAGATATTTCTCTGAAATATGAAAGCTACAGGGGACTACTGTAGATATATTTAAACAAGTGTACCTAAACCCAAATACTTGACACCAAATATGTTTTTGCCCATGTTGTTATCTAAAAGTTAAATCCCTGTTTTTTTTTTCAATATTTTATTAATGTATTTTTATATATGATCTACTTTTAATTGAATCAAATCAGCCAAGTCCATCCAGACACATTTCCCTTCTGGATCACTGTTTTGCTGCAGTGTTGTCACTAATTCATGCACACCCCAGTATAGTATTGAAGGTAGTCATGACAATGAACAGTGCACTGGACTATGGTACCATAGTCAGGACTTTGTATAAATTAATATATAAAACAAAACACTCTAAACAACAGACTTGGATTAAATAAGGCCGCAGTTTTATTATAGGCTTAATATCAAAAAACATATATCCTTGAATATATATCATAAATATAAAACTCAATTTTATTCAACATTACTATTCATATGAATAAATAATAATAATAATAAATAATACTAATAACCTAGCTATCAAAGCTCAGGTTAAAATAAATATCATCGAATATCATCCATATGCCATGATCACTTAGGATCCTGGCACCTCCCCACCTTCAGAGCGGCCAATTCAATACAAGTCTGCAAGTCTAAATTAAAAATGTCTAAAGCGATATTGGAGAAATGAGTACCATCCGAGCGATAAAATCCTGAAATGCCCCCTTCTAGATCAACATGTCTAAAAGACAGGCCATTCAAGGAATTCATAAACTTGGCTATAGTCCTATTAATCCTTTTTCTCACTTTTTCGAAAAATTTAAGCTCTGTGGAAGCCAGCCAAAGCAATCTTGGAACAATTTCTGAATAAACCAAGATTGCTTCTGGAAAAACAGAATGAATGCACAAAAAATCCATTTTAATCTGTGAAATAAGGTCAAAGGTTTTGCAATGACCAACATCATTGCCCGCCAGATGCAAAACAATGATGTCAGGAGAAGGCCAAGAAATATATAACAATGACAACATCTCCCTTAAATTATACCATTTTATCCCCTTTTTGCCATACCACCAAATTCGAAAGTCCAATAAAGGAAGATCCAAATTAGAGCCGTAAATCCTTCTGAAAGCACGATGGTGAGACCAAAACACATACGAATGTCCAATAACCCAAACATTGAACTTGACACCTGTAAATTTAAATATGAGACATTAGGGCGTACATAGCATAGATAACAATCTGACTTCTACCCACCTACATTTTTATTTCATCACAAGACAAACCCAACTCGGCCGTCTACGTAGCAGCACCGATTCTAAACGAGTGCGATGAAATACAAAGGTGGCCGAGCTGCAGAAAATGAAAACATTTTTTCAGTACAGAATTAAACTGAAATACAGTTAAAGGCAAAGAGGAAAGGTGTAAAAATAAATGCCCAGAAGAACTGTTCTGAATCGACAAAAATCAACTAAGCAGGGAAACAGCACATATAAGAGGATTATCAATTCTACCCACTGTAATCCAACGACCTCTACCCAATTGATCCGTCTTGCTACGTCTAAGTAAAATACGTACAAAATCAGGACCTATTAATAAATCCTCTAATAATAAGCCCGCTTTATCCTCAACAATAAGAGGCACTAACTCCAACACCCTGAACGCTCCAAAAAAAAAAAAGGCTAAGTGCAGCTTTGAACAAAATGGATTCGTAATCAGAAAAACAAATCGATTCAGTAGCTAAACAGAAGTAGTAGGCAGTCTAAGATCGGGCACAAAATAATTTTTTCGATAACCTTTTAATGCTTGTTGAACCGAAAAAAAATTTTGACAAGAAGGAAAACCCCTTTAATATCAGAAAAAAAGAAACACCACATAATGTTTTACAAACATGAGAACAAGAGGAATTTCGAGACAATAAAAAAATTCAAAAATGCCAAAGCTAAACTTTCCAAAAATTCCGCAGATAAACTATTAGACTGTCTCAAAAAACTAAACCACAGAGACCACGTGGCTTCATAACTCACCCACGTGCGTGCAGCGGTAGAATTACAAACAGCCGAACTTATGAACCCTAGATCAAGTTCCATAAGAAATCCAGGCACGGGGCACTATCCATGTCTGCTTCCGGCACCAGGGTATGAAACCGATCCAACTGTAAATGTGATAAAGCATCAACCACAGTGTTGAAATTACCAGGAACATACTTAGCTTTCAACCATATATTCAGCATTAAACATCTAAAAACTAAGTGACGTAACAAAGCAATCACAGGTAAAGACTTTGAAGACAAACAATTAATAGCGTACACAACGCCTATATTGTCCGAATGAAGCGAAATGCGATGATTCTAAAAAGGCTCACCCCATAATTTCAAAGCCACTACCACAGGGAAAAAACAAGGAATAGGGGCGCCTCTGAGAAATTATATACAGTCATATACAGGAGCATGATGAGGGCTGAAGAGCTGAAAAAACACAGGACTGTAGGCAGAAGCTGTATCAGAAGCACAATCAACTCCAGGCAGGCAGGGGTGCAGATGGCTATGCACATACACACACCAGTGTAATACAATGTCCCTGGAAGATGGTGTCAGTAGTCCAGTGGAAGAGGAAAGGATCGGTCCAATGTTGGCATGAATGTCTGTACAAAGAGGGAGAAGGACGTCTGGCTGGATGGCAGGGCTGCGCTGTATCTCCACAGCGATCGCACTGTCCCTGTATGGTAAGGGGAGAGACACGGCTGTGTGTATGAGATGAAAGCGAGGCTTGGAGAGCAGACACAGGCTGGCGCCGAGCCGTGACGTCATCAGCATGCAACGCATTTCTGAAATTGCTGGGAACAACTCCAATAAAACTACTATCTTTGTAAAACCTTTAACATGCCAAACCTCCGGCCAAGTATCTGCAGACCAACGTCCCTGCCAGTATGCACCATAATCTATCGCACCCGAAGCATCAGTAAATAAATTTAAAGCATCAGCCAAACAAAAGGGGGCCTGCCACACAGAACGACCATTAAACAAAGCTAAAAAACATTTTCAAATAAACAAATCTTCTTTAATAGACACCGTCAAGCGAACAAAATGCCACAGAGAATGAACTCCAGCAATAGCCCGATACAATCGTTTAGAAAAAACCCTACCCATAGGAATAACCCGAGATGTTAAAGCCAAAAGGCCCAATAAAGATTGTATCATTTTCAAACGAACTTTAGTCCTGGAGAGAACAAAATCTAATAAAAAAAATCGAATAAAAAACTAATTTTCTTCACTTTTGCCATAGGGAGACAGAATTCCATCCGTATAGTGTCTATAGTGACACCCAAAAATTCGAAACAATGCGCAGGTGGCACCAATTTTTCAGGAGCCAACGGAACACCAAACCGTTCGCAAATGATTTTGAACTCAGTAAATAAATATAAACATTCCATGGAGTCATCCTTACCAACAAACAAAAAATCATCCAAATAATGAAGCATGTTAACTGAACCAGACTGCGAACTGACCACCCACTCCAAAAAGGTTGAAAACATTTCAAAATATCTGCAGGACAATGAACAACCCATTGGTAGGCACTTGTCAAAATTTTATTTTCCCTGAAAATAAATACCCAATTAATTAAAGGCCGATGGATGAATCAGCAATAATCAAAAGGCTGATTTCACATCAGCTTTAGCCAAAAGAGGAGAACCGCCCACTCTCCTAATATTTTCCAATGCATCATCAAATGAAGAATAGGACACCGAACAAAATTCAGGATCTATTTCATCATTCAAAGAAATACCATCTGGGTATGATAAATTGTGAATTAGTCAAAGAATTTACTTCCTTCTTAGGAACAATTCCCAAGGGCGAGATATGAAAATTAACAAACGGTGGCTCCGTTTGCAGAAATACGCAGAGATACGAAAATTAACAAACGGTGGCTCCGTCTTGCAGACATTCCTTTACAGAGTTTATCAGAAACCACATCTTCGTAAATATCAACAGAAGATAAATTATCATAAACTGAGCAACCAAAACCAGAAAACGAAGGCAATGGAAAACCTTCCAAAAAACCCTCAATTAGAAATGCTGCTGACACTTGATTTGGGTAACGAATAAGCCATGGCAGCATGTTTTCCAAGATCACAGGAGTCATTGCTTTTAAGAAAGGACTCCTTTGAATGAGTATTATCACCAATAGCTAATTTTTTAAAACATCTAGCTGCTGAATGTGCACCCAAACGATACGCACATTCATGCTTGTATTTATAAGTGGCTGGCCACTTACACTGACCATCATTAAAATGAAAACATAAACCTTTACGAAATCCAACAGGGTTTGTAACAATTGGCTTAGAAAACTGAGTTCTTTGTGGCAATAGTAGGTTTTTTTTTTTCAAAATTACAAGGTAAACATACAAGTCACGCTTAGATTTAGACGTCATTATCACACAAGGACGTGAGCAAAAAAGGGTACAAATAGCAGGATATAATAAAATTAAATTTGCGTAAGGCCTCGTACAGGCAATAGTAGGTTTAACCAAAACCTGTCGAAACAATTAATCATATTAATACGAAGCATGTCCATGAAAATTTTTATAGGCCTCCAAAATAATCTCAACATGTTGGAAAAGCCCACTACAACGATCAGGATATTTTTCACCCAGAACACTAGCAAAAATACAAAAAGATTGCAACCAATTATTAAATGATCTGGGAACTGAGGTATTTCTTTCAACATCAAATTTGTCATTTCTTTTATGATAACGATGTTCCGTGGACAAAGGAAGCAAAGAAAAATATCAATATATTCACCTCTCCAGATTTTTTCCTTACAAGCAGAACTAAGATGAAAACCCAAAGGCGAAATCTCGCATGACAATGCTTCTTTCAAACAACCTTTGGGAACTTGTGCAGAAGGAACATTTACAGATGACACAGACACAGAAGGAACAACACAATTATATGTAAGATTATTAGAATCTGTAGACCGAGTCGGCGTGGAATTAGCAGACTCAACTCTCCACGCTGACGCAACATTACTAACATCAACAATAGGTGATTTCAATATTTCAACAATTGTAGAAAATAGTTTTGCTAAGTCACACAATATAGCAATGTCCGCAGACTCACCTGACTCACCCTGATGTTGAAGGGAACGCCTGCATCGAATGGTCAGTTAACGCCACAGCACGAATAGGCAGAACTTGTGTTTCCATGGTAACAGCATCAACATCAATAACACCAGTTACAGTTTCTTCAAGCAAATGTTCAGATAATACAGGAGGCTCCACAGGTGTAATAATATCTTCCCCCCTTGGAGCACTGCAGAATCAGGTTTTTTATTTTATAAATGATGTCTCATAGGAGCAGAACTCCTAGGAATCCTTACCTGCTCAGACATCTTCTTTAAAACTCTAGGCAGTGACCCGGATTCGAACCTGTGAGGCCGTTTAGTAGAATGCCTAAGGTCAGACCGCACTACTGCGCATGCGCCCGAATTCAGCTTCGGCGATAGTTTCCGACTGCGTCTCGAAGCCTCTTGATTGACAGACAGAGGAGATGGGTGCATAACCCGATCAGTCACGGAAGCTTGACCCGAAGAAGGAAGCAGTCCAGGGGGGCGGAACAAAGCTTCAGGCCAAACATCTTCCGTCACAGGAACAGCTGTAAAAGCCTCGATTTCAGGGACAGAAGCCTGAGAACCCACAGGCAACGATAAACACCGAAGCATCCATTCTTCTCCGCCTTCCGTTCCATCAGTTGTCGCAGCATAGATTTCATCTTGTCCAGAAACTAACAGACTTCAATCCAAATCAAACAATCTTCTGCTGTTTATCCATGTCGTCTGACAGTTTGTGATGCAATCAACATACTTATATATCCTCCAGCACGAGCTGAGTACCATTTATATTTAAATAAATACTTTAAAATAGACCAATCAAAAATCTTTTTTTTATTAACCTATAAAATTCATTCTTTTATGCCTGACACGTTCCCATAGGTGGTTGTGGGGGACAGTTTTGCCCCACTTCCCACTTGTCATTCTACCATAGTCAGAGAACTTCTATATAGTTCACATAAGAAAGTCCATAAACTTTGTGATTCCAAGTAATTATGATCTATCATCCAAAAGACAAAAGAAAAGGATCACTGCTGTGAAAAACTTCTGCCACGGAATGAGAGCTAAGGAGGCTTACTGGAACGTATGGACCCTATTCAGTTTATACCTAATGGGTCAGACAGACAGTGGTGTATGAACACCTAAGTATAGACGGCTTGCTGCAATCTTTTCCAATTGATCTTATGGTAATTAGGAGGGTTACTCAACAGCCACCGAAGCCAGTATAATAAGGCACTTCAGATTCAAAGTTGAAATCCTCTCAGTACTCCATTAGGACATATATCCAAGGAAAAGGGTTGAAGACTTGACATAGTGTAAAACTGTATATAAAATTTATTTTAAAAAAAAGGTTAGAACACTCACATTTTAGTAAACATCAAAAGGCACTGATTGAATGATGCATCAAGTTATAATGACATAGGAAGGACAACAGAACCAATGCGTTTCGTCTCAGTCAGATATCATCTGGGTCAGACATCATCATTTTACCCCCCCCTTCCTGCCCAGGCTAATTTTCAGCTTTCAGGGCCGTCACATTTTGAATGACAATTGTGTGGTCATGCAACACTACCAAAATTACATTTTTTATCAGTTTTTTGAGACAGATAGAGCTTTCTTTTGGTGGTATTTAATCACCAATGGGTTTTTTATTTTTTTCCAAACAAATAAAAAAAAAAAAAATTTGGAAAAAAAATTGTTTTTCTTAGTTTCTGTTATAAAATATTGCAAATACATATTTCTTCTCCTTCACTGATGTGCACTGATGAGGCTTCACTGATAAGTTGCACTGATTGGCAGTGGTGAGGCGGCACTGATGGGCATTGATGAGGCTGCACTGATATGCGGCACTGATGGTCACTGATAGGCGGCATTGATGGTCACTGATAGGTGGCAATGATAGGCAGCACCGATGGGCACTAATAGGCTGCACTGATAAGGAGATATTGATAGGCTGCACTGATGGGCACTGTAGAGGATGCACTTTTAATCAGGGCAATGATGATGTGGTCACAGTATTTAAAAAAAAAAATGTAAAAAAAGAAAAAAATGTAATAAAAGAAAAACAATATTTGAAAAATAGAAATTTTTTTTTTATGAAAAAGAAAAAGGGAGTTTGGGACTTTAAATGAGGAGCAATTAAGTGCCTCCATCCCGATATTTGGTATATACAAAAAGGGGATTTGGGACTTTATATGAAGCGCTTAGATAGTGGAGATAAAAAGTACCATATTAAATTGCATTATGAAATGTTTATTGGTTGTAATAGATAACAAACAATTAAAGTATTCGTTTTATATACAATAACAAATGTATTAATTTCATATAAATATAAGAATTATACACATAACATAATGGAAAATATATATGCACGTATACAGCACATGGTTAGATATTAAGAATGGAGAAGCATGGTATTCTTGGCAGACACATGCCTGGTACCGATCGGTGCAATCACATGGTATATGTGTATGTACTGAATCAAGGGGTTGGAAAAAACAACAATGGTGTAAATGAGTAGAATTCCATAGAGAATATAGCTGGGGCATCAAAAACAAAGCTTGACGTGTTTCGTGGGTATTCCCCACTCATCGGGAAATTATGTAACCAAAATTCCTAGAAAATACATATAAAAAAAAAATATTGAACGAAAGTGTCCATATATAAGAATAGAAAGTAAGTATGTATATAAATATTTGATGTATCCAAATGATTGGATCAAACACACTCACCAACTCTGACAGCAAGTGCGGTGCGTGGCAATGGGCGTAGGGCGGGCCAGAAGCATAGCCTCTCCACGGGAGCTGAGGCGGCATAAATATAGATGCAACAATGGGCAGGGTGAGTTCACTGCGTTCACTATTTAGACTGATCATTGCTATTTGTGCAACAATATTGCTAATTTATATATACCTCATATTTTGTTCCCAGACACGTTCGCTCCCATCACTACACCCTCCAGATTTTGAACACATTCTGCTCCATCTTGCCTTTCTTCACCCTGCCCGTTGTTGTAGAAGGGTCTAAGGCAGTAAATGGGTCTTGAAGGAGCTTGGGTGTCTGCAGACAAGAAGTGTGCCTGCCGCAATGCCCTTCAATGAAAAATCATAGGCACATAGTGAGGTGGCAAGAGAGATGAAAATAGACAGTGGCACAATTTAACACCAAGCACCAGTGAAGTTCTGCTTTAAAACACATGCACCAGGAAGATTCACCTGCACTAAATATTTGGTGAATGTCACATTCACTGCTTTACACATTTGTCCCTAAATATTATTTTCTGAACATTTAATTCTGTTTTAAAATTACATGGTAAAATGCATTGATTTTTTTCATAATAAAATAATGCAACAGTGTAATGTGTTGTGAGTGTGGTTTTGTGTTTATGTGTATATGTATATATGTGTGTGTATTTATAGCTATACAGTGGGGATGGAAAGTATTCAGACCCCCTTACATTTTTCACTCTTTGTTATATTGCAGCCATTTGCTAAAATCATTTAAGTTCATTTTTTTCCTCATTAATGTACACATAGCACCCCATATTGACAGAAAACACAGAATTGTTGACATTTTTGCAGCTTTATTAAAAAAGAAAAACTGAAATATCACATGGTCCTAAGTATTCAGACCCTTTGCTCAGGATTTAGTAGAAGCACCCTTTTGATCTAATACAGCCATGAGTCTTTTTGGGAAAGATGCAACAAGTTTTTCACATCTGGATTTGGGGATCCTCTTCTATTCCTCCTTGCAGATCCTCTCCAGTTCTGTCAGATTGGATGGTAAACGTTGGTGGACAGCCGTTTTTAAGTCTCTCCAGAGATGCTCAATTGGGTTTAAGTCAGGGCTCTGGCTGGGCAATTCAAGAACAGTCACGGAGTTGTTGTGAAGCCACTCCTTCATTAGTTTAGCTGTGTGCTTAGGGTCATTGTCTTGTTGGAAGGTAAACCTTCAGCCCAGTCTGAGGTCCTGAGCACTCTGGAGAAGGTTTTCATCCAGGATATCCCTGTGCTTGGACGCATTCATCTTTCCCTCGATTGCAACCATTCGTCCTGTCCCTGCAGCTGAAAAACACCCCCACAGCATGATGCTGCCACCACCATGCTTCACTGTTGGGACTGTATTGGACAGGTGATGAGCAGTGCCTGGTTTTCTCCACACATAACGCTTAGAATAAAGGCCAATAAATTATATCTAGGTCTCATCAGACCAAAGAATCTTATTTCTCACCATCTTGGAGTCCTTCAAGTGTTTTTTAGCAAACTCCATGTGGGCTTTCATGTGTCTTGCACTGAGGAGAGGCTTCTATCGGGCCACTCTGCCATAAAGCCCCGACTGGTGGAGGGCTGTAGTAATAGTTGACTTTTTACAACTTTCTCCCATCTCCTGACTGCATCTCTGGAGCTCAGCCACAGTGATCTTTGGGTTCTTCTTTACCTCTCTCACCAAGGCTCTTCTCCCCCGATAGCTCAGTTTGGCCAGCTCAAGGAAGGGTTCTGGTAATTTCAAACATCTTCCATTTAAGGATTATGGAGGCCACTGTGCTTTTAGGAACCTTAAGTGCAGCAGAAATTTTTTCGTAACCTTGGCCAGATCTGTGCCTTGCCACAATTCTGTCTCTGAGCTCTTCAGGCAGTTTCTTTGACCTCATGATTCTCATTTGCTCTGACATGCACTGTGAGCTGTAAGGTCTTATATAGACAGGTGTGTGGCTTTCCTAATCAAGTCCAATCAGTATAATCAAACACATCTGGACTCATATGAAGGTGTAGAACCATCTCAAGGATGATCAGAAGAAATGGACAGCACCTGAGTTAAATACATGAGTGTCACAGCAAAGGGTCTGAATACTTAGGGCCATGTGATATTTCAGTTTTTCTTTTTTAATAAATCCGCAAAAATGGCAACAATTCTGTGTTTTTCTGTCAATATGGGGTGCTGTGTGCACGTTAATGAGAAAAAAATGAACTTAAATGCTTTTAGCAAATGGCTGCAATAGAACAAAGAGTGAAAAATTTAAGGGGGTCTGAAAACTTTCCGTCCCCACTGTATATGTATGCAGTGTACTGATACAGTATCTCACAAAAGTGAGTACACCCTCACATTTTTGTAAATATTTTATTATATCTTTTCATGTAACAACACTGAAGAAATGATATTTAATGAAATGTAAAGCAGTGAATGTACAGCTTGTATAACAGTGTAAATGTTCTGTCCCCTCAAAATAACTCAACATACAGCCATTAATGTCTGAACTGCTGGCAAGTGAATACACTCCTAAATGAAAATGTCCAAATTGGGCCCAATTAGGCATTTTCCCTCCCTGGTGTCATGTGATTTGTTATGCACCGTACACACGGTCGGACATTGATCGGACGTTTCGACAACAAAATCCATGGATTTTTTCCGACGGATTTTGGCTCAAACTTGTCTTGCATACACACGGTCACACAAAGTTGTCGGAAAATCCGATTGTTCTGAACTTGGTGGCGTAAAACACGTAAGTCGGGACTATAAATGGGGCAATAGCCAATAGCTTTCGTCTCTTAATTTATTCTGAGCATGCGTGGCACTTTGTCCGTCGGATTTGTCTACACACAATCGGAATTTAAAGGATCGGATTTTGTTGTTGGAAAATTTTATAGCATGCTCTCAAACTTTGTGTGTCCGAAATTCAGATGGAAAAAGTCCGATGGAGCCCACACACCGACATCAAGCTCCAATCGCTAATATTCCATCGGAAAGTCCGACTGTGTACAGGGCATTAGTGTTACAAGTCTCAGGTGGGAATGCGGAGCAGGTGTGTTAAATTTAGTGTTATCGCTCTCACTCTCTCATACTGGTCACTGGAAGTTCAACATAGCACCTCATGGCAAAGAACTCTCTGAGGATCCGAAAAAAAGAAGTGTTGCTCTACATAAAGATAGCCTAGACCAGTGTTTCTCAACTCCAGTCCTCAAGGCGCCCCAACAGGTCATGTTTTCAGTATTTCCCTCAGATGAAATGGCTATGGTAATTACTAAGGCAGTGAAACTGATCAAGTCACCTGTGCAAAATAATGGAAATCCTGAAAACATGACCTGTTGTGGCGCCTTGAGGACTGGAGTTAAGAAACACTGGCCTAGGCTATAAGAAGATTGTCAAGACCCTGAAACTGAGCTGCAGCATGGTGGACCATACAGCGGTTGAACAGGACAGGTTCCACTCAGAACAGGCCTCGCCATGGTAGACCAAAGAAGTTGGGTGCACATGTTCAGAGTTAATATCCAGAGCTTGTCTTTGGGAAATAGATGTATTAATGCTGCCAGCACTGCTGCAGAGGTTGAAGGGGTGGGGGGTTAGCCTATCAGTGCTCAGACCATACGCCTCACACTGCATCAAATTGGTCTGCATGGCTGTCTTCCCAGAAGGAAACCTCTTCTAAAGATAATGCACAAGAAAGACCAAAAACAGTTTGCTGAAGACAAGCAGACTTAGGACATGGATTACTGGAGACCAAGATAAACTTATTTAGTTCAGATGGTGTCAAGTGTGTGTGGCGGCAGCCAGGTGAGGAGTACAAAGACACGTATGTCTTGCCTACAGCCAAGCATGGTGGTGGGGGTGTCATGGTCTGGGGCTGCATGAGTGCCGCCGGCACTGGGGAGTTACAGTTCATTGAGGGAACCATCAATGCCCACATGTACTGTGACATATTGAAACAAAGCATGATCCCCTCCCTTCGGAGACTGGGCCACAAGGCAGTATTCCAACATGATAACGACCCCAAGCACACCTCCAAGTCGACCACTGCCTTGCTAAAGAAGCTGAGGGTAAAGGTGATGGACTGGCCAAGCATGTCTCCAGACCTAAACCCTATTGAGAATCTGTGGGGCATCCTCCACCAGCTCGGTGATGTCATCATGGAGGAGTGGAAGAGGACTCCAGTGGCAACATGTGAAGCTCTGGTGAACTCCATGCCCAAGAGGGTTAAGGCAGTGCTGGCAAATAATGGGGGCCACACAAAATATTGACACTTTGGGCCCAATTTGGACGTTTTCACTTAGGGATGTACTCACTTTTGTTGCCAGCGGTTTAGACATTAAATCGGAGGTCCACTTACCACTGCAAAAAAAAAGCCAGCAGCTGCACATACTGCAGCTGTTGACTTTTTTTTTTCTTTCAATATTTTTTATTAAGTTTTGCAGAAATAAACATGTTACAAAACAAAAGAAAAAGAGGGTAATACAGTATAAACAGTCATCTGAGATACAGTAGGAAAAGCAAAAAGTGGTTCATTGTAGTCTTAGTTAAACAGTCCTCAATATGAAGGAATAGTTAAAGTCAACTTAAAGAAGTAACTTAACTTAATGAAGTAACCTTTGGTGTCGTCAAGATCATTTGGGCCATATGGCCCAATAGTTGTTGAATGTTGTGCAGTGTAGGGAATTTATTGCTATAAGGCATTCAAAGGTGTAGTTTCTGTGCACATTTTTGGTAATGTCTGATAGGTTTATGGCCGTTGTGGACTTCCAGTTGCGTAGTCTTAGTAATCTCGTCTCTAATAATATGTGGGTTATGACTGGTCTGAAATCTACGTGGAATTTGTCTATATTTAAGTGAAGAGCTGGATCTGGGACCGCAAAGCATTCCTGTTAAGGATGATATCATTTGGAATACCTGTTCCATAGACTTTTAACTGTAGGGTAATGCCAAAGCATGTGAAGAAGGTTCCCAATTTGACCGCAAGCCCTCCACAGCTGCTAACTTTTTTAATAATCAGACACTTAACTGTCCTGGAGTCCAGCAATGTTGGCACCGCAGCTGATGTTTCCATCAGCTGTCGGGTGCATGCCACCTCCATTGTGAACCTTACGGCTTCACGCCGGGAACTCTACTGCGCATGCATGAGGCTCCGCTCCTCTCTCCTACTGGCCCAGTGGCCAGGGAAGGAGGAGGGAGGAGGAGGGAGCCCGGGCGGTGATGTCAATACCTGCGGCTAAGGCTCCCAGAAGTAGGTACAGGATACCTGTGAAAGACAAGTATCCTGCCCTCCTCCCCCGAAAGGTGCCAAATGTGGCACCTGAGGACGGAGGGTTTAAAACTTACGGAAGTTCCACTTTTGGGTGGAACTCCGCTTTAATGGCTGTGTGTTGAATTATTTTGAGGGGACAGCAAATTTACACTGTTATACAAGCTGTACACTCACTATTTTACATTGTAGCAAAGTGTAATTTCTTCAGTATTGTCACATGAAAAGATATAATTAAATATTTGCAAAAATGTGAGGGTGTACTCACTTTTGTGAGATACTGTATATACATACACACATTATTTTCTCTGTGTCAAAGCATGCAGGCCATATTTTGATGCAGGTCAGCTATGTATTACACAACAAAAGGATAGCTACTGTAATGGCTCTTTGCTATCTAATTAAACTATTTGATCTAGAAATTTGCAAGAGATAGTAAAATGCAGATTTGTCTGGTTAGGCATTTCAAAGGGTACAATGTTTACATACTTAAGGATGATAAAGAATGTGATTTGATCATACACAAAGTATTTATTGATGGTAATTAGACTTAAGGGGTATTCATGGGAATGGCATTCATAGGGTAACTTTTTTACCTGGTAAACACTACAGTGACTTTGACATGTTATTTCCAGTAAATGTAGTTCAGATGCATTCATATTCGTTACGTTCACTAACAGTTAGGCAAATTTGAAAGGAAATTCCAATACCTATAATTTAATAGTTTATTATAGTTTATTGTTATTATTATTATTATTATTTATTAATTAATAAGAATAATAATAATTTAAAAAAAACTATAATAATAATTTAATTTTAATAGAAAATACAAAAAACTAAATTATCCGAATGTAATCGATTTATTAAACTTGTAGGTTTTTTTTTTTTTCGAATTTTCTGATTTTCCTTATTATTTTCTGATTTTCGTTCTTTCTGATAATCTGTTGTCGAATTTTTGGATTTTCGTTCTTTCGGATTTTCGTTATTTATGAAAATTAGTTTTTGTATGCATTCGTCAAAAGAGTCTTTCGTTCATTTGTTCATTCAGATGCTTCCGAATGAATGAATATGCCGAATTTTGTTTGAAAACTAATTTGGAACTAAACGAATTGCATATGTCTACTATTAATGCAGTTTTTTGGTTAGTATTAGAACCTGATAGGATCCTAAATTCATTAAAAAAAAGTGCATGCCACTGCATACCAGAAACCTGCCTTTAGAATCCTAGCAATGCTCACAGCTTCTGTTTATACTAAAAGAGTACATTGATAAATCTGAAACCAGTGCTCTTATGCCGCGTACACACGAGCGGACTTTTCGACCTGACTGGTCCGACGGACCGAGTCTGGCGGATAATTCGACCGTGTGTGCGCTTCATCGGACCTGCAGCGGACTTTTTCAGTTGAAAATCTGACGGACTTTAGATTTGGAACATGTTTCAAATCTTTATATAAAATGTAATTATCTGCGCTATTCAATAAAAAGCAGCCAGCAGAGTTTGATCACCAAACATAAAGCCCAAAAAAGAGTCTATAAGAGCGGCGCTAAAAAGATGATGTTAAAATAGTGAGTCCGAGGTAAAGGGAGGAATGTTCCAGTCACTGGTAGAAGTGCATGGATGTGGAAGCACACAAAACCACGTGGTAAAGTATTCTGCTTACCAGAAAGCAAAAAAAGCTAAGCGTGTAATTTAATCCACGGCTCATCCAGCATGTCGGCCTCCACAATACACCCTCAAGGATTGGAACAGCAATATCCAGATAACATTCACACCCGATATAACTTCTCCAGGGATTCACATCAATAATAGAGGCTCTCAGCAAACCAATCAGCCATGTGTGACAAAGTACCCTGAACTAGTGGGTCCTACGCTATCCATAGAATGGAAGATCCTGTTTCTCTCATATCTTATGACGCGTACACACGAGCAGACTTTTCGACCTGACTGGTCCGACGGACCGAGTCCGGCTGACAATTCGACCATGTGTGCACTTCATCAGACTTGCAGCGGACTTTTTCAGTTGAAAATCTGACGGACTTTAGATTTGGAACAGGTTTCAAATCTTTACGTCGGAACTCCGCCGGACCCAGTTCCTATCAAAAAGTCCGCTCGTCTGTATTCTAGTTCTAAGGACGAAGACCGACGCTAAGGCAGCTATTGGCTACTGGCTATTAACTTCTTTATTTTAGTCTGGTCCTACGTCATCACGCACGGATCTGTCTGACTTTGATGTGATCGTGTGTAGGCAAGTCCGTTTATTGAGAAAGTCCTTTGGAAGTCCGCCGAAAGTCCGTCAGATAGTCTGTCGGACCAGTCCGGTCGAAGAGTCCGCTCGTGTGTATGCGGCATTAGATTTTTAATTGTGATACTTTCCATTCCTCGTATTGTGAAATGTTGCATGACTATGGACAAGTCATCTGCCTTAAAGTATACATAAGGATGAATTTATATATTTTTTTTTCCATTTGCATAGTGTGTTTGGAACCTCAGTCAGGTTTTTATTGCTCTCTGTGTCACCAGATTCATCCTCTCTGATTGTAATGGTCACCAATTTCCTGGAGAGAGTAAATACAAAATGTGGAGCTTCCACCGTGTGACAAACCCCTGTCCTCAAACAGGTCTCTGTCCGCCGTAAATGCTTCCTCTGTCTAGAACCAGCACTATCCAAGACCCTTTAGCCCACCCAGTCACCAGACAACACCAGTCTTGGAGTGGCAAACAACAAACTCATTTATTATCACACATGGACACAACAGCTAAAATAACTCAGACTCTTTCCCCCCACCCTTGGAAAACAGGATGGGTTAGACTGTCCAATGACAATAGACACACAGGTCAGGTGTGTTCAAACTTCTCCTCAGTAAACAGTCTTAGCAGGGGGCTGCTGGAGGAATCCCCCCTCCCTCCATAGAGAGAAACATCCCATAATATCCAGAGCAGACAGACACAATAGAACACTGGAACAGAACACTGGAATACAGCCACACCCTAACTGATCACAGCAAAGAGTCCACAACAAAAGACAATATACAATATATACATATATACAATATTGAGTCCGATTAGTACAGATCAGATTGGATTTCTCATTCACCTCACAAAGAGTATTGTTCCCTTAAAATCCAGGGCCCATAATCAGTCGGCAAGAGGCTGGCATTCAGTCCTCTCCAAAAGCCTCTCTCATGGCTACGTCTTTCACACACCGAAACAGGAATAGAGGGGAAATATTCCAATGGGGACCCTTGTTCTTCTGCCAACTGTCCAAAGGGGATTTCTCTCACATTGAAAATATATTCTCTTACTTTGTTTAGTCTAAAGGACAGGAAGCAAAAAGAAATCTCCTTTTAAAGACACAGATGGCAAAAACACTATCCAAAAAAAAAAAATCTTATTCATATTGTTCCTTGTCTGCCAATGATTCTTTCTGCTCTGTGCCCACAGTGTGCTTTTTGATACGCACTGTACTCCCCCAACCTGTACCAGCAGGGACAGTGGTTTCTGGAGGGGACACAGAGTAGACCAGATTTTCTTTACATATTACATGTATATTCATTCAACTCTGTGCATGGCAGAATTTTGCAACATGTTGCTGCGCATTGTGCAATGTTGTAATAAAATGTATGCCGGCATCATTTATTACGTGCACAGAGGTACAGCACCAACAAGGCACTGCAGGTTAGGCGTTACCACAACACACTGGTGTAAAGCCAGCTTACAAATTTGCAGCAACATTTTTTTATTTACAGTTTTGCATACCTTATTTGCATACATACCCTATTTTTGCTGTTCCACAAAATGCACTTAAAGTGATACTAAAGGTTCCTTTTTAAAAAAAAAAATAACAAACATGTCATACTTGCCTCCACTGTGCAATTCGTTTTGCACACAGTGGCCCTGATCCTACTCTTCTGGGGTCCCTCTGCGGCTCTCTCGGCTCCTCCCCGCATTATTTAACCTCCTGGGAGAAGCGCTCTCCCAGGGGGGTTACATTGTGTGCATGCTCCCGAGCCCATCATTTGGCGTCCATAGACGCTGAATGCAGGACTCGGCCCCACCACCCGGTGGCCGTGTCATTGGATTTGATTGACAACAGCGGGAGTCAATGGCTACACTGCTATCAATCCAATCAACAGCCGAGAACCCCCTAGCCGAAAGATGGTGCATCTCTGTGGGACAAGTTTGAGGGTTCAGGTAAGTAAAAGAGGGGGGACTGGGGGCCAGTCACTGCCAGGTGTTTTTTCACCTTAATGCATAAGATGCATTAAGGTGAAAAAACACTTATGGGCCGTACACATGATCGGATTTTCAAAAGGGAAATGTTCGATGTAAGCGTGTTGTCGGAAATTCCGACCGTGTGCATGCTCCATCGGACATTTGCTGTCGGAATTTCTGACAACAACTGTTTGAGAGCAGGTTCTCAAATTTTCCGACAAAAAACGTTGTTTTCGGAAATTCCGAGCGTGTGTACACAATTCTGATGCACAAAAGTCCATGCATGCTCGGAATCAAGCAGAAGAGCCGCACTGGCTATTGAACTTCATTTTTCTTGGCTCGTCGTATGTGTTGTACGTCACCGCCTTCTTGACGTTCAGAATTTTCGACATTTGTGTGACCGTGTGTATGCAAGACAAGTTTGAGCCAACATCCGTCGGAAAAAAAATCCACGGCTTGGTTGTCGGAATGTCCAATAGTGTGTACATAGGGGTATATAAATAAAAAAAAATGCAGAGCTAAATATAATAAGTGTTTCTAATGAACACTCCTCATGCAATCCATTTGTGTATAACAGCAAAAAAAAAAATCAAAAAAATCAATAAAAAAGTCCAAACATCAATAGTGACATAGTGAAGTAATAGTGACAATATCAAAATTATAATCTTCAATGATGATATCTTCCACCACACCGCTGTGAATGTGATTCCACTCCCCTTCAGCGAGCAAACTCACCAGCTTTTTTTGCCTTACACTCTCGTGTTTGGCTTGTAGGCTTTTCCCACACAGTGGGGGTAAAGTGATAACCTCCAATCAATATCCGTATGGTTAACCGCAGTATATAAGCAAATGCTCTCATTTTCTGGAGAATGCTTTCATCTTTCTTCCTTTTCAGAAGGCCACAATCTATGTTCTGTCATCTACTTTTGAAGAGCCTTTTGTGTTCCAAAGAATCTTCTCCTTGTTCCACCTTGTCCTTTCTCAGACTGCCATGATTTTTTTGATTTTTTTTTTGCTGTTATACACAAATGGATTCCATGAGGAGTGTTCATTAGAAACACTGTTTGGTTCTTTACTATGGACACATAATATTATCACTTTTAGTTATCACATTGAGCAATCACTGTATATATAATTTTCTTGAATTAGGGTATGTTTTAGGTTTTCAGCGCTGCTATTTGATCACACTATTGGTGAGGGCGATTATATAGTGTATCATTTATTTTATATCACATGAGTTTTTAATTTTAAGCAGCTGCTCAGAGTGAGGGGCTCATCCCATAAGCGCAGTGTTTGGCACACAGAAAGGGGCGTATCATCTGTGTACCATATCAGCAATAAATATAATAAGTGCCAGGATGATGTGCTCACATCCTATATAAAGTTAAATGGTGAGTATAACAAATAGTGTTCATGAACTAAACTTGAAAAAAATGATCAAACAATCACAAATAACTAGAAAGTGTCCATGATGATTAAAAACTCTGCTAATATGTGCAGTATAATGTTCTTGAAAAATGAAAACACAATATGGGATGTAAATAGTGGTTGCAATTCGGGAAGAAATCCTCATGCATTCGGATCAACATATAGGTGGTAGAAGTGGGTACTCTTACCGGAGGGGGTGGACACAATCACCGTATGGTGGAGTGTCATGCGAGCTTTAGGGATCGAACAATCCCAGGGGTACTATGCTGGAAGACGCTGCTGGAAAGTCCCATCCAGGGCCACTGTGGTTGTAGAATGATGTATGGATTTGCAGCAGGTAGAGGAATGATTCTCAAAGAATAGCAGGATACTGGAAAAACGACTTCCACTCCATATAGGTTCAATTCATGGGAGGAAAAGAAAATCTCCACATAGGGCATGAATCCGATAGAAAATGGTTTTATTTAAAAGGAGTGCCAGAAAACACTTATTGACAAGCACTGGATAAAACGGGATCACAGAGTAAAGATAAAAATCGCATGGTAACAAGACATCGAAAACTTCAGCAACCCGACATGTTTCGGACGATGGTCCTTCAACTGGGGCATATAGCTTGATGTCTGGTTCCACGCTGTAATATATGTACACAGAAATCTATGAAATGACAATCAGCTGCGTATAATACTGCTGGGCGAACCCAACAGCCAATCAGCAATGAGAGCTGTGTCTGCAGCCTACACTGCTGACACAGGAAATGGTGTCCTCCAATTGCGACCCTGAAAACTGTGTCATGTGACCGTATTAATGCACGTGACGTCCTCGTGCACTGGCCGCTGCGCTCCACGCCTCTTTTTCGTTCAAGGAAGCGGCTTCTAGATGTATAGAGCCAGGGGGTGAGGTAACCACACCCACTGGTCACAGAGTGCTGTCATTGCGCGCCAGTGTGAAGCGCTCCGATGTAAACAGCTTCCAGTGTCTACGGAAGAGTGAAACGAGCGCTGTAAGGTGGAAAAGGGAGGAGAAGACCCATAGAGAAAAAAATAAAGAAACACAGAAAAACTTTTTCTATATGTATACTGGAGAGGAAATATTCCACTCATTAGTGCATCCAATACATGCAAGGAGGGATGTCTCCCATGTCTGCACCCAAAACACAGGTACACATATGTGCAACATCATAGCCGTGCGGTTTTATCTTAGACCCATAAGTAAAGTGGGAAGAGCCCATCAGAAAATACTACTCCAAATGGGAATATATATGTAAATAAATCGCTATGCTGTAATCAGGTGGAATGTTAAATCAATAAACCATGTAAGGTATTAAGGATGTGACGTTGTACAAACCCAATACCAAAAAGCTGCAACTAGCAGTCGCATGTGATACAGTACTATCTCCCTAAAGACTGCACATATGGAGACTTCAAATGATACAGGGAAAAACACATATTAGGGACTGTTCCAACCTAGTTAAGATTTGTTTATAAATGCATTTATGTCCCATTCCACGTTTAACCCATAGGGGGAGTAGCTTTTCAACTGGTAAATCCAGAATGTTTCGAGCTTTGATACTCCCCTAGTACGTGGACCCCCTCTCCGAGGGACACTGTGATTGGTACGACCTTTTATAATAGAGGTGATGTGTTCATTTACTCGGGTACTGAATGTTGTTATAGTACGGCCCACGTACTGCATATTGCAGGGACATGTAATGAGTAGGAATGAGCTTCGTGTTCGAGTTGAACCCATGTTCGTCTCGAACATCGTCTGTTCGCCCGTTCGCCGAATTGCGAACGATATGGGCCGTTCGCGCCAAATTCGTGTGGCGCGTCACGGCCCATAATTCACTGCGGCATCGCAGTGCATTGCTGGCTGATGATTGGCCAAGCATGCACTATGACCCGCATGCTTGGCCAATCACAGCGCTGTCAGTAGAGAGAGCTGTAATTGGCCAAAGCCAGGGTGGCTTTGGCCAATTATGGCTCAGGGGGTTTAGAACACGCCCCACATTATATAAGGCGTCCTGCACGGCTGCCTGTGTAGTGTGTGTTCTGGCGTTGAAAGAGAGATAGAGAGACAGTGTAATTTCATTTGAGTTAGCTAGATTAGGCAGGACAATCAGTGAGTTAGCTGCACTTACAGTGTATTGTGTGTATATATATATATATATATATATATATATATATGCATCCCAGGTGTTGCATATATATATATACACTGTATTCAGTTTAGCTAGATTCGTTCCTGTTATCTTCTTACTGACAGGCAGGCTTGTCTTGTATACAGCTACCTGAAGAAAATTGCTGGTGTTCTTTTGATACTATTAGTACCCCAGTCAGGCAGCTAGACTATTTACAGTTAGTGTGGTGCGTCCTGCTCACAGTGTTCATCAGCTAAAACTACAAGTTAGTGTAGTGAGACCTCTGCACAGTGTTCATCTAAAGCTACAAGTTAGTGCAGTGCGTCCTGCTCACAGTGTTCAGCTAAAACTACAAGTTAGTGCGGTGCGTCCTGCTCACAGTGTTCAGCTAAAACTATAAGTTAGTGTAGTGAGACCTCTGCACAGTGTTCATCTAAAGCTACAAGTTAGTGCAGTGCGTCCTGCTCAGTGTTCAGCTAAAACTACAAGTTAGTGCAGTGCGTCCTGCTCACAGTGTTCATCTAAAGCTACAAGTTAGTGCAGTGCGTCCTGCTCACAATGTTCAGCTAAAACTACAAGTTAGTGCGGTGCGTCCTGCTCAGTGTTCAGCTAAAACTACAAGTTAGTGCGGTGCGTCCTGCTCACAGTGTTCAGCTAAAACTACAAGTTAGTGTAGTGAGACCTCTGCACAGTGTTCATCTAAAGCTACAAGTTAGTGCAGTGCGTCCTGCTCACAGTGTTCAGCTAAAACTACAAGTTAGTGGGGTGCGTCCTGCTCACAGTGTTCTTCTAAAGCTACAAGTTAGTGCAGTGCGTCCTGCTCACAGTGTTCAGCTAAAACTACAAGTTAGTGCGGTGCGTCCTGCTCACAGTGTTCAGCTAAAACTACAAGTTAGTGTAGTGAAACCTCTGCACAGTGTTCATCCAAAGCTACAAGTTAGTGCAGTGCGTCCTGCTCACAGTGTTCAGCTAAAACTACAAGTTAGTGTGGTGCGTCCTGCTCACAGTGTTCAGCTCAAACTACAAGTTAGTGTAGTGAGACCTCTGCACAGTGTTCATCTAAAGCTACATGTTAGTGCAGTGCATCCTGCTCAGAGTGTTCAGCTAAAACTACAAGTTAGTGCGGTGCGTCCTGCTCACAGTGTTCAGCTAAAACTACAAGTTAGTGTGGTGCGTCCTCCTCACAGTGTTCAGCTAAACCTACAAGTTATTTTTTTGCGAGCTCTGCACAGTGTTCAGCTAAAGCTACCTGTAGAAGGTTGGTGGTCTTTTCCTGATCCTATCACTACTGCAGGCAGCTAAAAAAGCTACAAGTTATTTTTTTGCGAGCTCTGCACAGTGTTCAGCTAAAGCTACCTGTAGAAGGTTGGTGGTGTTCAAATACTACAGGCAGGCAGTTGATTTTGCCAACTGCAGTATCAGTATATATATATATATATATATATATATATATATATATATATATATATATATATATATATATATATATATATATATATATATATATATATATATATATATATATATATATATATATTGTGTGTGTGTGTGTATATATATATATATATATATATATATATATATATATATATATATATATATATATATATATATATATATATATATATATATATATATATATATATCCCATCTTAGTGCAGCTACAGGCCATTAGTATGTCTGGAAGGCCAAGAAGGAGAGGCAGACAGCCACAAGCCAATAAGAGAGGGCAAGCAGGCTCTGTGTCTAGTGCTGGTCGTGGAGACGGTGCATCCTCATCAGCACATGGCCGTGGGACATGCTTGGCCTTTTTTTCAGCAGCTGGCCGTGTTGAGCCGCAACATGCGGAAGACTTGGTCGAGTGCATGACCAAGCCGTCCTCATCCTCCTCATCCTCTCTCACCCATGCCCAGGGTACTTTGTCTGGCAAAGCAGCGGCCTCTTCCCTCGGCTCAATGTCATCAGTGACTCCTTCCCTAGCCCCACCGGTTTCCTCCCACACTCCAAAGACATGCTGGTAGGTTAATTGGCTTCTGTCCAAAATTGGCCCTAGTATATGAATGGGGACCTTGGATTGAGGGTAGGGACTGATGTGAGTGTGCGATGTTCAGGGTTAGGGACAAGGGTCAGGGTTGTAGACCCACACTCACTCAGGTTGAACTGGATGGACTGGTGTCTTTATTCAACCTTACTAACTATGTAACTATGTAACTATGTAACTATGTCCACCTGAGGAGTCCCTCGAACTGTTTGACCACAATGTTGGGTACATGCTCCAGGAGGATGCCCAGCGTTTGGAAGGCTCTGATGATGATAGTGAGCTCGATGAAGGAGGTAACATGAGCACGGACAGAGGGGGTGCCCAAGAAGGACAGCAATCTGGCAGTCATGCTCCCCCTGCTGCAGCATACTGCCAAGTTTGCTCCAGTGATGAGGAGGGAGGGGATGATGAGGTCACTGACTCAACGTGGGTGCCTGATAGGAGGGAGGAGGAGGAGGAGGCGGCACATCACCAACGAGGCAGGATGCCCTCCAGGGGCCAGCCTAAGGGCAGCACATTGACTGCATCACACCCCAAAGCTCCACATGTGCAGGGCGCTGCAGTCTCTGCGCATTATTCAAAAAGTTCTTTGGTGTGGGCCTTTTTTGAGACGAGTGCATCAGATTGCACCGCTGCTATTTGCAACATATGTCTCAAGCGTATCTCGCGTGGCCAAAACATCTCCCGCTTGGGTACCACATGCTTGACCAGACATATGTTGACCTGCCATGCAGTTCGTTGGCAAGCGTATCCAAGAGACCCACACCAAAGAACAAAGAGGACCTCTCCTTGCTCCTCATCAGCTGAGATCTCCAACCCCACTATACCTTCAGTCCTCTCTGAGACCTGCACTGAGAGGAATGAAGGTGTAGAATTAGGTGTGTCACAGCCAAGTACTTGTGGGCAATCTGCTTTTGGTACACCGACGTCAGATTGTACCAGGCAAATTTCCCTGCCCCAGCTGCTGCACCGCCGAAAGAAGTTTGCTCCCAGCCATCCTCATGCCCAGCGGTTGAATGCTAGCTTGGCAAAATTGCTAGCACTTCAACTGCTGCCTTTTCAGTTTTTAGACTCTGCCCACTTCCGTGAGTTTGTGGAATGTGCAGTTCCTCAGTGGCAGGTACCCAAACGCCACTTTTTCTCATGGAAGGCGATTCCAGCTCTCTACCGGCATGTGGAAGGCAATGTCCATGCCTCACTGGACAGGGCGGTCAGCGGTAAGGTGCATATTACCGCTGACTCATGGTCCAGCAGGCATGGACAGGGTCGTTACCTAAGTTTCACCGCGCATTGGGTGACTCTGCTGGCAGCTGGGAAGGATGCAGGACAAGGTGCAGTAGTGTTGGAGGTTGTTCCGCCACCACGCCTCCAAAATGCTAATGATTGTGACACACCTCTCTCCTCCACCCCCTCCTCTTCTTCTTCCTCCATGGCCTCTTCCTGTACTTTGTCCTCGGAGCCAGAGGTGCTCTGTAGCCGTTCAAGGGGCTACGCAAGTACGCAGGCCAAAAGATGCCATGCGGTGCTTGAGCTGGTGTGCTTGTGTGCTTGTGATTTTTAGTGGGACTCGACATTGAGGCAGACAAATTTGACCCTAAGTGACAATTTTTGGTGACCAATGACACCAATACACTGATCACTGTATAAATGGCACTGGCAGGGAAGGGGTTAACACTAGGGGTGACCAAAGGATTAAATGTTCCCTAGGGAGGTGCTTTCTAACTGTCAGGGGGAAGGACTGACTGGGAGTAGAGAGAGAGATCGCTGTTTCTGATTACTAGGGGGTCCACCTTTTTTGCATATGCAGATCCCTGTTCTGCCTCTGTGAGCAGCGATCGTGGGTGGCCGGCAGACATAATGGTCGCCAGGCACATGCATCAGCTTCTGGGCCGCGCCATGGGCGCGTGCATGCATCCCTGTATCTATTACAGGAAATGACGTACGGGTACGTAGTTTAATGCAAGAGAGCCTCCCTGCCGCAGTATATGTGCGGTGGGCGGTCTTTAAGTGGTTAATATGAACAAGGTGCAGGATGCCTTTTCTGCCTTTTATTGGAAGCTCATAAAGTTACTATAGGAGGTAAACTTATTGAATTTAATACTAGGTAAAAAGGAACATACTCAATAGATGATTGTGCTGATTCGGCAGGTTGGTGAATTAGAACAACTATATGAACATTCCCAACATTAAGCTCATCTCCACCAACTGTCTTTTAAAAGGTAATTGAAAGCCTTTATTGACACCAAAACCAAACAAGCCTTTTGCCTGATATCTCTAAAGGTTTATGAATGGGGCAACAAACCTGGGGAATCTCTAGCTCGTGCCTTGCAAGACAAAAAGCAGTATTTTATATTCAAAGATTAAAACACTCTCAGATGGGTTAGTCTACACAACCTCTGAAAAAGCTTGAACCTTTAAAAACTATTACCACAAGCTACACAATGTCACAAAAGATATTTCCCAGTCTCAACTAGAGATATGTTAAGCTTGTAATGATAATTATACACAATCCCAGCCCACCCTACTTCTTTCAACAGATGCAGAAAAAGCATTTGATAGGGTAGACTGGGATTATCTCATTACTACCCTTAAACATTTTTGCCTTGACCCCAAAAAGCATTGCAGAATTTCAGTTTTATGTAATTCACCTACAGCTTAAATAGAAATAAATGTCCAAAAATGTGAAATTCCTTTTTTTTAGGACTTTTATACTGAAACCAAGTTACTACGTTTATTATATAAAAATATAAATGCTATTATTGTTGACAATTTAAAAAAGAGAAAAAAACCTCCCAGGAGGGAGAGAAAAAATGAGGAATTTTACATTGAACAATGACACTAGACAAGGGAAGAGGGGGGCCGCCCTGAACCGTACCAGGCCACATGCCCTCAACATTGGGAGGGTGCTTTGGGGTAGCCCCCCAAAACACCTTGTCCCCATGTTGATTGGGACAAGGGCATCATCCCCACAACCCTTGCCCGGTAGTTGTGGGGGTCTGCAGGCGGGGGGCTTATTGGAATCTGGAAGCCCCTTTTAACAAGAGGAGCCCCAGATCCCGGCCCTCCCCCCTGTGTGAAATGGTAAGGGGGTACAAAAGTACCCCTACCATTTCACAAAAAAACTGTCAAAAATGTTAAAAATGACAATAGATAGTTTTTGACAATTCCTTTTATTTAAATTCTTCTTCTATCTTCTATCTTCTTACTTCTATCTTCTATCTTCCTTCGGTTTCTTCCTCCATCTTCTTCTTTTTCTGGTTCTACTGGTTCTTCCTTCGGTGTTCTCGTCCGGCATCTTCCTCCGTGGCGTCTTCTTATCTTCTTCTCCTCGGGCTGCTCCGCATCCATGATGGCATGGAGGGAGGCTCCCTCTGTGTGACGCTTCTCTCTTCATCTTTTTCTCTTTTTCTCTTCGTCGTCTTCTCTTCATCTTCTTCTCTTCATCTTCTTCTCTTCATCTTCTTGTCTTATGTCTTATCAATCATTTGTTTTTCACAATGAAAAGTAAATTTTGTAATGAAAAATCTGCTCAGCTATTATTTTCTCCACAATGGAGTTTTTACTTCTTTGGCCAGGACTACCTCCACCTAAGTGTGATCAAAAGAGAGGGGACTGTAATGGAAATGTGTAAGTTCTGTATATAATTGTATTCTATTTTATATGTATTGCACACTGACCTCACTGTGCACACGGCACTAATAATGTTTTCAGTACATGTTTGCATTCTTTCGAGTCCTGATTAGAATTAGCCTGCCTATGTAATGCCCCTTGTTACCATAAACATAAAATTGTAATATTAATGTGATACCTACGTAATCGTGTGAATAAAACCCTTAAATTGCGTCATAATAAAGCAGAACAGTTATTTGGAAAGATGCTGAGCGTATCTTTTGTGTCTGTTCCCTACTGCAGTAGTTATTATTAATTTGGAACCACTAATCAATATGAGGATAGGAGTTGCCTATCTATAAAATGTCCTGGTCAAGTGGTGAGCCAGCCAGGAGGGGTTTTACAGGTGACCCTGAGTATCCAAAATGAGGAGCTTGAGGCTATCCAGGAATTTCTGATAATCAGCTGGCTGAGGTAAGCCTTTTGCTTACATTTCAGTTATCAGACTTCCTTGATCGGTAAAGCATTTTTGGGACCAAGGGTACCTACTTTACTCCCCTTAATCGAACTGTATTGATTGGTGGTTATATGTTATGTTGTCACTGTTTACTGTCCATCGGAGTGTTATAGATAAGAAAGGGAAGAATAGTGCTGTTCACAGGTATATGTAGTACATCTACTAGATAAAGTAGTTTAGAGGCAAGAGGGTATAGGCACAAGTAGAGAAGACTGGCCAGTCATTATGGGAATTAAATTAAGTAAGGGAATGAAGGGTTAGAGACCCTCAAAAATGCCCAGCGCAAGAGGAGCGCTATATATGAACCGAAGGTGCAGTTCTGCCTATACTGAGCCCCTAGATTAATAGTTAAAGTGGACAGGGATCCACAATGGGTAACTGGGTTACCACCAAAGTCCACAGGGACTAAGAATCATGCAGAGTAAACAGCTAGGGAAACAGCTATCTATGTGAGCAGGATGGATCAAGGGTGACAAATAACACTAGAAAGAGAGGGACATTTTCATGTTAAGTTGTGGGATGAATTTGGGGTGATGTACTACAACTAGTAAAGTCAAGAAAGCAGGGAAATAAAAATAGTTAAAAGAAAGTGAGAGAGATATTCGTGTATGTGTGTGAATGCTGTAACCTTTAGTTCTATCTCTTGTGTGTGTCATGTACGCAGATGTGACCCCTCCTTTGCACTCTCCTGAAAGAATGTAGCTGGGATGAGAGGTCAGTGATAAGCTGGAATGACACCATGCCAATTTCAGTTTTTTAGACAAAACATTTATAACAAAATGTGCCGGATTAACGAATCTAATGATAAACAATTTGATCACAATTATTTTTGAATCTGTTTTCCAAACATGGTAAAATGAAGGTTACCTTTAATGGTGTATTACACAAATTGAATATTCTTTGATAGTGGAAACAGTGCATTTAAAAAAGGGAAATTAAGTAAAATGTCCCCCTTTAAGGAAATTTATCTGTGGATATATATTAGTGTGTGATATTGAAATTATCATTTGAGTGTTAATTTCTAACATGAGCTTAACAATTTTATTAATAATATAGATATATTGAAACTGGTTTAGACAACCTTTGGTTGGAAATGAAATCCAGGTTATTGGGGAAATTTGTAAAAATGGGATTAGTTTAGATTAAGATAACAATTTTGTAATTTTATACAATAAGGCCTTATTGGGAGAAAAAAAAGATTAAGATGAGGTTGTTATTTGGAATACAGCTGCCATAATATTTAACAAAGCCAAGATAGATGGGATACATAAGAAGTTTTTCTACAAAAATGAAATCTTAAGGTCTGATAATAACTTGATGTGCAGTCCATGATGTGGGAGTAATAATAAATAAAATTTTAATATAACAGACCCATCACATCAAGTCCACACACCCTGTTAGGATAGATGTCACCTGCAGCCAGTTGGTTTATAGTTTATGATGTGGCTGAGCGCTTTCTGGTCCATCATACAGATTGTTGGTCCTTTTGTTTTTATTTATTTTTATTTTTGAAATCCAAAGCAGAATGTGTGGATTGTGAAATGATGTGCCCCCTTTCCTTGTAAGTGCAGTGGTATAAACAGAAGAATATTTTGGATTTATGGACATCTCTGCATGACCGTAGGGTATTGTTATCATTTATCATAATATTGCCAGGAAAAATTTGTCTTTTTGAAACATGAAACTGGAGTTCTTACACAAACAGCATGATAGAAAACAAGCCATTGTAATATATTTATGCAAGCTGGACCAAGTAATGAAGGGTTCTTCCCAATATATCAGAGCTGTAGCTTTATGCAAAGGTGCTATTAGACAAAGTTACAGACATTATTTTGGTCAAATATTTAATTTGTAATGGTCCCACATTCTGAATCCAGCCACCTTATTGCCTCTATTGGAGGAGGCTGGAGACAAAGGAAAACCATATGTGTTAAATTTATGGTGTAGGAATCAGCTGCTGTGAGCCCAGTACATTTGAATCCAGCCACCTTATTGCCACTATTGGAGGAGGCTGGAGACAAAGGAAACCCATATGTGTTAAATTTATGGTGTAGGAATCAGCTGCTGTGAGCCCAGTGCAGGACACACTCCCTGAAGACCCAGATATTTATTTTTTTGTAAAGTTATTCCCGGTTTTATACTGAGGATGAAGTTTATCACCCAGAAGGATACTCTGTATTTAGAGTCATTTGATCCTTTTTCCCTAGCTCAAGAAGCAGAGCTCCATGTTTTAGCAAAGCATGTGAGCTAAAAAAGGGTGTATATTTTTATAGATAGTCGACATATAGAGAGCTTTTGGTTCCATTTGAAGGGCCAGAAGTTTGTTTTTACTTTGGCAGGTAAACCAATCAAGCATGCTAAGTTAATTTGATTGGCTGTTTTCAGCCTTCCAGGTTCTTGCTGAGGTAGCCATACTAACTTTAAAACTCACACATGGAAGCAGACCAGTTGACTAAGGATGCGGCATTACAGCCCCAGGCACTTGCTGGGTCTGTGCAACTCACAGATTCCACCCTAGTTCTGGCCCAGTATAGCTGGGATTAACAATTCAACTTTAAGGACCCCAGAACAAGAAGAACAAGTGGTCCACAGGGGGCAACTTGTTATGAAATAGGACTTTGGAAAAGGTGATCATGGACCGTGTCATCAGTCACAAGCAGTTATGGCTGCCTTAGTAAATGAGCGTGGGATAGAGCCAGGGTTCTCCACAGTAGTTTTTATAACATACCACTTCTTGTTTTACCTGTTACCAAAGGTGTTACCAAAAGCTGAACATCCCTTCCAGAGATTACAAAAAGATATATCTAGATGCCCAAGTCAGCATCTTACAAGTATGCTGACAAAGTAGTGGAAAAAGTAGAGTAAGAAACTAGAAGACTTTTGCCTGAATGTTTTCTTATATTTATCAAGCCCCTAAGGGGAATATTGGACTCTCTTCCTATGGGATTTTGTTTGGGAGTGTGTTACTAACTTGCTTATATTTTGTCTCAGCAACTGAAGTCCTCCATTCGGATCTCACAGAGAATGTTGCTGAATTTTTAAGGTTTTTGACAAACTCATTTCTGTGTTTTCTCCCCAATTCCAGATCCTAAAAGTTTGGAAGGATCTAAAACTAAAGCCAGGTGACTTGTGGATTGTTAAAAGACATTTATATATAAGGAAATGTTTGGAGGCTCAATGCAGTATGTATTTCATGTACATGTTGTGCAAAACTTGAAGGAAAAGTCACCTGGATCCACACCAGACACTGCAAAAATTAAAGAAATCTCTGTGTTTGATTTGTTTCCCTCTTGCGATCAGTCTAGGGTACTTTTTGATTCAATTACTTTAATTGTAAGGGATATATATACATATATATAATATATTTGAAAAGTAGTTTAGTCATGTTGAAGTCATATTTGTCTTTTGTATGTCTTCCATTTTATGTAGAATTGCTGATAAATCAGCATGCCAACAATTAAGCTAGAAGGCCATTCTGGCCACAGGAGTGTACAGCCAGTACTCTGTAAATATGTCTTATCAATCATTTGTTTTTCACAATGAAAAGTAATTTTGTAATGAAAAATCTGCTCAGCTATTATTTTCTCCACAATGGAGTTTTTACTTCTTTGGCCAGGACTACCTCCACCTAAGTGTGATCAAAAGAGAGGGGACTGTAATGGAAATGTGTAAGTTCTGTATATAATTGTATTCTATTTTATATGTATTGCAAACTGTCCTCACTGTGCACACAGCACTAATAATGTTTTTAGTACATGTTTGCATTCTTTCGAGTCCTCATTAGAATTAGCCTGCCTATGTAACGCCCCTTGTTACCATAAACGTATAATTGTAATATTAATGTGATACCTACGTAATCATGTGTATAAAAAACTTCAATTACATCATAAAAAAGCAGAACAGTTATTTGGAAAGAAGCTGAGCGTATCTTTTGTGTCTGTTCCCTACTGCAGTAGTTATTATTAATTTGGAACCACTAATCAATATGAGGATAGGAGTTAGACATGTGCAGGATGAAAAAATTAGTTTAGTTTCGTTTCGATTCGTTAATTAACTAAATTTGTTTAGGTAAATTTGTTGCATTCATTACATTCGTTTTCGGGATTCATTTAGTTTCGTATTCAAATTCAAAAAATTCGCCCGTATTTGAAAAAATTCGAAAAAAATTATCAGATTCGAAAAATTTCTACCGCATTCGAAACAAAACTATCAAATTCGAAAAAAATTCTACCTCAATCGAAAAAAATTGACCGAATTTGAAAAAGTAAACTATATATAACCATTTTGCGAAATTCGAAATTCGTATAGAATGAAAGTGAATTTGAATAGAATAGAAAATAAAGAAAAGAATAGCATAGAAAAACAATAGAACAGAGTAGAAAAAAATATAAATATTCTATTCTAATCTTTTCTATTCAAATTCATTCTGTGGCAAATTCCAATTTAGGAAGATAGTTTTATATATATTTTTATTATTCTAGTCTTTTCTATTAGAATTTGATTTCATTATATTTCTATAAAACCATTTTCCGAAATTCAAATTTCGTATAGAATGAATTCACATTCAAATAGAAAAGATTAGAAAAAAATGGAAAAGAATAGCATAGAAAAACAATAGACCAGCATAGAAAATATATTATATATACATCTTCCAAAATTCGAATTTCGTATAGTATGAATTTGAATTCAAATAGAAAAGATTAGAATTTTCTAGTCTATTCTTTTCTATTATTTTCTATTCTAATCTTTTCTATTCAAATTTAAATTCATTATATACGAAATTCAAATTTCAGAAGCCATCTTCCGAAATTTGAATTTCATATAGAATTCAAGTCTATTATTTTCTATTAAAAAATATATATTGCGGCGCTAAAAACAATCCAAAGAAGTCTGAAGAATGGGAGTAGTCAAATCACCAGATACAGTGTAGATATGAAAAGGCACTCGTCTCCACGTGATAATGTAGTCTGCTTACCAGAAGGTAATATGGTTTAATCATGTATGGATATATCTCAATAGCATCCAGCAGATCCAACTCCCTGGAACCCCTCGTCACTATAGACAGCAACCTCCGTAGCACCTCCGAGGTGCTGCTGATTTGCCAGGCTTCACTATGGGTCCTTCATTTCTCTTCCCGGGTATTTGATGACCACACATTGGAAAGCTCCATCTCTGATGTGATTACTGGGAGTTGTAGATTTGTGAAGGAAGTTACATGGAGGTTGCTGTCTATGGTGATGAGGGGTTCCAGGGAGCTGGATCCGCTGGATGCTATTGAGATGTATTCATACATGCTTAAACCATATTACTTTCTGATAAGCAGACTACATTATCACGTGGTGACGAGTGCCCTTTTCATATCTACACTGTATCTGGTGATTTGACTACTCCCATTCTTCAGACTTCTTTGGACTGTTTTTAGCGCCGCAATATATATTTTTTATGTGACTTTTTGTTTGATATCAACAAACTTTTGCTGGCTGCTTGCTTATACATTTGGTTCAGCACAAATTTTTTTCTTTTATGATTCCACTATTATTTTCTATTATTTTCTATTCTAATCTTTTCTATTCAAAACAGAATAAAAAAAATATATATATATTAAAATGTATATATATATAAAAATGAAAAGCATAGAAAAACAATAGAACAGAATAATAAAAAATATTATATATATCTATATATATCTATATATATCTATATGTAGATATAGATATAGATATATATCTATATCGATAGATAGATAGATAGATAGATAGATAGATAGAGATATCTCTCTCTCTCTCTCTCTCTCTCTCTCTCTCTCTCTCTCTCTCTCTCTCTCTCTCTCTCTCTCTCTCTCTCTCTCTCTCTCTCTATATCTCTATATATATATATATATATATATATATATATATATATATACATAACTAATACATTTAGATACATAACTTTACATTTATCAACACTAAACCTAATTTGCCACATAGTTGCCCAAATAAACATTGCATTGAGGGTGGCTTATAAGTTGGAGACACCCTGCACCAATGTTATTTCACTGCATAGTTTGGTAATATCTGCAAAGACTGAAATGGTACTTTTAATCCAACACCCTATATCATTTATACATATATTAAAAAGCAAGGGTTCTAACACTGAACCATGGCGTACACCACTAATAACCTTAGACCATTCAGAATATGAATTATTAACCACTACTATCTGAATACTTTTTTTTTAGCCAGTTTTTTATCCATTTACAAATGGATCTTTCAGAGCCTGTAGATCTTACCTTACACATTAGCCACATATGGGTGTCACATACCTGGTGGGTAGAGCCTGGTTTATGTAGAAGGAGGCCTCTCTTGCACCTCTGACTCTGGGCCCCTGGTAGAGTATACAGGGAACGCAGGAGTGCAGAGTTGCACAAGTGCCGTAAACACACGCTTGCTGTTGGGCTGCTGATCCAGTAGTCTGCCAGATGGCAGCAGGTTTCCTTGGGCAGGAGCAGGCTGCTACTTAGCTGAAGAGCATGTCCCAAAGGTAGCTGGACAGGTGCTAGCAACTTGGTAGCTCTGGAGGGGCTGGAAAGTAAGCAGAGTCAGACAAGCCGGGTTATATACAAAATTATCAGTTCAAGTACAGATGCGGAGGCAGGAGAATGGTCAAAGGACAAGCCAGGTTTGATGCAGGTGGAAAACAGGTATAGTAAGGAACAAGCCGGGTCAGTACTTCAAGAGTAGATGCAGGTAACAGAAAACAGATACTCACAGAACACTGTAGATGAGAGCACTGATCCTGGGTGCTGATCCAGATTAAATAGCCCATTTGCCACCCTCATCTGTCACTGAATGCCCTGTGCACATGCACATATTCGTTAGCATGTTTGCATTTCCATGCCTGCGCATATGCACTTGCATGTTAGCACGCACTAACGCTCCTCTTCCTCCAGGCATTTGGGGAACAGGGATTCTTCTACAGCTATTTTTCTGTCTTCTGACAGAGCCTTCCTGACAGTGGAGAACTGTGTGAAACACTTTTGAAAAATCAAAGTATACTACCTTCACAGCCACCCCTCTGTCCAAGGTGTTGCTCAACTTCTCAAAAAAAAGAATTCCGATTCGTCTGACAATTTTTGTCTTTCATCAATCCATGCTATCTGTTGCTTAAACATTTTTTTTTCCAGCAAAAACTCATCTATGTGGTCTTTTATTAAACTCTCTAGTATCTTCCCAACTATAGAAGTTAAACAAACCGGTCTATAGTTACTTGGTAAATACTTTGATCCCTTTTTTAAATATAGGCACCACATTGGACTTACACCAATCCAGTGGTACTATTCCAGTCATCATTAAAGAGTCCCTAAAAATTAGAAACAATGGCTTTGAAGGATCCATGGGTGGCCATCTAGTCCAGGTGCTTTATTCACCTTTATTCTGTCTAAATATTCCTGGACCTTTATTATGTCTAAATTTTTCTGGACCATATACATTTTGAGCCATTGTGGATCATTTGGGGCTATATCAATACCATTCCCATTATGGACACAAGCTCCCCCATGCTCCTTTGTATACCCAGAGCTGAAGAAGGTATTTAGTAAATTAGCTTTTTTTTTTTTTTTTTTTTTTTTTTTCATTAAAGAGTTTTATTAGAAGGTTAATGAAGATTAACAAACAAAGCCATTTATCAATAGAAATCTGCAATACATGTTCAGTACATCCAGTAAACAGTGGATACAGCGGCTACCATCCATATGAGGGTATTGAGCAGAATCTAAGTTATAGCAGCCCACTCTTGTACCAGAGATGCAAACAAAGATCCTGAAGATTAAAACTTTCTGCTACTATTATTGTATAGAAATTTGGATCAGTTAAACATTTCAAGCGGCATACCTAGCCAACTGTTAGCTTTGAATTTAGTGAAGATAACGTAATTTTTTGTTCAACAAGACAGAGAATAGAAATAGTGAGTAAAGGAAAAAGTGGAGAATAAAGAGATGGGTAAAGAGAAAAAGGAGCTAAAAGAATGGGGCCTTCCTGTAAAGAAGTGGCATCCCCTCCCCCCTGGTCTCCTGTGCGTATATCTGTCGTATGCGGAACTACGAAGAGCTCCCACACCCAGAAACATATTAAATGTTCATTATTTGTTCATAAGCCGCAGAAAACTTGAAGATTAGCCATGGGGTCCATGTTTTGTGATATCTTTCTATGCTATCTGTGGATTGGGCTAGCAAGTCTTCCATACGACAGATCTCTGAGATTTTCTGAAGCCACTCCTTGACCAAAGGAGCCTGTGTGCTTTTCCACCTTAGCGGAATCAGTGCCTTAGCAGCATTCAAGAGGTGCTTCGTTAAAGATTTTTTATATCTCTTGTAAGGAAAATTCGAGATGTGGAGTAGGCAGCACGCTGCGTCCAGATTAATATTGGTCTCCTTTATCTGTCGTATAATATCCCTTACTTTTGTCCAAAAGGCTTCAAGAATTGGGCACTGCCACCAAATATGTAAGAGAGTGACAGATTCTCTATTACAGCACCAGCATCTATCTGTGGCCTCAGGGAACCATTTCTTGATTTTATGTGGAGTGGCGTACCAGTGAGTCAGGAGTTTATATGCTGTCTCCTGTCTTTTAGTGCTATGGGAGCATTTATGTGCCAATGTACAAGCCGTTAGCCATTGGTTATCTGATATATCCCTCTGCAAGGCTCTAGACCATTCTACTCTAAATCTATCATCCGTATTTGATATAGGGTTTTGGAGCCAGGTGTAGACAACAGAGGTTGTCTTGTAGAAGTCATCTCCTCTGTGGCACACTGTCTCTAATTGAGTCATAGGTCTCTGGAAGTGAGGTAGTTTGGTCTTATCCGTAACGAAGCTATGTATTTGGAAATATGACCACCTGGACAGGTGTGGAATACCAGCCTCTTCTTTCATCACCGAATAGTCTTTAATTTTGCCCTTCCTAATGCAATCTCCCGCAGTCAGTAATTTTGATATGTCTAGAGCTTGGAAGTTCTTGCCTGTCAGACCTGGAGCAAAATCTGGATTATTTTGGAGTGGAGTCAGTGGGCTCAACTGTGTCGTTAAATCATATTTTTTAACCACCGTCTGGAAGGCCTTCATGGTAACCCCCGTCAGTGGGTGTTTCTGTATGGACTCGTGTAGTTTTCCCCAGGGAATCCATGGGGAGAACCTAAGTCCGCTCGAGGTCAATGACTCCTCCAAATGGACCCAGTCCTTTGATTTTCCATGACAGTGCCAATCAATCACCCTGGTAAGGTGAGAGGCTAAATAGTAGTTGTGGAAGTGGGGTAGGCCCATGCCCCCTCGCTCCTTGGGTCTGGCTAGTAAAGAAAATTTAACTCTAGGCCGTCTATGTCCCCAAAGAAAGCGTGTAAGAATGGATTGTAATTGCTTGAAGAAATGTAATGGGATCCCAACTGGCAGTGATCTCAACAAATATAATAGTCTCGGAAGGATGACCATTTTGAGTATAGCCGCCCTTCCGAAATAGGAGAAAAATTTAGAGTTCCAACTCTGTAAGTCCGAGGCAATGTCTCTTAGCATTGGTGGAAAGTTCTTCTCGAAGGTTTTTGTCAGTCTCGAAGGTATCAATACCCCTAAATATTTGAGTTCACTTGTTACCCAACGGAACGTACAGTTCCCCTGTGTTTTAGCCAGCAAATCTTCTGATAGCGATATATTCATTGCCTCGGACTTAGAGTAGTTGATTTTGAGGTTCGATATGTAGCTATAGTGCGTGAATTCCGCCAGCAAATTTGGGATTGTGATATGTGGTTTAGTTAAAAAAAACAAAAGATCGTCCGCGTAGGCAGCTGTCTTGTAGGTTTTGCTGGCCACTTCGAAGCCTAAGATGGATTCATTCTTATTAACTTTTCTAATAAACGGCTCTAGTAAGAGGATAAACAGCAGCGGCGACAGGGGACAGCCTTGTCTAGTCCCATTTGAGATTTTAACCTTGTCCGATAATATGCCATTAACTTTTATCCTAGCAGAAGGGTTCTGGTAGAGGGCTGTAATCCAAGTCATCATGTGCGTTCCCAGCCCTACATGGCGACATACCTCTAGCATGTAGTCCCAGGAGACCCGATCGAAGGCCTTCTCCGCGTCCGTGGACAGGATAAGGCCCTCGATGCCCTGTGAATGTGCCGCATGTGTCAAGAGTAATGCCTTTATGATGTTGTCCCTTGCCTCTCTTCCCGGCATGAAGCCTACTTGATCCTGTCCAATTAGGGATGCAAGGAGCGGTTTTAGTCTATTGGCCAGTATCTTAGTATTTTGAGGTCTAAATTCAGTAACGAAATAGGCCGGTAACTTGGGCACTCTGCGGATTCTTTCCCAGCTTTATTTATTACCGTTATGTGAGCTGTCAGAAAGTCAGTGGGTACTTGTCTGGGTGAGGAGAGGGAATTTAGGGCTCTTGCCAATGGGTTAGACAAGATGTCACTAAAGGTCTTATAATAGACGGATGTGTAGCCATCCGGCCCCGGGCTCTTTCAAGGTTTGAGTCCCTTAATGGCTCCCTGTATTTCAGTCAGTGTTATCTGTTCCTCCAAAGGAGTCGTCACTGCGGTCTCTAATCGTGGCAAACCACTCTCAATCAGGTAGTCTTGTATGGCCTGTATTCTATCGGTCAGTATCGCAGGGGGTCTGTTTTGTCTCGGTAGGTTATAGAGTTTTGAGTAGTAGCTATGAAACTGAGACGCAATAGCTTCTGAAGTTACCTCCATAGTCCCCTCCGGTGACCTAATTCCCGCTATCACATTGGTAGCGTATGCCTCTCTCAAGGCTCTAGCCAGAAACCGGCCGGTCTTGTCCCCCGACTCATAGTATATCCTTTTTTTTAAAAAATAGGGATCTCTGCATTTTGGTGTGTAATAATTCTTGTAGCTTTTTCCTGGCTTCTAATGCCCCGTACACACGGTCGGATTTTCCGATGGAAAATGTGTGATAGGACCTTGTTGTCGGAAATTCCGACCGTGTGTAGGCTCCATCGAACATATTCCATCGGATTTTCTGACACACAAAGTTTGAGAGCAGGATATAAAATTTTCCGACAACAAAATCCGTTGTCGGAAATTCCGATCGTGTGTACACAAATCCGACGGACAAAGTGCCACGCATGCTCAGAATAAATAAAGAGATGAAAGCTATTGGCCACTGCCCCGTTTATAGTCCTGACGTACGTGTTTTACGTCACCGCGTTTAGAACGATCGGATTTTCCGACAACTTTGTGTGACCAAAATAAAGAAGAAGTCTTGCGAGCCACAATAACCCAATGCCCTACTGAAGAAATAAACCAAATATAGAAATACCCAGCTGCAAACGCAGATCACGTATTCATAGCCGTGCGGTAAGTATAAATAAAGAAAAATGCGCTGCGCTTAGGTATATAGCAATATGTGCATTCACCTTATCAGTATCATATACAAAGGTGCCAAGTGCATGTGATTCAAATCCCCAAAAAATATAAATATCCGTATATCCAGAAAAATGTGCTACTATATGCCACATCCAAAGTGCGATGTGCTAAATAACAAATGGGTTCTATATACTTAAATAAACTGTGTTACTGGATATCACACTAAAAGTATAATGTGCTTAATAGTAAATGATCTATTTATACATAAAAATATATTGGTCACATGCTGATCAATTGAATAAAAACCTGATAAATGTGCCTAAGAAATGCATCAAAGTGCCATGCATATATTCAATCCAAAGTGCAGTGTGCGAATAATAAACCCTACTTCAATCAGTAGTATATAATAATAATAAGTGAAAAAAACATGCGCTATAAATATAGTATCTTATACATACGAACTGCAATAAATCATACAGGTGATAGGTGGTAAAAAAGCATATATGAGTGATATGCAATGCTTGAGGCAATAATAGTCCTTAAACGTGAAAAAAATCTTCCAAAATAGTATCACACAGCAATGTGTAGTGGAAAAGTTCCAAGGGTGAACTACAGTGCATAAAGGTGCTTCACAAAAAAAACAAATCGCTGAACCACAGTGCCCAGATCATGCCGTGATGTGCCCTGGTGACCCCCAAAGTAGTTGCGCTCACCTTAGAGCGTGTGACACAGGGTTTAGCTGTGTCCAAACACGCTTTGGAGCCACCCCTGGGCTCAGTATTAGGACACCAGATGATCTCCCACCAGGCTCTTTAAGACTCCACAGGCATCAAACCATAAAAGAGAAGGGACTACATAGTATAATATCGCCAAACATTTTATTAATAACCATGTATAATCCAATCCCCACACTGGGGTACTCACATTGCACAGGTGCTTAATGTGCACCAAACAGTATAGGCAGGGTATAAGCAGAGTAATGCTAATCGGCGTGCTGTGGGGTGTCAGAGATTCCCAGCCCAGCTCTGTGCTGATCGCTCAGTCCTGTCCCCTCCCCTACGCGTCTTCGACACAGGGAATCACGTGTCTTCATCAGGGGGATATGATATCCCCCTGATGAAGACAAAATTTAAAAACATTTTTTTAGATGCAATCACGAAGACTTCCTTCCAGAAGGTTTGGATTACTGGGCACGTCCACCATATGTGTAAATGTGTGCCTATTTCTGGGCATCCTCGAAAAAAAAGAGCTGAGGTATTAGGTGAATATTTTGCCACTCTAGCGGGTACAAGGTACCAGCGAGTTAGGACTTTATAATTTGTCTCCAGTGCTAAGATGTTGGGTGAAGATGACTTAGATGTGAGCCATATGTTAGACCAGTCCGTGTCTTCTAAAGTTCGTCCCAGGTCCTCCTCCCACCTCTGAACGTAAGAGGGTCTATTAAGATTTACTACTCCATATAATTGATTATAAAGTGATGAAATTGTACCTTTAGCAAATAGATCTTTTGTACAGATTGATTCAAAAATGGATAATTGGGATAATGGTGTATCCCCCTTTAGGAATGGTGTATAGAAATTTTTGATTTGGAGATATCTAAATATCTCAGAGTTTGGTAGATCATATTTTTCTCTAAGCGATGGGAATGAAAGGAATGATTTAGATGCTATGAAGTCATTTAGTGTCTGAATGCCTGATGTTGTCCAAGCTTTAAAAGAATTTGGGTAGATCCATGCCGGATAAAAGGCCGGATTTCTGATAAAAGAAAGGAGAGGATCGTGTGGAGATTGTAACTGATATTTGGTTTTTAGTTTATCCCAGAGAGATAAGAAGTGTTTAGTTATGGGATTATGAATTTTAAAGCGGTCTTTAGGATCAAGCCATAACAAGTTTGATATTAATAGAGGGTCCTTTTCTGAAGCCTCTATAAATACCCATAATGGGATTTCCTGTTTTGCATGGTATTTGGACAGACTGGCCAAATGTTCTGCTCTGTAGTAGTTAGTAAAATTAGGGTATCCCAGGCCTCCTTTATTTTTGGGAAGATGTAGTGTGTGTATAGGTATACATGGTTTAGAAGAGCCCCATATAAACGAAGTTGCTCTTTTTTGTACTATTCTCAAAAAATAGGAAGGAATTGGAATAGGAAGGACTCTGAATAGATAAAGCAATTTGGGTAGAATAGTCATTTTGATTGCATTAATCTTCCCTATCCAGGATAAAGGAAGTTGTGACCATTGTTTTATTAGATTTCTGATCTGTCTTAATACAGGAGGATAATTGGTTGAGAATAAGTCAGAGAGAGATGCTGTTAAATGAATTCCAAGATATGGGATTGATTTTTCTGCCCATGTGAATGGGAGTGCAGCCCTAGCCGGGATCAATTCCATGTTTGTGAGCGAAATATTAAGCACTAGGCATTTCTTAGGATTAATCATAAGGCCGGATAGGGCTGCAAATCCATCAAGAGCTGGTATTAAGTTAGGACCAGAGACCTGTGGTGATGATAGAAAAAGTAATATATCGTCTGCAAATATACATAATTTGTGTGTAATACCTCCTACTTCAATGCCAGTTATAGTTTGGTTTGTTCTGATGTATTGGGCCATGGGTTCGAGTATAAGGGCAAATAATAAGGGAGATAATGGGCAACCCTGTCGGGTACCTCTTTCGATATTAAAGGCATCAGATTTGTATCCAGCATATTTTATATAGGCTTTGGGTTTATTAGATAATGCTTTGATCCATGTTAAAAAGTGGGGTCCAAAACCCCATTTTTGTAATGAATATTGCATATATTGCCAGGATACTGTGTCAAATGCCCTCTTAATATCGAGGGATAGAAAACATAAAGGGATTTTCCGTTTTTTAGCAATATGTGCCAATAACACTGCCCTGCGTATATTATCGCCTGCCTGTCTATTTGGCATGAAGCCTACTTGATCTCTATGTATTAATTTTCCTATAATGCTATTGAGGCGTTTTGCTATTATTTTTGCTAATAATTTAATATCAAGGTTTAACAGAGTGATAGGCCGATAATTCACACAGGAAGTATCATCAGAAAGGGGTTTTGGGATCATACAAACAATTGCCATTAGTGTTTCTTGCTGAAAAGAATGTCCTTCTAGAAGTTTGTTAAAAGTTTCAGTGAGAATGGGAGAGAGTATTTCTGAGAATGTTTTATAGTATAAAGCCGAGTAGCCGTCTGGGCCTGGTCTTTTGTTAAGTTTTAGGTCTTTTATGGCTTTAGCAAATTCATCTATAGTTATAGGCTCATCCAAACTGCTTATTTGATTCTGAGACAACTCAGGTAAGGTTATTTTTGAGAAGAAGGATTCAGCCTCTGTAGGATTAAATTCAGTGTTTGTCTTGTATAAAGTTGCGAGATGTGAGTGAAATTTATGGACTATTTTAACTGGATTACAAGTATAAACATTTTTTGATAATTTCAAACGTATTGGTTTGAAAGATATGTTAGTTGAATTTAATGCCCGAGCCAAATATGTACCTGGTTTGTTTGTATTCATGTAGAAATTGTGTTTGGAGCCTTTGAGGGATTTATCAACTGACTCAGTGAGAAATAAATCGTATTCCAATCTAGATTTTTCCAGATGAGATTTAGTACTCTGAGATGGATTATCTTGGAATGATATGTAGGCTGTATTAAAATTGAGTTCTAGTTTTTTTGCTAGATTTTTGCGTTCCCGTTTAAATAGTGCCATTTGTCTTTGTATTGTACCACGCAAGACAGGCTTATGAGCTTCCCAGTGTTATTGGGGAAATGTCTGTTGTATTATTAATTGATATGTATTCCTTTAAAGCTTGTTCAATGGCCATCTGATGTAGTGGGTGTTTGAGCATTGTGTCCGGTAAGTACCACGTTGGGTCATGCGCTTTTGGTATGGCTGAGGCTATAGTAGTGTATACTGCATTATGGTCAGACCACGGAATCGGAATTATATCTGATGCAATAATTTCTGGTATCATTCCTATTGTTAGAAAAATATGATCTATTCTGGTGAAGGTTTGATGAGGGTGCGAGAAATAAGTGAATTTCTTTTTCATTGGGTTACTTTCTCTCCACGAATCTACCAGATTGTATTTGGAAAGAAGTTGAGAAAAAGGTAATCTAGAGGTTATTTTGGATGGTGTAAAAGGTGATTTATCTAGAAATGGGAGGAGGACCTGGTTCGAATCCCCGCACATTATCACTGTTCCTATTTTGTGTGTATTAATCACTTGTAATATATGTGAGAGGAATGGTGTATGTTGTTTGTTAGGAGCGTAGTAGGAAATCACCGTTATTGCTGTATCCATTATATAACCCATGAGTATCAGGTATCTACCTTCTGGGTCTTTAATTTCTGATGATAAGGTGAATGGTGTGGATCGGTGAAATGCAATTAGAGTTCCCCTTTGTTTGGTACAGACAGAAGCCGTGTAAATTTGTTGATAAAAAGGAGAAATATATTTTGGAGTAGAATCTTTGGTGAAGTGTGTTTCTTGGAGGCATACTATGTGAGCCTTCTTGTTATGGAAAGTACGGAAGGCTTTGGTCCTTTTTTGAGGGACATTTATTCCCTGAACATTCAGGGAAAGTATATTCAGTGGTGCCATGGCAACAAATCAAATAGTTTTGACTTACTTTTTGTTATGCAGAGCTGACTGCGCAGATCAACCTGTGTGGACTGAAGAGATGAAAAGATAGAAAAGAAACCAGTGAATTCTGGAGTAAAGAGTAAACAAAAAACATATGAGATTAGATGATACATTGTATAAATTATTTTTTGCAAGTAATCACAATTTACCCTTGAAAGAGAATAAATATCTCTCTCAGGGGAATAAGTGCCTTCGTCACACTCCCACATAATATGGTTGGGAGAATGAGGAGGGCTAATGGGGGTACACGGATCTTCCGCTTACAGGAGAGAAGTGCTATGTCAAAAGACATCAAAATGATGATTCATTAATTGGAGTGCAGAATATGGTTTTTGTTGAAATTATTTATTCCAGGGTGGTTGTATATGGTTAGCCCTAGGCTAAATAATTCAGTTAGAAAGGTACTGTTAATAACTTTGGTATTGATGAAGATAGTTTGAATTATTTTGGGATTTTAACCCTTTTAGAGTAAACAATTACATAATTTATTCATATGTAACTGTTTAGATATGTTAACTCATAAAATTGAGGTTGTATTGCTTCAGATTAGAATAAACAAAAACATAGTTCTAGGAACTAGTTATGTAATAATATATTTGTTTTAAGAAAAGAAAGAAAAAGCTTCCATTACTTCTGGATTATTGAACATATTTGTCCTAAAAAGTAATAAATCTATTGTTATTACCTGAAAATATATAACTGAACAAGAATTTCCTTATTTCACTTATATATTCTAAGGCTATATGAATCAGAAGTAATAAGAAATATAACTGGAATGTAACATGATCCCACACAGTGTGTGACTATCAGAATGCAGTCACATTCAGTTATAAATACAGGTTTTTTTATAGAGAACCATCTCTTAGTATAATAAATGAAGAGATATCAGGAATTAGGATGTCAGTCCATTGAATCTTCTTGGTCCATGGATGATGTGGCATAACGGCCTCTTTTGTCAGAATGATGATTCCCATTTTGTTCTGAAATTTTCTGGGTGCTGCCTGAAGGTGAAGATGATGCCATTCTTCTGCGTGTGGGAGAGTTGCTGCTTGTGGGTTCTGTCAGATTTAATTTTAAAAGGGTTTGTTGTAGTTCATCTGCTGATCTGCTTCTGTAAATTGTACCTTGGTAGTTAAATCTGACTGAAAGGGGGAAGCCCCATTGATACATAATGTTGTGGTGTTGCAGTTCCATTAGTTGGGGTTTCATGGATCGTCTTTTAGTAATAGTAAGTTGGGATAGGTCAGCAAAAATTTGATAATTGTGTCCTTGAAAATTAAGTTTCTTTTTTTTCTCTTGTAGCAATTAGTATTTGTTCTTTCGTTCTGTAATAATGAAATTTTGTGATTATATCACGTGGGGGTCCATCTTTCTTTTTGGCTGTGAGGGCTCTGTGTACTCTGTCCAGTTCTAAACATTCAATAGGGATATCTGGCTTTAGTTCTTGTAATAGAGCAGTAATAGTAGATTGCAGGTCTGTCACAGTTTCAGGTATTCCCCTTATGCGCAAGTTTGAACGTCTGGCTCTATTTTCGTAATCTTCGAGCTTAGTTTGAAGTATTAAATTCTCTTCTTTTAATTGTTCCAATTCTGTTATATTTTCTTGGGTTGTAATTTCAATTTCATCCATTTTTATTTCTAAGGCTGCGGTGCGGTTTCCCAGCTCTCTTATTTCTTTGGTTAGGCTTTTTGTTATTTGTTCTGAGGTTTGTTTTAAAGCCTTATGAAGCATCTTTTCAAATTGTAATAATATTACTGGGGATGCTGAGGAGGCTTGTGGAGAAGTTTGTGAGAGGATTTGTTCTGTATCTGACTCAAATGGAGAGTCTTGCTGTGACATTTTCTGTCTGTGAGAGCGCCCTGATGCTGTATATTGTGAGGTGACTGGAGCTGCTTTAGTTGCAGTGAGTGCCTGTGAGCTCTTTGTGAGGTGATTTTTATTTCTGCCACGGCTTCCTCCCAGTACCATATTTCCTGCCCAAACTTTCACAGTTTGTTCCCTGGGGCAAAAAGGTTCAAATGGATACCTTTTGAGCCTGCAGGCTCTGCTTTGTCCTATTTTTAAAATCTCTTTTCTTATTCTTTATATCTTTTTTAACTTTGGCTGTGAGCCACATAGGTTTTTATATTTAGCCTTTTAAACATATTGCCCATGGGAATATATTTTACAGTGTGTTCACATACATTCTTTTTGAAGAATTCCCATTTCTGTTAAGTGTTCATCAATGCCAATATTTCTTCCCAGTCTAATGCCCCGTACACGCGGTCGGATTTTCCGACGGAAAATGTGCGATCGGAGCTTGTTATCGGAAATTCCAACCGTATGTGGGCTCCATCAGACATTTTTCTTCGGATTTTCCGACACACAAAGTTTGAGAGCAGGCTATAAAATTTTCTGACAACAAAATCCGATCGCGTCAATTTCCGACCGTGTGTGGACAATTCCGACGCGTAAAGTGCCATCCATGCTCAGAATAAATTCTGACACGGAACTGCTCGGTCTGGTAAAATTAGCTTTCGGAATGGATATAGCACTTTCGTCACACTGCAATGTTTTAAAATGTTTAATGCAGCGCACTCTCTTCTTCTTTATAATGCTAGAAGAATGGAGTTGTTTTACTGCTCATATTCACACAGAGTTCTCACAAACGTCTTTCTTTATTATTTATCGAGATTTCATCAATATAATATTTTTATTTGTCATATCTACCGAAAAAATATTATTTTTTGCATGTTTTTATATTATTATTATTAAGCGGTCCTAACCAAAGAAAGAGGGAGGCAACGCTGGAGAAACAGCAGAAATTGGCGGAGCCTTTGGTCCCCAGGGCACACAACAATTATTTTACTGCAAAATTGGTGGCCTTAGGAGTCCATATATAAGGGAGTACAATCTGGTCCAGAAGTCCAAGAGATCATGAACAGTAGCAGATGACATGTATGTCCCCAGGCTGTGGTCATACAAGAGCCTGCATCTTTTGTCATACCAGACTGAACCCAGGGCCTTCACTCTCTTGTCTTCCTTCCACGCTTCCTTCCATGCTGTGTCTGTGGTGGTGGAGTTGTGGGTGGCAGGAGGAGGAGGTCTAACTCACTCAGGTGGGTATTGGGTGTGATTTCGCCCCTCAACCCCTTATTTAATGTTTTATAAATGAGTTCCTCAAACATGAGGCGTTGGCCCTCCTGTTTGTCCTGCAGTTTGGTGGCAGCCATGCAGGCAAAGGCCTCTTCATGAGTGGGGGTGGTTCTGAGGGACGCAGAAGCCTCCTGAATCAGCCTGAGTGCTAAATCCTCCACGTTAATCTCCTTCCTGGGTCTTTTGTTTGTAAGGCGGAGGGGAGGAACCTGCAATTCTGTGAGGCTCCTACTGGGCCCGGCCTTCTCCTGGCTGCCACTTACCCCCGCCTCCTCCTGGCTGCCACTAACCCCTGCCTCCTCCTGTGTGCCACATTCCACAGCCTCCTCCTGTGTGCCACATTCCACAGCCTCCTTCCTGTGTATGAAAAAGGGACATAGTTTTAGTTTTTTCTTCATCACTCACACACAATTTTCATCTCATGACTGTTGCAAATTGAATGTTAACAAATATAACAGATTATCATTCAGAGCCCAGCATTTTTCATTCTTGTCCCAATTATTTTTGCCCACTACTGTCTATTGATATGTAAAACACTTTATTAAATCTGCAATTCGTGATCAATAATAACATCTAGTAAACATCATTTATTTATTGACAAGAAATCTGTAGAAGAATGCTATACCTGGCTCAAGCTGGGCTCCTCCACTTCTTCCTGGCTGGAAGTCCCAGGTTGGACATCGGAAGCCTCAGCTGGAGTGAGGCTGGTCTGACAGAATTTGCAGTCTCTCATAATACCACAGCCTGGGGACATAAACATCATCTGCTGCAGCTCCAAACCTCTGGGAATCCTGGACCTTTTTGCGCTTCCTAAGATAAGTGCTCCTCAGGCCACCAATTTTGGCTTTAAATAGGGGATGGTTGCCGTGGGGACCACTGGCTTCACCAACTCCAGCAGTTTCTCCAGCGCTGCCTGCCTCTTTTGTTTATGATTATAAAATGGGTGTTTCACCTGCCACAGACAGGGCAGCTCCCTGTACTTGTCTATGAACAGGGGGAGGAAGTTGTGGTCATTGAAGCCATCCATTTTATCTGCAATACACAAGACAAACCCTAATGTCAGGCTAAAGTCTCCTAATCTTGTCCCAATATAGGCCTCAATCTATAAGCAGTATAGGCCCAAGTTTAAATGTTACCTTCGTTATCACGATCGGCGCTTCCGATACTCCTTCCTCCGCTCACACATCGTACCTACTACGCATGCGCGTTACGCTTTATATACACTGCGCATGCGTGAAACTCCACCCGCCCTTGATGTTCTTTCTAGTCTAATCCCCGCCCCTTCTCGTTTAGCGCAGTGGGGAAAAGCACATGGCGGAGACAGAGCAGGTGCGTGCTAATTACAGCAACGAGGAGGAGGAAAGCCCGGAGCCAGAAACGTCATGATCCTGGAGGAGGCGATTTAAGGCATCAAATATGTCCTTTGTGGAGATGGGGGAGATGGTCGACATACTTAAGAGGGCCGACTATGAGGGGAAGCATGGACCTTACCCCAACCCCAATGTCAGAAAGGTCAAGATCATGACTAAAGTTGTGAAGAGTCTGCACCAAAAATTTTGGGGTACGGCGATCCAAGGATCAACTCAGGAAGCGGTGGTCGGACCTCAAATTAAGGGAGTACGATCAGTATAGAAGGATCAGGAGAGTGCTGCAAAAAAGTAAGTAGTTGTTCTGTGTTCTTATTCGTTATTTTAATAACATTTGTGCTGCTCCATGTGCTTTTCTTTACTGTTGTACAGTTTAAAATGGCAACTTTCATGTTCATGGACACATTATTCGTTTGTAGGAAACATTGTTCGTTCGGCCAATAAAACACCATGTTTTGTCCAGATGCATTTCAATACATTTTTTCTGGCCTACTTCTCTTAAAATAATTTTGGTGTCTAGATGGGTTTGTAACTAGAATGAAATGCAAAATAGATTCTGCGTAAGGAGAGGACACTCAGCAGCTGTTTACACATCTGGACACTGGAGCACTAGTGTGGGACACAAGAGCACCCTTTTTATTAGGGGGCCCACACAGGTGCTCCAGTGTATACTATAGGGGTGTCTCCATCTGTGAAACTTGTACAAAACAGGTAAGTATTCAAGCTTGACAAAGGAAAACAATATTTCTTCATCTTGGAACTCTGCCAAAACAGACAATTGTACCCCACTTCCAAGCAATGTTTCATATTCCTGTTTCTGCTTATCTGTGTACTAAGTATACCTATTTTTTTTTTTTACATAGGGGAGAAAAGACTCAGAGGACACCACTCATCAGAGGAGACAACAGACCCCACACCTCATGAAGAAGTGGAAATCCCCCAAAGCCAAGCAGAGGAGGAGGAGGGAGACGTGGTGGAAATTGTCACCACAACAGGTGAGTGTCTGCGACCACAGCCTCAGGTAAGAGATGGATGATGGCATATTTATAATACATGGTGTGTTTTTTTTTTTATATATTTCTAGGTGTTTGTGATGTTGTGGATGAAGGTCATTTCACCAGTGAAAGTGCCCAGATCCTGATCGGGAGATCATGGGGTGTAATAGGATTTGGAAAACATCAAGCAAAACATCAATGATGTTCAAAAAAAATGAAGAACATCATTGATGTTTTAGGGAGAGTTTAAAACCCCTCGAAATCCCAATTTTTTTCTGCTGTTTTTTCCTGCAAATTTTTTACCCATTTTTTGACATATTCTCGAAAAGCCAAATTTTGAAGATGCACACAGTGTGTCAACATGTGCTATCTGCCATCACAGGAGATCAATGTACGCATTTTGGGGGTGCAACCCCATTATCAATAATAAAGTAGCTGAGAGGAAGGGGTTGCACCCACAAAACACGTCCATTGATCCCCCATGATGGCAGCTAGCACATGTTGACATTTGGTAATTTGGCTTTTCCAGGGGTGACTTCACCCCATCTGAATGCAATATCAAACACAGTTTGTAAATACTAATGTCTGATATTGCCTTCAATTTCTACAAAAGTTGAACTTTGTAAATTCCAGATTTGTGTATTTCTTGTTGGTTTTAAACATGCGTGTTTTACCTTTAAAAGGACATTCTACTTTTAATGTCACCTAAAAAATTGTTATACAACAAATATGTTGGTTTGTTTTAAAAAACTTTTAGAAATGCACATGTGATTGTGCTTTGATTAAAAATATTGAGATTCAACAATGTGTGGCTTCTTCTTTCATTGCTCAAAAGGATTTTTGTGTTGTAAAATTGGTGTTTTCAGTGACAATGGGGGTTATTTACTAAAGGCAGATCCACTTTGCACTACAAGTGCAGTTTCAGTGCAGTCTCAAGTGCACTTGTAGTGCAAAGTGTATTTTCCTTTAGTAAATAACACCCAACACTGCTTTCTAATTTGACACAATCACGCCATTTTCAGGACTCCCAAAATTTCAGTCAGGGTCAGCTAAAAGAAAGACAAGCAGTAAATCAAACCAAATATTTGTTCAGTTTAAAACATCTTTTTATTTAAAAAATTTCTCAGACATTGTCTGGCATATTGATGGCCCCCCTACCTGCAAAGTATTCCATGTATCTTAGACGGACCTCCTGGGCACTCGGGGGGCAAGCCAGGACGGCCAGCTTCAAGCGCCATCAGGGTTGGTTCATTGAGATTAATTCCGGCTTCAGGCCCAACTGAGCCAGCATAGTTCACAGAATTTCTCCTTAAAAAGTTGTGGAGAACCCAGCAAGCCAGGATGATGTGATTGAGTTTATATTCCGCCATATGTATCGGTGTAAGAAATAGGCGGAACCGGCTGGCCATTATTCCAAACGTGTTCTCCACCACTCTTCTGGCTCTGGCCAACCGGTAATTAAAAACCCTCTGCTCCAGGGTGAGGGTCCTCAAAGGGAATGGCCGCATAAGATGGTCCCCCAGCACAAACGCGTCATCCGCAAGAAAGATGAATGGGAGTCCTTACACATTGTCTTCTGGAGGTGGCAAGTCCAAGCTGCCATTCTGGAGACACCTGTAGAACTCCGTGTGGACGATGACTCCACCATCTGACATCCGGCCATTCTTCCCCACGTCCACATACAGGAACTCGTAGCCGACACCACTGCCAACATCACAATACTATTGAACCCCTTGTAGTTGTAATGGTATGACCCCGAGTTGGGTGGTGGGACAATGTGGACGTATTTCCCATCAATTGCCCCTCCGCAGTTAGGAAAGTCCCACCGCTGGGCAAAGTGGGAGGCCACCGTCTGCCATTCCTGTGGGTTGGAAGGAAACTGGAGTCAAACAAGAAAAAAATTAATCATTTTGCAAATAAACATGGAAAGCAGATTAGACACAAACATTCTTGGCCAACATCACTATCACATTTTTTTTAGGGAGTATTTAAAGACAAAGGTATAAGGTCCACCTATCAGATCCCCCCCTCTCATGGTCCATTTAGGTAACCCTCTCCACTTCATTGAGAGATGAATGCATAAATAATGTATATTACTTTGACCAGCCCCTCCTTACTTACAATATTGGCAGCCCACTGGACAGATAAGAATTGTCATAATCATTACTTCCCTCATTCAACCCTGCTACTACTACTGAGGTTGCTAAACTTTTATCTAGCACTCATCTAACCACTTGCCCCCTGGATCCTGTTCCCTCGCAAATGCTACGCTCATCCTCTGACTCGATTCTACGCTCTCTAACTCACATTTTCAACCTCTCCCTCTCTTGTGGCATCTTCCCAAACTCTCTAAAACATGCGCTAGTCACCCCCATACTAAAAAAGCCCTCACTGGATCCCACCAATCTCAACAACTTACGTCCCATCTCCTTACTCTCCTTCTCCTCCAAACTTCTTGAAAGACTGGTCTACAACCGACTAAGCGACCATCTGACCATGAATAAACTTCTTGATCCCCTTCAGTCCGGTTTTCGCCCTCAACACTCCACTGAAACTGCTCTCCTTAAACTCTCAAATGACCTACTAATGGCTAAAGCCAATGGACACTATTCTGTGTCTTCTTCTCCTGGATCTCTCTGCTGCCTTTGACACAGTGGACCACCCCCTCCTCCTCAAAAAACTCCACTCCTTTGGTCTCCGTGACTGTACTCTTCGCTGGTTCTCATCCTACCTATCCCACCGCTCCTTCAGTGTCACTTACAACTCTACTTCCTCCCCTCCTCTTCCTTTTTCCGTTGGGGTCCCCCAAGGTTCTGTTCTCGGACCTCTCCTTTTCTCAATCTACACCACCTCCTTGGGTCAGTTGATTGCCTCCCACGGCTTTAAATATCATCTCTACGCTGATGACACCCAAATCTATCTCTCCACCCCCCAGCTCTCTCCATCTGTCTCCTCACGCATTACCAACTTACTAGCAGACATATCAGCCTGGATGTCACATCACTTTCTCAAACTCAACCTATCCAAAACCGAGCTCATGATATTTCCTCCCTCAGGTGCCACTTCCCCTGATCTCCCTGTCAAGATCAACGGCTCAACTATCAACCCATCTCCCCACGCCAAGGTCCTAGGTGTAATCCTGGACTCTGAACTAACCTTTCGACCCCACATTCTATCACTATCCAAAGCTTGCCGCCTCTGTCTTCGCAACATCTCCAAGATACGCCCCTTCCTAACCAATGACACCACAAAGCTTCTAATCCACTCCCTGGTCATCTCCCGCCTTGACTACTGCAACTCCCTCCTCATTGGTTTACCTCTAAATAGGCTATCCCCACTTCAGTCCATCATGAACGCTGCGGCCAGGCTCATCCACCACACAAACCGCTCAGCGTCTGCTACACCCCTCTGCCAATCCCTCCATTGGATGCCACTCAGTCACCGAATTAAATTCAAGATACTAACTATAACTTACAAAGCCATCCACAACCTGGCTCCTAGCTACATCTCTAACCTAGTCACAAAATACCAACCTAATCGTTCTCTTCGCTCCTCCCAAGACCTCCTGCTCTCAAACTCCCTTGTCACCTCATCCCATGCTCGCCTTCAGGACTTCTCCAGAGCCTCCCCCATCCTCTGGAATGCTCTACCCCAATCCGTCCGATTTTCTCCTACTTTATCCACTTTCAGACGATCCCTGAAAACTCATCTCTTCAGAGAAGCCTATCTGGCCCCCACCTAACAACTGTACATTTATCTTCTCAATCAGCACATCACCCACAGTTATTACCTCTTGTATCTCTTGACCTTCCCTCTTAGATTGTAAGCTCTAGGGCCCTCTGATTCCTACTGTATCAAATTGTATTGTATTTGTACTGTCTACCCTCAAGTTGTAAAGCGCTACGTAAACTGTTGGCGCTATATAAATACTGTATAATAATAATAATATAATAATAATAATACAAAGATATAAATACACACTGTACACATTTTAGCACATTTTTACATTCTGCTATTACCCATCAAGATACCCATCAAGATAATAATAGGATACAAAAACTTTAAACAGTACCATTTGAAAGTATTCAGGCAGGCCCTTGCACTACATGCTTTGGGGAATTCATCCATAAATCTGACCACAAAAGAGGTCAGCGCATAGATAGAGGATTGGTATCAGCTGAGTTAGCAGTTGGGGGGAGGGAGGGTTCCAAATGATTTTGGAACCCAAAAAAAAGCCTCTGGCACTCTGCCTGAATTTAAAGCACAAATCACAATTTTACACATTTTAGGGGGTATTTAGGGTAAATCACTACTATGGAGCTGGCAAAATACATTGTTAATTTAGTAGACAAGGTGGACCAGGGCCAGGAGAGCATGCTGGGGAGGTAAGTGAAGACAAATATGTATGAAGGACAAAAAAAATAACATAAAAATCCAGCATGCATGAGGACAAAGGGGGCATTCACAGCATATTACAATCATGGTAATTAGGGAATGAGGAAAGAAATACAATACATTAGCAAACATTCTACAATAAAATGTGATGTTAAAGATCTTACCTTCATATACTCCTTCTGCAGGACCTGGATGATGGCAGAACAGGTCTCCGGGATAATGATCCCAAGAGCCTGGGGGGAGATGCCTGTCGAGAACTTTAGGTCCTGCAGGCTTCTTCCCGTCGCCAAGTACCGCAGGGTGGTGACTAACCTCTGCTCCGGAGTGATGGCTTCATGCAGGTATCCTGCCTGCTAATATAAGGGGTCAGAAAAGCCAACAAATGGTGAAATACGGGGTCCGTCATCCTGAGAAAGTTCCTGAAATCGTCAGGATTATTCTCAGGGATCTCACAGAGCAAAGGCATGTGACAGAACTGGTCACGCTGGAGCAACAAATTCTTGGTCCATGAACTCCTTCTCACCCTGTTCATGGACTGGGCTTGTGTCAAAGTAAGGACCCCAACACCAAGCCCCCACACAGCACGAACTCTACGATGAGTACGTACATGCAACATGGCTAGAAAACGGTCGGCTGCTCAGAATGAAGTAACAAAATGCACTGAAGAACAGCAAGGCCTGTGAAGAGCGACCTGAAAAACAGTAACGAACGAACAAGAACACAATGACAAAGTCAATGGTAACTCGCTGCACGCACTGATGAACAGATACAAACCCACAAGCACAAAATGAACACCAGAAAAACAAACTGAAAACCACGAGTCTGAAAAAGCGTGAATCGTTTCTCACCAAACTTTTACTAACACAAGATTAGCAAAAGGAGCCCAAAGGGTGCTGCGCTTGGTTCTGAACTGCCCTTTTATAGACTCATCGTACATGGTGTACGTCACCGCGTTCTTGGCGTTCGGAAATTCCGACAACTTTGTGCGACCGTGTGTATGCAAAACAAGTTTGAGCCAACATCCGTCGGAAAAAATCCATGGATTTTGTTGTCGGAATGTCCGATCAATGTCCGACCATGTGTACGGGGCATAAGGGGTACACATGGTCGTAGACATAGACATAGACTGTGCACATTGCAAAGTGTAGTTGCCCTCTGCAAATGGAGTTGCTCCAGAGCTTAGTAAATGAAGTAAGGCTTCACTTTTGCAAAGAACAAAACATAATTTTTGTTTGCACATGATTGGATGATAAAAGTCAGCAGATTTTCTGCTCATTTACTACGCTCTGGAGCAACTGAACTTGCAGAGTGCAACTGCACTCTCTACTTTTCCCTTTAGTAAATTAACCCCTAGGTTTTGGAGAGTAGCCCTCCTCCTTGGAAACTGTGCTCTCTTAAGTCAAGTGTTTTTATCTTTCCAGTATGTGCTTGTTTTTACAGCTAACATTAAATGGAATCACTGCTACCCAGATGTTATTTTTGTATGAACATTCGTAATAATTTCTGCATGGTTTGAGATTACCAGGTCCAGCAGAGCATCATTCTTAGTCGGGCCCCTATGAACTATACCATAAAATAGTCTTGTAATAGATCTATATATTTTTGCCTTTTAACTATTCCTTCAGTGCAAGTAGTCCACCATTATTATCACTGTCCCACCTCTTGCAGACCTTTCTATCTGTGCAAGGAGCTGAGTCTCCACCTCTTCATTAACATTTCATTAACACTTCTCACATAGAGACAAACACCACCACCTTTCCTTTACCCTGTCTCTCCAAAAGAGAGCATAGCCAGGATTAGCCAGGATCTATTAATAGACCAGTCATGTGAAGAATGAAGCAAAGATTCAGCAATACCAATTAAATCATAGTTCTCCTCATGCACCAGCTTACAACTCACTTATTTTGCTTGGCAGACTTCTGGCATTGGTGAACAATAACTTTAACTCATTGTCGCATTTAACATATGTATTTTGCATATTTTTTTATTTTGGTACAAAATAGTGCCCTTTCCAATGTTTGTTTGTATCACCTGCCATAGCCTTCCCCCCATCTTTCCCCATTTCACCCACCAATAGGGACTGACCCTTGTCTGACCTTTCTGCCTCATTATAATCTAAATCTCCCTAAATTTCCCTCCTCCCCCAATCCCAATCAAACTCCCCTAAATGATAACATTCAATTTTAGGGTTCAATTTTTCAATTTTAGGGTCATCAGGATACTCCATGGCTTAATGTCACACCTCTGATACCCATATTGCTGCTTTACCGCTGTGTTCTTTGGCTAAAGGGGTCTATTTTAGAGATCCAAAGGACACATCATTAACTCTATGACAGATTAATATAATATAAGCCATGCCCTATATGCGCATTACACATTCCAAATAGGATGATGGTGACTTTATAATAATAAGGACAGAGCCCCCAGGCTGCTATTAGATCACTTATAGGTTCTAAAATACACATGGGTCACCAGATGGGCGTAACTTCCGGTACTAGGAGTTCGGGACTGGAAGTTTGTCATTTAGTTATTGTTCCCTTAGTGCAGATGGGGTGAAACCCACAGAAAGGAAGGAAGGAGTTGGTGAAGAATATGATGTCACTGTTTGTTTCCTGCATCAGACCTCTAGCGGACAGAAATGGAAACCATATTAGTGTAGCCAAGGCTAACTAAATTATTGTTAACCCCATCCAAACCCAAGAAGCAGTGAATGCCAATACACATAACCTCAAAATGTATACAAATAAAGCATAAAACTGATTTGGCAATTATTGCAAGGAATGCATAGATTATATATATATATATATATATATATATATATAAGAATAAAATAAAAATAAATGAATGGTATATAACTCCTGGTATATAACCCCTATCAGTCTAAAAAGGGCTAAAAACACCTGTCTCACTATCTGTACAAACCATATATAGAAACTGAAGGCTAGAAAAATGAACTTTAAAGGCGCACGGGTAGACCATATAAAAGTAATTATTTTTATTTTGTAGAAAATTGTTAAAAAGGGAAATTACTACATATATATATATATATATATATATATATATATATATATATATATATATATATATGTATAAAATTCATGAAACTAATATTGTATAACCTACATACAAACTCTGACACCACTTAGCAAAATAAAGAATTACAGTGATACATCCAAAAGGGCAACGGTTGAAATTCCCATAATAGTATCCAAGTAGGGATGTAAACATAGAATGATGTGGGTCAGAATATGAATCCAGGCACAAAATATTTGCTTATTCACTCTACACATTGCGCGTAAGAATACGCTTGTCAGAGAAGGAATCTAAATACATAAGTTTGTTCCCCCAATGAACGGCACCCGCACATGCGCACTAGTACACGCATAACGTGACCTCCTTGCTGCCTATAAAAGCTGCCTCTTCCCTCAGACAAATCACTGGTTTGTCTTCAGCTTCCTGGGTATCTGTTCCTGCTTCCTGTTTTGCTGATTACCTGTTGTGACCCGGATTGACCTCGACCTGCCTTAATCTTCTCCTGGACCTGATTTCTGGCTTGTTTAAATGGACTTTGCTTGCTTTTCTGGAGTTTGACCCTCAGCCTGTGACCCAGATTACCTCCAGTCTCCTTTGCCTTGACCTTCTGCCTGTTACCCAGATTGCCTTCAGTCTCCTGAGCCTTGAACCTTTGCCTGTGATTCCGGATTTACCTTTGGCTTCCAGCCTGCTTACGGACTGTCTCCTGGTGTTTGACCCTCAGCCTGCTCTGACTTCGCTTCTCTCCAGCTCCAGTTACCTGTTCGTGCACAGCTACCTAGCCCCACGCTGATCTTCACGCAAGTCCTGCTTAGTCTGCTGGTAGCTTGTGCCTATTTGTGCCATTCACCCTCTGTACCATCTCCAGGGGATGAAGTGCACTCAGTTGTAAGAGTGAACCTCTCAGTCCCAGTCAAATCCTACCATGGTGATGGCCCTTCCAGAATCCAGGGTCCCCACATCTGAGCATTTTTCTGGCAACCACAAGAAATTCAGGGCATTTAAAAATGCATGTTGTGAAGGTTGGATTCATAATCTCCTTATTGGCCGAAGAACCACAAGCCTGGGCCCATGGCCTAATGGAGTAGAGAAGTCCTTTGCTAAACTCTATGGACACTTTTTTTGAAGCCATGGCTCAATTATATGATGATCCACAATGCACTGCTACTGCTGAAGCCATTCTCCATACCTTGTCCCAGGGGAGAAGGCCAGTGGAGGACTACACCGTTGAATTTCGCAAAAGGTCAGCAGACACTGGTTGGAGCGAACCTGCTCTCAAATACCAATATCTCCAGGGTTTTTCGGAAGCTCTTAAAGACACCGGCCACCTTGGAGGACCTAATTCAAATGGCCACTAAGTTGGACAGGCACATGCGTGATCGACGTACTGAACGCTTCCAGGTTCCTCGACCCAGTTGGATGCTCCCCATCCATCCATTTCCGGCTCCCTCAGGCCTCCCTGTTCCAGAAGTTGAACCAATGCAGCTTGGACTAGTCTGTTCTCCCCCCACCTCTGAACAGAGACAACGAAGACGCCAAGCCAATATATGCTTCTATTGTGGGGGAACAGACCTTTTCCTTCGCAAGTCTGGTTCACGATTTATTATGAACTTTCAACACGCAGATTTATGTCAGACTTATGTTACTCTCTTTGTCTTCCTACAGCCAGCGGAAAAGGAAATCTGCCTACCGACCATAATTGACTCCAGGGCCTGTAGTTGTTTTTTAGACTTTGCACTTGCTCAAAGACTACTCATTCCACTCCTGCCTAAAAAACAAAATCTTCAAGTCCTTCTGGCTGTTGGGGCGCTTCCTTGTTCCGGATCTGTCTCAAAGGAAACAGGACCCATTCTCACCATCACGGACTCCGGCCACCAGGAGTACTTACGCTTCGATATCATCTGTTCCCCTATGTTCCCCATCATCTTGGGTACCTGATAACCTTCAGCATGTTCCTCCAGTGTACCTCGAGTTCAAAGACATCTTTGACAAGAAAAAAGCTGACTGCCACCTCACCGGTCCTATGACTGCCCCATTGATCTGTTACCGGGCTCCGAAAATACCCTATGGCCACATATTTCCCTTGTCCGAGACTTAGTTAAAAGCCCTTAAAACGTACATTGATGAAAATCTGGAGAAAGGTTTTATCCGTCCATCTTCTTCACCGCGCGGAGCCGGTATCTTTTTTGTGGAAAAAAAAAGATGGGTCTCTAAGGCCTTGCATCGATTACAGAGAACTTAACAAAATAACCATTAAGAACCGGTACCCACTTCCACTCATCCCAGAACTATTTCAGTGTTTCCGCACTGCCCGTATCTTCTCTAAACTAGACCTATGGGGTGCTTATAACCTCATCCGAATCCAAACCAGGGATGAATGGAAGCCCGCCTTCAGATCCAGGTTTGGACACTATGAGTATTTAGTAATGCCTTTTGGGCTGTGCAATGCCCCGGCCACTTTTCAACACCTGGTAAACGATATCTATCGTGAATATCTCGATGACTTCTTAGTGGTCTACCTAGATGACATCCTTATCTTCTCTGTCACCATTGAACTGCACTAGGTTCACGTGAAAAAGGTCCTCTCAATTCTCAGGAAACACAGGTTATATCTTAAAGCCGAGAAATGTGAATTCGAAGAAACTGTTATTCAATTTTTGTGATTCATCATCTCCACCAAAGGGGTCACAATGGACCCACAAAAGGTCAAGGCAATCCAGGAGTGGCCAGCCCTGGTGGATAAGAAGGGAGTGCAGCATTTCATTGGTTTCACTAACTTTTACCAAAGATTTATCATTGGCTTCTCTTCCATTGTCGGACCCATTACCCAGCTAACCCATCAGCACAACCGTTTCCAGTGGTCCCCAGAGGCACAGGACTCATTTATCAAATTAAAGGCCCTATTCATCTCCAAACCAATTTGACAGCATCCGGACCCAGCTCTGCCATTTGTGTTGGAGGTGGATGCATCTGAAATGGCTACTGGAGCCATTCTCTCTCAAAGACGGGGTCCCAAGGCCCTTCTCCATCCCATAGCCTTTGCCTCCAGGAAACTAAGTTCCCCAGAAATGAACTATTATGTAGGATACCGGGAGTTTTTGGCCATTAAATTCGCCCTAGAGGAGTGGAGATATCTACTGGAGGGTGCGTCCCATTCTGTCATGATCTTCACCGACCACAAAAATCTGGAATACCTCAGGACAGCTAAGCGCTTAAGACCCAGACAAGCTCGGTGGGCACTTTTTTCTCCCGATTCAATTTCCACATTACATACAGACCTGGTTCCAAGAATGGGATAGCGGACGCACTTTCCCGGATGTTCCCTGAATCTCCTCAGTCAACAAAACCTGTTACTATTTTACCCCCGCAAAATTTTTTGTTGCTCACTGAAACTGATTTAATGACTACTATCAAATTGGCATCTAGCCACTGCACTGATGCAGAGGTTCTTTCCTTGAGGAAACATAATGATCTGCTCTGGGCTCGGAATAAAATTTTCGTCCCAAGGGAAGTAAGAACTCTAACATTGAAAACCTTTCACGACCACAAATTAGCAGGTCATTTTGGGATGCAAAAGACCTCCGAGTTGATCTCCCGTTCTTTTTGGTGGCCTGGGTGGAGGGGGGACTGTAAGAATTACATCTCTTCATGCATTTCCTGTCAGCTAAACAAGGGAGCTAATACCAAATCCTGGGGGCTGCTGAGGCCTTTGCCCATCCCGAAACGACCATGGGCAGAGGTCTCGATGGACTTTATTGTTGACTTACCACCCTCAGGAGGTTTCACTACTATCCTGGTCATCGTGGACCGTCTCTCAAAGATGGCACACTTTTTGCCCATGGTAGGCACTCCTTCCGCACTAGATACAACCAATAACTTCATAAAAGAGATAATAAGGCTCCATGGAGTACCTGACTGTATTGTCTCGGATAGAGGCATCCAATTTACCTCTAAGTTTTGGAAGGAGCTCTGTAAAGCATTGGAAATCAAGGTTTGTCTCTCCTCAGCATATCACCCTCAAAGCAACGGCCAGACGGAGAGGACAAACCAAACCTTAGAGCAGTATCTCTGCTGTTTCTGTTACTGTTCTCAGGATGACTGGTCCGCCCTTCTGCCCTATGCGGAATTTGCATACAACAATTCTTTACACTCATCCACCAAGCAAACACCTTTTTGGGCAAATTTCGGATTTTACCCTTCTTTCTCCCGAATTCCACCCCCGAGATTTCAGTCCCTGCTGTCCAGGACCGAGTAACATCTATCCAGTTAAATTTCCGGAAGATCCAGGAAACTATGCAAAATGCACAGGATAACTACAAGAAATATCATAATAAAGGAAGAAAGAGGAATCCTGATTTCAAGATCGGCGAGGAAGTTTGGCTTTCCACCACTAACCTCAGGTTATCCTTCCTATTACGGAAACTGGGCCCAAAGTTCATAGGTCCCTTCAAAATTAAAAGGATGGTGAACCCTGTGGCCTTTGAACTAGCCTTACCCAACATCTACAGGATACATCCAGTTTTCCACGCATCTCTGCTAAAACCAGTAGTCCCCAGTCCCTTCCCAGAAAGAGAAGAACTTCCTCCTCCTCCAGTCGAGATTGATAGAGAAAGCGAGTTTGAGGTAGAGGCTATACTAGGTTGCACGAAGAGGGGTAGACAACTCCAGTACCTAATCAAATGGAAGGGGTATGCCCCTGAGGACAATTCCTGGGAACCCTCAGGTAACTTACACGCCCCACGCTTGATTAGAGCCTTCCATCAGGAACACCCGGAGTTAATGTCTAGTTTGAGTGTCCGGAGGCCGCCCCTCGGGGGGCACTGTCAGAGAAGGAATCTGAACACATCCTGCCAGTCCCTTTGTTTCCCTGCACGCTTGCATGGCGGAACGAGGTTTCGGCACATGCGCGTTCGGGGTGAAACATTGTTTCAGCGCACATATGTTCATTCCCCCAATAAACAGCGCCCGCACATGCTCACTAGTACACGCATAACATGACCTCCTTGCTGCCTATAAAAGCTGCCTCCTCCCTTAGACAAATCGCTGGTTTGTTTTCAGCTTCCTGGGTATCTGTTCCTGCTTCCTGTTTTGCTGATTACCTGTTGTGGCCCGGATTGACCTCGACCTGCCTTGATCTTCTCCTGGACCTGACTTCTGGTTTGTTTAAACAGACTTTGCTTGCTTTTCTGAAGTTTGACCCTCAGCCTGTGACCCAGATTACCTCCAGTCTCCTTTGCCTTGACCTTCTGCCTGTTACCCGGATTGCCTTCAGTCGCCTGAGCCTTGAACCTTTGCCTGTGATTCCGGATTTACCTTTGGCTTCCAGCCTGCTTACGGACTGTCTCCAGGTGTTTGATCCTCAGCCTGCTCTGACTTCGCTTCTCTCCAGTTCCAGTTACCTGTTCCTGCACAGCTACCTAGCCCCACGCTGATCTTCACGCAAGTCCTACTTAGTCTGCTGGTAGTGCCTCTTTGTGCCATTCACCCTCTGTACCATCTCCAGGGGGTGAAGTGCTCAGTGGTAAGAGTGAACCGCTCTCTGCATCTCAGCCTCGGTGAGTACCCTACCTTCTGACAATGCTTCTTCAGGAGCATAAAGATCATATAGTCATAAACCACAGGGATAGTAACGTAATCGTTTGCTGGTAAGCAAGAATTATATGGAAATATCCAGGGAAGAATAGTCACTAACACATAGCTAAAGAGACACAGATATTGGTATTATGGACCAGCCTGTGTATATTGAAGTTACAAGACCTGTTCAAACATTGTGGGGAAACAGGCTGAAGGCTCAAAGAGGCTGATACCTCAAGGTTTAGAGCCACACTGTGTAGTGTGTGTTTGTCTCCTGGTATCCAGTTAGCGTCTGCTGGAGACAGACTCCAGCAAACTATTATGTTACTATCCCTGCGGTTTATGACTATATGATCTTTATGCTCCTGAAGAAGCATATTCTTACGCGCAACATGTAGAGGGAATAAGCAAATATTTTGTGCCTGGATTCATATTCTGACCCACATCATTCTATGTTTACATCCCTACTTGGATACTATTATAGGAATTTCAACCATTGCCCTTCTGGATGTATCACTGTAATTCTTTATTTTGTTAAGTGGTGTCAGAGTTTGTTTGTAGGTTATACAATATTAGTTTCATGAATTTTATATATATCTATATGTAATAATTTCCCTTTTTTAACAATTTTCTACAAAATATAAAATATAAATATTTTTATATGGTCTACCCGTGTGCCTTTAAAGTCCATTTTTCTAGCCTTCAGTTTCTATATATCCCTTATCGGGACATTGGCACACTGCTACCTGTGTATTCACAGTGTCACCCTGTGAAAATACACATTAAATTCATAACCTTTCTCACATCTGTACAAATCAATTTATTGTGATGTTGGAGATGTTGTGTGCCATTGTCATTTTGTTAATTGAGACCATTTTGGGTGGTTTCATCTGTTGACTTTGTCCACCTCCCCAACCCCTCCCCTCCAGGGGGAGGAAAGCAGGACTTATGCATCATCTTTATTTAAAGAGGTGGGGGGGCAACCAGCCATTGCTCTGAGGAAGGGGGCCAGTCCCCCGAAATGCATCAGCTCGTTACATCATCCGTGCAATCCTATGGGGTTGGACTAGTGGACACTATATCTATGATATTCTACATTCCATTTTGGTTTGCGAGTACAATTGTATCCTTTTATTAAAGTACTGGAGATAATGTACTAGTCATTTGTGCTCTTTTGTTCTTTGTTCTTTGTGCTGTACAGAATTCCCTATCTGAGAAGGACTACACTGCTATAACTATTCAGTCTGAGTTGCACAGTTGCCTATTTTATGGCAAGCCTCCGTGTGAATTCTGAGAATTAAAAGGTAAAGTTCATATTGATCTATTTTTATCATGAATGTGTACACTTTATGCTGGACACTTTATGAACTCATATGAACAGCATCTAAGATACATATTTATTTATAGATTTATATTTTTAAGCACAAACTTTTATAGTACATTAAATACACAACAATGTTATGAGTAACAAATGTAATGTCTTTTTCAAACATTTCCACAACTACACAGGACCTAAAATTCAGTAGCACCATCTTTTTATTGTATCAGTCCTGTGCTTTCAGAAAAATATGTTTTGGGGGTCTTTTACAAACTATAAAAGTTGTAGGTGAAAAATAAAAGGAAAGAGAAACATATCAAACATGATCTGACCACCTGATTTTAAAAGTGGAGCATAGGACCTAGCAGTGAAAGGGTTAAACCCTAGAGAGAACAAGAGAAATGAGGCAAGTATAGGCATTGGCAGGGCGGGGTTTTCCACCCAGTGCAAGTGCAATGGACATGTGCTATTAGGAGGCAAAGGCAAAAGGCAGCTTTTCCCTGTATAGTTATAAACCATACCATATGTTTTGCTATCACCAGTAAAACTACAATAATGTATATGATATACACCTTGTCACAATATTCTAATATAGATTAGGACCAAGAAATTAAGAGAATGGTTTTATAACCATGGTTACCCCAAAACAGGGGTGTTGGCCACCAAAGGTTGTTATATACATCGGACTGTGCATTATTTTTGTTTGTTTGTTTGTAACTTGGGATGCAAAATGAGTAACATAAGCAGATCTATAGACAACATTTACATTCTGTTAAATATAATGTGACCATAAGCATACAAATGTTTACTTCTCCATAATCATAACAGAGATTATTTTATAAATATTTGAACTTGATGATGTGCAAAGTCACTGTTATACAAGACACTTGCAACCATTGAAGAGAACAACTGTTTCTCTGGCAGGTACTTATACACTCTGCCCCCCAGAAGTGCTAAAGGAAAAGGTTCTTAGGCAGCCCCAAGCACACTTTCATGAACTCATGAGTACTCCTACAACTCATTGTAGGGTTTCAAAGAATTTGTAAACACAAGTGGTTAAAGGTGTTGTAAACACCTATGCATTAAGGTGAAAAAACACCTGGCAGTGACCAGCCCCCCAGCTCCCCATTTAACTTCCCCGAGCCCTGTATTTCTGTCGGCAGAGACGCGCTCTCCCTCTCTCCACAGGGTCCCAGCTCTTGATTGGAAAGATTGCTAGCAGTGCAGCCACTGGCTCCCGCTGCTGCTAATTTAAATCCAATATCTATGGATGCAAATGCTGGACTCAGGAGCATGCCTGCAAGGTAACCCCCTGGGAGAGCGCTTCTCCTAGGTGGTTATCTGATGTGGGGAGGAGCAGCAAGAGCCACCGGGGGACCCCATAAGATGGGGTTCGGGGCCACTCTGTGCAAAACAAGCTGCACAGTGGAGGTAAGTATGATATGTTTGTTATTTAAAAAAAAAAAAAAACAAGCCTTTACAATCTCTTTAACTGTCTCTGCTGGATCCCAAACTAAACATATCAGTTCCATTTATTAAGCATTTACTTCTAGCTATTAGGAAACTTGAACAATGTATTCTGTATCCAGTACCCATTTTATGTGGATTTACCTAATTCAGCATATATATAATCTGCATACATTTATTACATTTTAAGCAAACAGGCTGCATATATTGATACCTACTTTATCAAAAAAGCAACAAAACTGTCATGTTGATTAATACTGTACATGAGATTCTGAAATAATTTTATGGTGGAATCAATAGCAATTCAAGATACACTTACCTTCATTTTACAGTTTCACATTTAAAAGTATCTCAGTATAACTGAGACAATTGGTTTTAAAAGCAGATGCAAAGTAGATGCAAATTGGCCTGCTTTGTTCATGGCAAAAAAAAAGAATCGTGTCATACATATATTTATGGTTTCTGTGTAGAATCTGACAGTTCATAGTGGCATTACCATTTCTTAAATGAGAACTTTTATATTCAAGTTCCCTTAGAATGACACCATTTATTTTATCTCCCAGAATCCTGAAATCAAGACATTTCATGAATGGTTTTACAGTTTTCTCACCCCTTATTTGTTTCAAAATGCTTTACTAATTTCCCCATTCTTGGCTTGAGAGTTGTTATGTTAAGTATCTAGTTTTGAAAATACACTGTGGTAAAAGAAAATGGTTTAGAATGTGTATTTTAATGAACATTTCTAAAATCTTTTGTCTTTTTACAAGCAGTATTCCAAATATGGGTAGAGTCTGGTAGACTGAGACTCTGTCACTTATGTTGTTCCTGGCTCTGTTTCCCCAGCCCATATTGTTCTCACTACAAAATAATGCTCATGATGCATTATTTTTAATACAAAACAAATTAAGTTAAACAATTAAAGAGGGAGAGCTGAGTCATTCATACAGTAGCTTCTCTATGTCATAAACACAAACTTAAGAAACTGAGCACAGAGATCTTCCTTAGACACAAGCTGTAAGGTGATCCAACCCCTCATTTTTGACCTGAGTTATATAATAAGATTTCATGCGAATCTATAAAAATGTAAGTTAAAAAGAAAAAATATTAATATTAATATTAATATTCTGTGAATAACATATTAGACTAGGATCCAAAGTATTGTTGAAATCAGAGTAAAACACAAATAGACTAATTGTGACCCTAGAATAAATCAAGCATCTTGAGTTTGAGTGGCCTATGGAATCAGCATTTCTATATTTCTCCTTAAAGCTTTCCTGTCAGTCACCTAAAAAATGCAAACACACGTATCCTGTAATAGAAGATTTATTGTACCCATGTCTTCCACAATCTGTCTATTTCAGTACTGCAACCTTTGTAAGATCACTATCCCCTAGGCATACTAGTTATAACACATCATACCAATGCTTAGCATAGAATGGAGCTCTTGGGGGAACTTCTAGTTCCAAAGAGTAAAATGATGAGGCAAATGAGAAGAAGAGGGAACAGGTGACTGCAATGTTATCATCGTACAACACAGTTGGGGGTACCACCAGTTCCAGTAGTGTGCCCTATCTTGGATCCTTCCAAGCAACCATAAAAATGATGAAGTGTGCTATGAAGGATATGTATCTTCTCTTCCCATGTTTTTATGTGTATCCTGCAGCAGACAGCATTGTCCAGGGACACAGGTACAATGCATGCCAATGCTGATGAAGGGTAGAGACAGCCTTCCAGGCAAAATAATGGTGGCTGGGTAACTACCACAGTGATCCAGTACAGGCCACATAAACTCTCAGACCATCAAATAGAATTGGAACAGCTGCAAAGCTAGCAGTTTTTCCAACCTGGCATTTAGGAGACTGGCATTGGTGTAATTAGGGGAATTTTTTCTTCAGTTTCAGCAGCTGTCAAATAGACACCTGCCTTGAGAAGGATGCTGGTGGAGCTGGTGGAGGTGGTGTAAAGGCATTCTAGAAAGGTTCAAAACTCTGCTTAACCCTCCTCAGTGTGGCTCAATTATCCTGTTATCTGCTTAATGTTGCATATCCTAAGCAATTTAAACCCCTGGATGCAGCAGGAGAATGTTGTAGAAGATGATGGGGGGTGTACAAAGGAGGAGAAGTAAGAGGATGGGGAATAGTGTGGACCCATTGCTGCCAACTTGTCTCATTGAGGTCTGGGGTGCAAAGTCTTCTATTTCCTTATGCATGTAGGACACACATGGTACCATGGCTGATATGCTGCAGACAGAGACTGCAGACCACAATAGTGCTAATAGCAGCAAAAATGTTAATGACAGGCCCGCACTGCAAAGGTCTGTGGACTGCCCCTGAGGATTCAGTTTCAGTGGCATGTACCTATTGTGCAGTGCCTCCAGTCCTCTGCAAATCTCTCTTTCACTGGTTTTCTGCCTTTGACCTCCCTGGTGGTAATCCCGAGTGTGGCTTGGGGTGAATTTTCATTACCAAAATCGGTAACCCTGAGCCACGCTCGAAATTGCATCGCAGTATCCTGGGAAAGTTACTTACCTTGTCCCCAGGATCCTGCAATGTCCTCCCGCTGTGTCTGTGGGCTTTGTCCTCCGCCCGATGCACTGTGCTGGGCTCCATTCCCTGCATTGCAATGCATGGGGACGGGGGGACGGAGCCTGGCTCCAAAGTAAAAAAAGCAAAACACATACAGTACCCTTAAAGAATCTTACAGATTACATTACTGTATCAAATCATTTCACATCCCTTTTGTCCCTAATGCTTTGTCCAGTGCCCTGCATGCAATTTTATATTATATATATACTGTTCTTTCTGCCTGGAAACTTGAGAATGTCCATGGCAACCAAAAAGCGTTCCTTTACATCAAAAGCAGTTTTAGACCAGCTAGAAAACAATGATAATAAGTTAGATTTACTTGCAGAATTGAGCGATAGTGATTCGTGAGGAAATTTGTCATCAAACACTGAAAGTAACGACAGCGACAATTCTGCAACTGAGCAAATTTCAGTGTTTCTGATTTGATTACATTATTGAATAAATTGTATTATTATTATTTGTTATAATTATTTATAGTTATTTATTATATTATAATTTATGATTTTGTGTTTCAAACTTTATCATACCTGGGATGTCTACTAGACTCTTGTTTGGACAGATTTAAGTGAGTTATTCCTAAGAGTTACAGGCCTACAATATTAAATGCCAAATATCCATGCAAAACAATTTGTTGGCACCCATTTATGGTCTGCCACCTCACCCTTAGTCCACATTGCTGTAAGGGCTATCTTCTTGAACATCACTGCCTCCTTCTATGGACATGGTTAATTTATGGACATAGTACTGTCGTCCCAACCCTCAATATTTAAAAAGAGCAATGCTTGGGTATGACCAAGGTCATTCTCCAACAGTTAGTCAGTGATCATGTGATCAAATATTACTGTCTCATTGACAGTTTGTTAAGCTATGATGGGATTAACAGAAAAGGAGAAGGAGGAGGAGGAAGAAGAGGGTTCATTAGCAGCAGTTGTAGACAACTGGCTGCTCTGTACCTGGGAGGAGGAGGAAAAGGAAGACTGCCAGCCCCTCAACTTTTAACTGCAGCTAAATGGTGCATCCCAACCATCGCTTTGTCTTATAGAATTGTTTTGGCAATTATACCACCTCACTTATTTGCTTGCTGATAAATATAATAAGTGATTACAATCTTTTGTCTATATCAAAACCTAGGCAAACTTGATGCAGCCCTTACCATAAAGTTAATAACAAATGATAATGACTGTCCTAAAAAATAAAGATCTTATTTACACAGAAAGAAATGTTTTCTATTAATCAAATATAACAAAATATAAAGTAGCTGGTAAAACTTTAAAAGCAGTGATGTTAAAAGTTAGAATGTTGCCAATGGACAGAGACAATTACAGAAAGAGAGTTACAGATAAAAAAGTAATAACGGAATTACATCCTTATGTTCCCATTGTGCAGCCAGAGATCAAGAGAAAGAGAGGGTCTGTGTCTTGCTTTTTATGCCAGCTCTAAACACAACCACCCAGGTAAAGAAACTCCACGTTCACATATCTTAAGACTTTGCCACTTTCAGTCAACAGAGGGTGCTCTTAGGCTTATAGACAAAAATCTCAAGATACAGTCAGCTTTAGGTCACACCCTGTAATTTATGATCAAATAGTTCTCGTTCCATTCCCAACTCAATTGAACCCTTTGAAGTGACATTCCAGTAGTCCATAAATTATGCTACCAAATGGCCAGAGAAAAGATTTTCATCAGATAGCTTCTCCAGATAAAATTCCAAAGCTGGTTTATGGTGTCCTTTTATTACAACTGTTTTAAGAATGTCCAGGCAGTGTTCTGAAAAGTTTAAGCCATACTGTATGTCAAGAGTTCACTGTATGTCAAATTATTTATAATGACTATCATTAATGTTATCTGAGGGTAAACATTATTGTAGGCCAAAATCTATATTAAAGAACCTGCTCAATCCCTGCTACCTGCTTGTGAGAACCTCTCCCTCTCACTTTAGGCCTACCTGGTTGTTTTAATTAAGAGGATTGCACCATTCTTACCTAATTAAAACTACTCTCTTATTGTTACTCACGTTATTCCCAACTAAGTAACCAAGATTTAAAGGGACCACATCACATTAAAGTGGCACTCCACCTTCACATAAAAATATAAAAATGTAGTTATACCATAAAACTATCATTCAATACATACATTAATATGCTCTACATTATCTCCAAATAGAATATAATATTATAAAAATATACACTAATCCTAAAAATCAAGACAGGATATGGTATAATATTTTTTTTTTATTGACTGTAGCTAGAGCTAGCGCGTACTTATATTATAAAACTATCATTCAATACATACATTAATGTGCCCTACATTATCTCCAAATAAAATATAATATTTATAAAAATATACACTAATCCTAAAAATCAAGACAGAATATGGTATAATATGTTTTTTTAGTGACTGTAGCTAGAGCTAGCGCATAGTGATACCTGTGGTGCAGACTATTCCGCTATATTTAAATTAAAGTGTACGTAAACACAAGTTATTTTTTAAAATTAAGTTTTGTACCTTGTAGAGTAGAGGATGTCATGATTGGGCATGCTGAAGTCATGTGGTGCCTTTTTCTGAGTTGTGACTGGATGTTACTCAAAACTCAGGAATAGGAGAGTAGGAGAGTGTAGGTCATGGAGCCTTGTGACATCACGACATAGAGACCCACCCACCAATTCCAGAGTTTTGTGGGGCTCCTATTGCTGAAGGGGGTGACATTTGCAAGGTAGGGATACATGCAGAAAGGGTTGCATGTATATATACATTAATATATACATTAATAATATATACATTAATACGGTACCATTCGTTTATACTGGGTGAGTGGTAGGTTTATATCCACTTTAAATATACTGTATACCTCCAAAAAATAAACCCTAAAACACTAAAACCCAACCCATTTTATTGTGCAAATGGAGAGAAATCCTGGACTGCCGCACTCCATGCAAAAACATCTTTATTGAAAAAATGCGATAAAATCCAAAATAGCAAACATAACAAAAAGTGGGCACAACAGGTGTAAAATAGCTAACGCGTTTCACATTCAAAGATGCTTACTCATAGCTAGGTTTCATTGAACAACAAAAGTGTATATAAGAGAAAAAAGAAAAGAGAGGGACAAGGCATAACACCCAATCTCCATCCGCAAATAATTAAATGAACACACATGCTGCATGATTGAAGTTAAATTCGAAACCATGAGACACACTTAAGTGTTGGAGACAATTAAATGATCAAAAAATATATATAGCTGTCCCAACTATTAGTATAGATGTAAACATATGCATGAAAAAACCTATGTAATACTATACAGTCGATTCATGGTGATAATAGAGCGAACATGACAATGAAAAAAGAAAGATTAAATGGAATGCCTGTTATGTAAAAAATGATGAATCAGATGTTTAAAATAAGACAAGAGGTGCATTAAAATACATATGTAAGTAAAACCAAACTGTATCAAGAACATTCCTATCTAGAATTTCGATTGTCAAAAATACATAGTTACTGGTAACTGACTTTACGGAAATGACCAAAACTTTTATGTTTCAAAAAGACATAAAGAATAAAAGCTAATGTCTGTAACCAGTGTACAAAAAGCCGGTCCCATGGCTCAGAAATAAATAAATATTAGATTAAAGATAAAAGATCAGAAGAATCCATGGGAGATATGTCTCTAACCTTTCAATAGGGAGAGGTGCAGGGGAACAAGGTATTCACTCCTTGCATAATAAGTTGATTAAGCTGCTAGAGAAAATAATACGGGTATTAAATAGTAGACAAAAAAATAAATAAAGGGGTTAATAATAATTCAGAACCCCTCAGGAACATGGGTTAGGCTGAGCGGTGAATTCTTAATCTCAGTAAAATTATAACTCATATAGTTTGTCAATGTCACAACAGAGACGTGATTGGATTACTGAAATATAACAAGAACCGTTGTGCATACACTAAACAATATTAATGTGACCCGTGTCAATGTGAACAATATGGGTTGTACTAAACACAACGTAGTAAACAAAAATGAGAAAAAACTGTGGCACTAGAGTCTCACTTCTAGTGCTGCAAAAAGGATAGACTGCACTAATGTACCTGGTGTTGCTAGGAAAAAGTAATTAAATTGCTACAGTGATGTGTCTATAGTAGCAAAACTGTCTAAGCAATGTTGTCTATAATAGCAAAACCGTCTAAACAATGTCACTATAACTTTAACCCACTGTGGACAATATAAGCTATGTTGGTATGGCCAAATAAACAAAAATAGAACAGTACTTTAACACTAAAGTTTCACTACCAATGTTACAAGCAGTATAGATTATAGCCGTGCTGCTTCTATCGGTATTGATGACATAACCTGCGTTAATGTGACAAAACCTAACATAAAGAGATGAATGTAACTGAAACTGGAACAACCACACCAAACAAAAACTGTAACGGTGGCACGGTAGCTGGGAATTATGTAAGCAGTTTGAGTGGGGCTCAGATCATCAATATAAGAGGGAGAGATTAGTAAATTTTTAATGCAATAACAACTGGAGAATGATATTACGGAGAGAGCAGCCACAAATATTGTATAGACTTGCTGCACATTACGCAAGCATTAGTACTTGTCCATTTTGTTAGGGGTAGAGACGAGGAATATTTTAGAGTAAAAAATATCAGTTTAAGCAAGAAATATTTCAGAGGGAATGCATATTATATGTAAGGCTTTATTTACACCTATGCATGTTTAGTGATTTTTGCATTTTGCAGATTTACGCTACAGAACGTGTTCCATAGGAAACCATGGTTAATGGACTGTAGTGCAAATCTGCAAAATGCAAAAGGCACTAAAAATGCATAGGTGTGAATCCAGCCTTACTGCCTTTGCCAGGCTGTGAAGATAGAGAAACTAGGCAGGTTTTAACATGAAACAAAAAATTATTTTAATCAGACTTTTTGGAACCTATTTGATTGTTTGTTATTTTATAGGGAGAGAGTAGGCAGATTTAATGATTCAAACAAATCAATTATTGTCTATTTTCTAAGTGTGAAGACTGAAAATTTGTATAGATTGTATAGACTTTAAGCACACCTTTTAAACTTTTATAGGTCACAATTTTTGAGGGAGAGAGAAAACAAATTACATCTAACGCTTATAACCATAACAATGCATTTTCATCAAAAACAACTGCCTATAATACTAACATTAATTTTTTTAGGACAAGCTTTTGAGGTCCAAGCAATACTGATACACTGATAAATTTAGCAAAATATATAGTAGGGCCACCTCTGAGAAAAAAAACTCAAATACATACTCAGCAATGGCAATAGAACTGAGATAGTTGTTAAGATAACGATAGGAGTGGGCTATGGGATGGGAGGGGAAGTTACAGCGTTTGTTAACCCAAGAAAAAAGAAAACGGATCCTGCTCCTTTAAAGCATGTTATATGACACATTTCTTGTCCTGTGTCATTTGGCCCCCTGCAACACCTAAAAAACCTGGCCGATCCTGCCAGTTTCTCCTCACCCCTCTGTAAACTGACCACGGTATATGATGGCTGCTGAGACCAGACACTGTGATCAGTTTACGTGCCTCTGTCAACAGCAGCCTGCTATCTGCTCTCCTATTTGCTCCTGTGTCCTCCTCTCCCTCCCCTCTCTGTCTGTGTGTAAGCCACCCCTCCTGCCACTCTCATAACACTAACCTGTATACACCATCAGCACTGCCTCCTATTGCAGCATCCCCCTCTGTGAATTATTTATAAATATGAATGCTGTAAATACCTCATTAAAGACCTGAGATTGTGTCAGATGACCAACAAGCTCTCCTCCCCCCCTCCAGACTGTCATCAGCAGAGGAATCTCAGACCCGCCCACTGCATCGCTCAGAGGAGAAAAGGAGAAAGCTGGCCAGTCATGTGATCGCAATCTCTGCAGTGAAATTAGGTATTTGCAGCATTTATTTTTATAAATCACGCACAGAGGGGGATACTACAATAGGAGGCAGTGCCAATGGTGTTTACAGGTTAGAGTGGCTTAACAACCACTTTAAGCTTAGTACGCACTAACAGTTTTTTTTTCATTTAACCCAGCGGGCTGAATGAAAAAAAAACTTAGGAGCTTGGGAGGAGTTGCTGTACTAAAATCCCACCAGAACACACCAGTCAGCACACTCAGCTATTGACTGGGAGTGCTGATCAGAAACCGATCGGCAGACCCTTTTCAGTCATGCCCCTTCGACAAACCAGACTGACTGCTGTACACACGTGCCAAATGTCGACTGGTTTCTATTGAACCAGCTGATGCCGCCAAATATTATACCTGTGTGTACGGCCCTTAAGAGTCACAGAGGTGAGAATGTTCATAAAACTGTTGGATAGTAGAAAACGCAGGAGCAATCACAGACTTAAAAAAAAGCTGACATACTTGTGCTGACTGAGCAATTAGCAGCTACAGATAGAGCAGGCAAACAGAGGGAGAAAGCAATAACCAAACTGGAGAGGATTTCAGAAACTCATTCCCAACATCTTGTTTACATGAACAGACATCTGGAAGATCTACATAATAGAGGTAGACACCATAACATCAGGGTGAGGGGTGTCTCTGAATATGTGAATAATGATCAGATCAAATCTGCATTATGCTCGATACTTAACAATATATTGGAGAGGCCCGCTGACTCCCCTATAGAATTTGACCGTGCTCATTGAGCATTAAGACCATGCGACACAGACACTGCTCCTCCAAGGGACAACATTGTCTGCTGCTTGCCAAATTTTTGCTTTAAAAAATAAATGATTGCTAAAGCTCATGAAAACAGATTGGTTACTTTTAATGGGGACACTATCACCTTATTCCAGGATTTATTATCCATTGAAGAACGGGAGAGCTTTGCACTCTCTGCTGGATGTCCTCAGAGAAAAAGGAATCACCTAAAAGTGGAAATTTCCTTTTGAATTACAAGCTACGTTCAATGGCAAGCAATTTTATCTTTGCATAAAACATGACCTACCTTCCTTCTGTGAAAATTTACAATTAGAACTGATTGACTTGCCAGTAAGTATTTTCGTCTGCCACCACCAGCTTCTTCTGCATCATCATTCCTCTTCTGCAAACCCCCCCCCCTCCAAAAAAAAAAAAAAAAAGAGCAAATGCCATTGGAAATATTCTAACGGCAAAATAATAGCTAAATGCCATAATTCAGTTTGTTACATGGAAGAAACACTGGCAATGGCAAAAGAGACAACCACTCACTTTCATAAAACCTGGAAAGCTTCTATTATGGCCACTTGATAATGTTCTGAAGATCAGTACCCTATTTCATATTACACATTGTCACCTGCTATTCTCCCTGATGACACCAAATGGAATATGGGAATATATCCATTAAGAGTTTTATAATTAATCAATTCCTTATTATCTACTGGGTTCCTATCCTGAATATTTTAGAAATAATATTTTTTTATTGTTTCACTTACTGTATCACTGATATTGATTTTTTACTATATTTGACAATTTCTTGATTGCTTCTGAATCTCCTGAGCAATATCCTCCCTTGCTTTTTTTTTTTTTTTCTTTTTTTTTTTTTTTTTTTTTTATTTATACCTTCATTTATGTTCACAATGTATTACAATACCCAACAAAGAAGACGTTTTTTCTTAACCCTGCCAATTTTTCATTTAAATTTTATAATATAGCAACATTACACATTGTATTTTGATACTGGGTTCAATAGTAGATTTAATTTTAACAAGTCTTGTTTATGTTTTTTTATAATCAGGTACTGTTAGACAAGAGCAGCTCAGCAATAACCCTACAAGAACAGACAGGAATATAAAGCCCACATATTAAAACCTACACATAGGTATATAACACAAATTCAATCACTGATCTTACTGATTTGCTGAATAAAGCAAAGATGTTCCATGGTATGGGGCAGCACTCGTCCCGATGTTCACTACTATATTTCCACCAGGAGATCCAGCCCCTTAAATGAGGTCCCCATCACACATCAATATGCCCACCTACAATAATGTCACCATGGCTTGAAACATATATATGGAGTAAAAAACAAACAAAAAGTAGTAGTGTTGGTAGCACACTCATACTATGGGGTGTGGTATTGAAGCAAAGTCCAAATATCTTAATCTCTTCTGTTAGAGCACAAAGACAAATGTTGCTTAGTGGCTACAGTTACTGTTGTGATGAAGGTAAAACCAAAAATGGAATATATTGCAGCTTATAAATCATTAGATTTCAGGTTTGGACAACAAATACTGTAGTCACAATTCTGTGTTCACCACTTATAATAAAGTCCTGAGGATGATGATAATAAGGTATATGAGTTTAATAGCTTGCTGTACATGGAATATGCACTCTGGTGAGGTAATGTATTCAGCAATCCCTTTTGATTTTAGGTTGTTTCTGAGGGATCTGTCTTTAATCCGAGTGTTCATCATAGCGGTCTTCTAAATCACTGAAAGCAGAGGAGTATTTCCTTGTTTTCCTCTCTATATGATCAGTTCTTTTCTCTACTTTTTTTATTTAAAGGTTTTCATTTTTGGATTTTTTATTATTATTAACAAAAAGTACAAAACATGCTACCACATGGCACTGAGATGTGATAAAGCCCCGTTAGGTTTCAGCAACATCTTCCCAGTCATCATTAGTGAAAGTAGGAATATAACAAAATCATTTCTTGTAAGAGGTTGCAAAGGGGTTGGAACCCTCCAGTTTTAAGTGCTTATATCAGGTAGTGACCAATTTTTCATGACTAGAAGCATAAATGAATCATTCCAGAGGAGAGGAAGAGATTTAAAGTGTGAAACACCAAATTGGGTTTTGACTGCATATCTCAATAAAAGGTACCTAAAGAAGAATTTATTCTGGAATTTGTGTTTTCATTAAAGAGAGCAAATGCATCAAAAGAGAGAGGTTTTTGTGAAACACATGAGAGATATAAATAACCCCCTTAGTCAACCACCAAGGTTCATAATGGTGCCCCTACGGTTCCTTAAATTTTGGATTATGCCGTAGAGGTGCATGTAGTATAATACTTTGACGATTACGATATAAGATCTTTTCCCCCACTATCCAGACCAAGTAAAATACATCCTTTGGGGAGAATTTGTTACAGTGTGATAACACAGCACTATGTAATTCAGCACTATGTAATTCATCTGCTTGGCACTGGAAGGTTCCCATGAGGGTGGCCAGTCATAAACATACATGGGCTGAGCAGCTAGGAAATAAAAATAAAAGTTACTCTATGGTAAGCCAAGCCACAGACCTCTGGAGAGGCTTGTAATGAGTCCTTAGCAAACCTGCGTGGGGAGTTGTTCCAAATAAAGGAGGCAATAATAAAGTCTATTCTTTGGAATCACTTTCTAGGAAGAAAAATGCCCTCAGAATATATAGCAACTTAGGCAAATAAATCATTTTCACAATATTAATCTGGCACATCAAATAGAGAGACAGAGTGGACCAGATACGCAGTTTTCCTTCCATTTGATTCACTATAGGGAGAATTTTAAGGGGTTTATACTCAGTGGGAGCCAAGTGAATAAAGACCCCTGAGTACTTGAAATGAATCCGCAAGTCGCAATTGGGAAGATGCAAATAATCATAGGACTGGGGGCTACCTGAAAAGCGATGGATTTGTCTCATCTGACCCTAAAACCCAAAACTTCCCCAAAACTGTCCAACACCCTCATCAGAGCACAAAACGACTGTTCAGAATCATTCAAATATATTAGCTCATCGTCTGCATATAAGGAGATTTTTTCCTCCAGAAAGCCCCAGTGTATGCCCATCACTTTCAGAGTCTGTCGAATAGATAGTGCCAGAGCTTCAATTGCAATGGCAATCAAGAGTGGGGATAGTGGGCACCCTTATTTGGTACTCCTCTCGAGGGGAAAAGTTTGAGAAACATCCCTATTAGTATGTACCCAAGCCTGTGGGTGTCAATATGGTAGCTAAACCCACTTAATAATGGATTGGCCAAAATCCATGAATGACATAACTTCTGAAAGAAATTTTCAGCTGACCATAGCAAATGCTTTTTGTATATCTATTGACAACGCAAGCCCACTTCTCTGATACTTTGCAGCACCATGAGTATGGAGATAGAGACATCTTACACTGTCAAAATTTCTCTTACCTGGCATGAACTCAGATTGGTCTGAGTTTACTGAGGAGAGGACAATTTTGTTCAGGGGAGAAGTTAATGTTTTATCCAAGATTTTAACGTCGCAATCAAGTAAAGAATTGGAGCGGTAAGAGCAACAGTCCAAAGTATCCTTCCCCAATTTCTGTATTAAAGAACCTTAGTCATTGAGGCGGGTAAAATGCCCTCCTCCAGAGCCCCCAAGAAAATGGACAGCAATTTTAGCATTAGGAGCAAGAGAGTTGATGGCAGCCTCAATTTCATCTTCCATCAGAGGGATCTAAAGCATCTGACATTGAGAGCCCATCAATTGTGTAAATTTAATGTTAGAGAAAAAAGCTGTAAATTTATCTGGAGGGACCAGGCGAGGGCCTGTGTTTAATTGGTTTTAATAGAGACTGGGTCATTCTTTCCACTGTGCTCATGTAGGCATGCAGACAAGTAACATTACTGCTATTGAGTAATTTATTTCTCAATATGTTTATTGTGAGTACAATGACAGAAAGCAAAACTAACAATACAGACATTTTGTCATGGCCTTCAAAGCCAGACAATATTAGGATAACATGTACAGGTTAGGTAATCAACAAAAAGGCTCAGAATTGGAACTTATCTATAATTTTAGTGAAAAGCCAAGAATAACACAAAATCTGAAGTGGCAAAGATTTAGTGCTAACCTACCAATGTGTATAGTAGACCAGGTAAGTTGGAAACAAACTTAAAGAAGTAATGTAGATTTTGGGGGCCCGGCCAGCTACTCAAGGGTCTCCATAGGCCACCCCAAAGGGACCACATTGTGGCCCATGAGAGTCTCCAAGGCTCAGCAGGATCCATTAAACAAAGCGTCCTTCTTGTTCCCACTCCAGGTTCTGGCGACGCATCATATTGCATTGCTAGTTTCACTACGGTATACTGGTTGTTTATTCCTGAAGAACAGGACCTAGTTATGAATTGTCTACTAACGAACAGCTCACGAGTGTGAACAAAAGAACCAACATGAGATACAGCACTGTACCAATGTGAGTAACATGTGAGGAAAATAAATAGCGAAAGTTGAAAATAGAAAAGAGGAAAGCATAAATAAGCTAAGGAAAGAAAGAGGAGAAGATGAGCAAGGAGTCCAGGATAGTCCCCCTAGAGGGTTGCATTACCTGGGTAGAGTGGAACTTTAATGTAGAGTGTGCAGGGTTCCCAGATCGCTTC